>JAWPHD010000906.1:0-379815 GCA_037043455.1 Cyrtodaria siliqua
ATCATAATCGCAATTATCAAAAAGGTTTTTTATCCTTGTAAAAGTCTGCATACACATATTTTGTTTTTTATTTCATATCACAAGGAATCGGTATCAGTAAATAATAACTTAGCTTTTTTATCATATTTGTTTTTTGATATTGTTGTAATGGAAATCATACATCAAATATTTTGACAAGTCTAAAATACACATTCCAAGAAATAAATGATTGCCTGCATATTTTAAAAAGGACCTTCTCGTCGTGAGTTAATTTAACATTAGTTATTTTTTCTCAAAATTTTCCATAGTTTTACCAAAAACTGAATTGTTCATCAGTTTGAAGAAATCCTTTTCAAAGCATTTTTACTAGCTGTTCTCTTAGCAGTATTAAAGTCTATGCATATCTTCAACCACTCTGATTCGTCAAACTGTAGTATTCGGTGTATTTTTGTTACCTTCAATTCAGCTTTTTATAAATTCTATGTTTCTAAAATGCACGACATACTTTTTTTTATTTTTTAGTGTTGTAACAAGTTTATTAACATTGCAATGTCCTAAATTAAACTTTTGTTTTAAATTTGTACAATAGTCTGACAACCACTCATCTTTGATAGTTGAAACTTTCCGGGGCAAGAGGATAATCGTTATGCGAGTCATGCAGTTTCTTGGGATACTCGATATCACACTCAACACATGTCATTTGATTTTCCTTTTTCAAACTTATCAACCCCACTCGAAGTTACCAGTAGGCAACGCTTGACGCCATGGCCCACCCATACAAGTTATTAGCGTCAAGATATATTATGTACTTGCTTTCTTTTTCTTGTCGTAGTTTTTCATATATTTATTGTTAGCCTTTGAATATCTGTTTTCAATATAACTTGTGCCGCCTCTTACTCCTTTTTCCACGAACAAATATTGATCAATATCAGTTATTAAATCAAGTTGGATACCAGTCATCTTTGTACGAACAATTACGTAAATTATATGTTAAACACTATTATTACAGACATCTCAAGTGTTTTTAAATTTATTCAGCTGATGCAATCTTCAAGCCAGCATGAGCTTTTTAGATTATCTAGGTTTGTTAGGGAAGGCATTTATTATTCGCAATACTGCAATGTATAATGAGTAAAAAATGTATGTTCATCCTCATGGGACATGACATGTAAAACTATTAAAACTTAAAAGTTTACATGAAACTATGTAATAGGAATAGTTTAATCCTTATAACATAAATACGTGATCCAGAGTGAATGTGTGAGACAATTTCGGGTGTCAGAGTGAATGGGTGAGTTGTATGAGTGGTATAGTATGCATGGGTTGTGTGTTTGTACTTTTTCATTGTTTAATGTAAAAATTGCATTGACCTGTCACATATTAACAAATGTAATATGTATTTATATGACCGAGAAACAATTTGTTTAAGTCATAAATAAAGAATATGTTCTGTTCTGTTCTGTTCTGTTCTTAAGGCATGCATCCAAGCTAAAGCATGACTACTGAAGTAACGACACGAATCTAATTTGTATTACTCAATGCACATTTCTCTAAAGTTTTCAAAAACATCTGTCAGCAACAGCACACCAGTCTTAAGATACAGATCATCATATTCTCCCATATTTTTAACCTTGAATGTTTTCCATATTTTTTTAGCATGATCATAATCTGCATCTGAAATGTGCTCATCATTTAATTGAGAATAAAAGCTATTTTTGCCAGGTAATTTAGTTTCCTTAAAACGTTTAAAACTGTTCATGTAATCATAAGGATAAACACCTTTTCTTTTTATTAATTCTAGCTTGTCATCAAAGCATTCTTGCGAGGTGTATTGAAACAAGGAGATGTTTTTTACTAAATTTTCTAATGATTGAGACATACACTGAAAACTGTCAATAAACACCAAACTTTGTCCTAATATAAAAGCCATGTACTTTTCCATGTTATTTGTATATACATTTATGTTTCGTTTAAACTTTCCGATGTGTTGCATTATACAGTGAGAATCATATCCTCTCAAGTTATAAAAACACAACAGGTATTTTCTTTTAGTCAGAACCATATATCGTGAGCGCTTCCCCTATACTTTCCAGTTATATGACAATGGTCCCTAACTTTTCTGATGGAGCTTTTCGTATGCCACTGTATGGCCCGCGTCACCTTTTTTGAGAGTTGTTACAAAAACCATTACCGCAAATATGGCATGATTTGTAGATTTTTGGAATCTAGCTTCTTCTTCCTTCGACATCACCAAATCTTTCTTAAAATGTGTATTCATGGTTTTCTTGCACCACTTTTCTTCTTCTATCATTTTTTCCAAAAACCTGTAAACAGCATTTGGTCTCTATACTTTACAACTGGTTTTTGAATATTGATCATCATAATGCTGTTTGATGCTGAGGAAATACTTTCGGTTACTGCTTCAAAATCAGCATATATAACAAAGGGAACCATTAGCCTGCCTGTCGTCAAAATAAACCTTTTCATCGTTGTTTGGCATCTCTACTGCTTGTTTTCCGTTAATTGAAAGACAAACAGGCTTATTTTTTTAGCGCCCTTTCTAATTAAAGCAGTGCAAGCATCTTCTGCAAGACCATTTTTTTTCTTTATGTGCTGTTTGATTAAACATCAAACTGTTTAAAATCTTTTATCCATACATAATGATTTTTTTCTTTTTTCTGTGATCATACGCATATCACATGTTTTCTCTGCTTTATTTTTTGATATATACAAAGGAGTATACTTGATTATTTTCATATCCAAATACGTTAAAACAAATGTTGTTTTGTTTTTCTATTTTGGGATTTGCTGTATTGTAACAGAAAATGTCATTCCCTTGTTATCAAGATCACCAATATGATTTTTGTACTTTGCTATTCTTTGAGGATTTGTTTTGGCAGGAAATTTACAAGCTAAATGGCACCATCTAAAACACTCGTTATCTTTTATGGGATGGTGTGTTGTCTGTCTTCCGTCGTCCGTCCGTTGTCCGTCCGTTAACCTTTCTTCAAACGACTTCTCCTCAGAAACCGCTTGGCTAATTTTGACCAAACTTCACATGGATGATCCTTAGATGAATGCTTTTTAGATTTATTAAAATTAGGTCAGCGCTTCATCCAAGATGGCTGCCATTACCATATATATTGTGAAACCTTAAAAAAATTCTTCTCCAGAACCGCTGGACAGTTTTTCTTGTTAAAAATGATCGGCCAACGCCTAGACTATCAAGTTTGTTCAAATAAAGTTCCCAGGGTCAAAAATGGCCGTGCCCCGGGGGTCCAAAGTTTGTATATTGAGGTTTTGCATGTTTTTCATATAGACATAGGAAAAAACTTTAAAAACATCTCTTCTCTGAAACCACAAGGCACAGAGCTCTCATGTATTACATGTAGCATCAGCTTATGGTCCTCTACTAAGTTTGTTCAAATGGTGACACATGGGTCAAATTTGTCCCCCGCTCCGGGGGTCACAGTTTTACATAGACTTATATAGGATTTTTTTTTAAAAATCTTCTTCTCGGAAACTACAAGAGCCAGAGGTTTGATATTTTTGCATTTAATATAAGCTTATGGTCCTTTACCAAGTTTGTTCAAATGGTGACCCTCGGTCACATTTAGCGCCGCCCCAAGGGTCACATGTTTACATAGACATGTATAGGAAAAAACTTAAAAAATCTTTATTCTCTGAAACTGCAAGAGCCAGAGGTTTAATATTTTGCATTTGGTATAGGCTTGTGGTCCTCTACCAAGTTTGTTCAAATGGTGACCAGTGGTCACATTTGGCCCCATCCCGGGGGTCACAGTTTTACATAGTCTTGTATAGGGAAAAACTGAAAAAAATCTTCTTCTCTGGAACCACATGGCACAGAGCTCTCATATATTACATGTAATATCAGCTTATGGTCCTCTACTAATATTGTTGAGATGGTGACCCTGGGGTCAAATTTGTCCCCGCCCCGAGGGTCACAGTTTTACATAGACTTATATAGGAATTTTTTTTTAAATCTTTTTCTCGGAAACTACAAGAGCCAGAGGTTTGATATTTTGCATTTATTATAAGCTTATGGTCCTTTATCAACTTTGTTCAAATGGTGACCATGGGGTCACATTTGGCCCCACCTCAAGGGTCACATGTTTTACATAGGAAAAAAGACATGTATAGGAAAAAACTTAAAAAATCTTCTTCTTTGAAACTGCAAGAGCCAGAGGTTTAATATTTTGCTGTTGCTATAAGCTTATAGTCCTTTACCAATTATGTTCAAATGGTGACCCTGGGGTCACATCTGGCCCCGGGGGTCACAGTTGCTTGTTTTATTTTTTTTAATTTCTTATTTTTTTCTCTTTCTTCTTATATTGTTTTATTTATTTATTTTATTTTTTTATTTATATTTTTATTTTTTTATTTCTTTTTATTTTTTATTTTTTTTTATTTTTTATTATTTTTTTTATTATTTTTTTTATTTTTTTGCTTTTTTTATTTTTTTGCTTTTTTCTTATTTTTATTAACTTAGAAAACCAGACAGATCGGACCAGTAATGACGGAGTTATGGCTATATTTTGCCTCTTTAAGACGATAGTCACTCGCTTCATTGATGTCATAAGAGCCAGTCCACAGCGTCCACAGGCCATCTTGGGCCTCTTGTTTATTTTTAACATTTATTAAACGTTTTTTAGGATAAGCAAGTTCTTTCGGTAATGCTAAATACGAGCTACCTCGCAGAGGCTTGTACTTTATTCGATTTATGTAGTGCGCATCTATTACCTCAATTTGCCAACCACTTATGGGAATAGTGGTTGGCCAAATTGAGGTAATAGATGCGCCCTACATAAATTCCGAATTAAAGTTCAAGCCTTCTGCCCCGAGAGTTTGCTCGTCTTTAGCATTAAAGTAAGCTGTTTTTTTTAAAAGTATGTTTTACATCAACACTTAAGCCTGTGCTAGTTCTTTTTTAAGAAATTTTAAAACTGCCGGCTGTGTTTTTTGTAGCTGGGCAAGTGGATCATTACTTACAACATCTACTTTATATTGTTTTGGGGATGTTTTAATCTCACGGATATTCATTATATAATATTACAAGAGATATTTCTTTAAGCCTATATATAATTTATTTAATTATTTTTCAACAGGAATGATGCTAAAATCTCTAATTTCATCACCATCTATTTTTTCAACCAAAATGGTATCATCTGTTGATACTGCAAGTGTATCTATTTTTTCAACCAAAATGGTATCATCATCGGTATTAGCGCCATCATATTCTGGTACTTCAAGAATATCTATTTTTTCGTCGAAAAGAACATCCATTTCTCCATCTAGAAGAAAGTCCAAATATTTCCAAAAGCATTTTTTTTTCAAGAGTTCTGTCATCTACCATCTGGTTGATTTGTACATGATATTTACAGTATCTCTCGAAATCATCGGTTTCGAGATCACCTTCAGCTATAAACAATCTTATTTTTTTTCACTTGCTCACAATAGTTTATAAAGTCGTTTTTATCAAGAAGCTTTTCATTAATCATCTCTTTCATGCTTTTAATAAACATTTCAAAGTCTTCATAGCATCCGATATCAGTATTAATTATATGAGTTTTTTTTTCAGTCTGCTGATTAATTCATCAATACTCAACATCCTTGGCTTCCGCATCTGCTCGTGTTTCACTAAAAATCCTAATTTGTTTTTATCGCCAGGTCTGTAAGAAGCTTTATGCATTAGCTTCATGCTCGGCCTTTATCGCCCAATCTTTTTTTAAAAACTGCGATATCTTCTTCCAATCGTTTCGTATGACTTTCTTCAAACTCTTTGAATTTTATTGCTTGCTTTAGTTAAAAGAGTCTGTTCATAGACAGCTACTTTTTCATATTTTGTTTTCCTCATCAAAGTGTTTCCTTTCTTCTTCTGCATAACTTCCCATATACTATAGATTATATTATATTATTATTTTCAAGCTTTTAATAAACGTTTTCAAGTTTTCATAGCATTCGATATCAATATCACTCATATGATCTTTTTTCTCCATAATTAATTCTTTCTTAAAATTTTCAACCTTTTTGTCTACTGCGTCTGCTTGGTCTTTTTTAAAAATATTGATTTCTTTTTTCGCCAGGTCTGTGAGTGTTTTTATTAACCTTTCACTGTTACACAATCTAATAGTTCCCTCCAAGATTTTAAAAGAGTTTCATCCGGGTTTTTTTAACTCTTCAATCTCCTCTGTCGCCTTGATCATGAGAGTCTTTTTAAAGTCAGCTACTGTTTCTGTATAACTTTTCATATACTACAGATTACATTATTTTTATTTAACTAGCATAAACAATAATATTAATTCCTTTCTCTAACAAAATGCAGTAGTAAGCAATAAAAGAATCCTCAGTTACAAAACTGCAAGTTGCTGATGAAATTTGTTTTTTACAAAAAGCATGCAACCTGTTTATTTTTTTTATTTTTTATTTTCCATTCTAATTTTAGTTGTTGTGCCATGGTTATAATGTTTTCAGTCAGATCTTGAAAGTTTGTAAAAATATTAACTCTTTGTCAAGTTTATTCATATCTTCAAAATCAACTATTCGAGCACGCGCCATTTGATTTTTTTTTTAAAGTTTTTGATTTCCTGTTCTATACGTTCCATTTATATAATTACATAAGATAATATTTCTTTAAGCCTATACTTTAAATATATAATTTTATAGTATAGTATAATGAATTGTAAATATTGTGAAAGAGTTTTGGATATTGTTGATCCCCCTGGAGTATGTTTAAATTGCATCTTATTTTACATGAGTGATCAAAAGAAGCTTTGTGAATATTGTGTCAAAACCAAGCTGTGTTACAAATGCTTTAATGCATGTATTAATTGTAATGGCACTTATGAGGGTTTTGACAACGAGCGTATTTGCCTTAATTGTGGAGTTCACAACGGTTACAATCTTATTGCAGGTTACAACTACAACCGAAAGAAAACTATTTACCACAGAAAGTATCATTTGGATAAATACTTGGTAGCATATGATTTGTCTTCTACAAATAGACTTGAAGATTTGTTTTACAAAATTACAAAGTTTTGGATAAAATAGAAGGCCGAAAAAGATCAATCAAATTTGAATACATTTTTCAAAAAATATTAAAAATATTAAAAATAAAAAAAGAAACAAAACCGATTAAAACAAAAACTACTAGAGAAAAGTACAATAGGATATGGAAACAATTTGAAAAAGAATTACGACTGGATGCAATGGCCGTTTAACTTAATTTTTTTCATATACATTTCCAGAGGTTCTGTGAAGTTATCATTCTTTTGAATTTATTTCGCTCTTCGGGGCATTTCATTTATAATAATAATAATAATAAATTCTTTATTTCATGAAGCTACAACTCATTAATATTATACAAACAATTGCACAACACTTATCTTCCATGAGGCCTTCTGATAACAACAGCAACTTATAAACAATAGCAAGTGAATACATGCACGTAACATTAATACTATGTTTCAAGCTGGCATTCAAAACAAGTATTCACTATTAACACAACTTAATTTGAGCAGAACACCTGTTATCTTGAAATAGAAATAATTTATAATTGTGTTTGAAAGCATAAATAGAAACAGAAATCCGGATATTTTCTGGGATTGAATTCCAAGTCCGCATGGCAACATAGGTAAAATATTGTTTTAAATATTCGGATTTAGGTCTAGGATGCTTAATGTCATGTTTAATGCACGATCTTAAATTATATCTGCTATTTTCAGAAAATGTTATTAATTTACTTATGTATATTGGTGTAAGATTATGAATTGCTTTATAAACTAAAACACCTACTTGAAATTTACATCTTGTTTCAAATGACATCCAATTTAACTCATTGAAAAGATTTGCAGAAGGTGTATGTAAAGGTTTTATCAAAATCCAGCGTGCGATGCTTTTTTGTAAAGTAACAACCTTTGTAAAATTTAATTTAGTACAATTACTCCAGAGGATAGATCAATACTCAAATATTGGAACTAAATATGCATTATAGAATAGCTTTTTCATATCAAGTGTCAAATATTTAGATATTCGTCTTAAAATAGTGAATTTACTCGATATATGATTACAGACTTTGCTTATCTGAACATCCCACTTTAGATGTTGATCTATTGTAATTCCGAGAAGTTTTTGAGAAGACACTGATTGTATCAGGCAATTATCTATCGAAAGCGTGAGTTTTCGAGAATGGTTTATTTTATATTTTGAACCTAATAGCATACATGTTGTTTTTGTAGGATTTATAACCATGTTATTTATAGTGCACCATTTATTTATGTTATTTAAGTCAGTTTGTATTTTATTCTCAATGGATGACACATCCAGCCCTGATGTATGTAGCGTGGAGTCATCAGCATACATGTCAACTGAAGCTTCTTTGGAAGCTAAAGGTAGATCATTTACATAAATCAAGAACAAAAGTGGTCCTAGGATAGATATACATTTTATTAGATACTGGGACCATACGCCGTACGACATGGGGAATACATTAAAGAAGGATAACTCCATGTCCACCGCCATATGCATGCCATCTTCGGGATGGTTAAAATTTTGTGCTGTTGATTTTATGAATATCGAGTTCTGCTTAACCCGGGGCTAGAGGGCGTGAGCGGTAGCTAGCATATTTCACTACCACTCATGAACAGTCTATATCAAACCGAAACTGCAATATTTCGTATGTGTCGTGCTCGGCCGTTTCCAAAGGTCCATTATCATACTCTTTTTCTAATATTTTATTAAAGACAATCCTAATTATCTCATAATTTTCTAGTCCTGTGGTTGTTTGGACATATGACAGAAGTTGTTTGAAACTTCTATGATGTGTATTTTTATGTGTCTTTCTTTCTTCTATTCTTGTTTTGCTTGCTAAAACAGCAAATACTGGAGGAACTGCACCAACTGCAGCCACGAAAACACTTTTCTGACTCTTTTCTTCTGTTTTCTCTGACTCGTTTAATTGTTTCTTTCCCGGCTGCATTCTTTTCATTTCTAAGTTGGTTAGTAAGAACAGCCTTGTTGCGGCCAAGTTGATATATGTGATCACTAACACGTCCAAGTATGTATCCAATATTTAAGTTATCTCTGAGCAACTTTGACGGTAAGGGTAAATCATATAAAACCAACACCGCTTTGTCGATTTTAGCATCTGGATTAATCATAATTACCGGTTCGGCATGCTCTATTTCTTTACGAGGCTCTTCAGAAAATAACTCAGGTATTACCTGATACTCTCTTTGTTCTTGTACTTCTTCACCTATTGCTGCCGGAAGAGCGGCTACTTGCTGAATTATTTTCGGAATAGAAGCTAACTGCTCGGTTAGCTGTTCTGACTGACTTTTTATTTCGCTACATCACAGGTTTAAATACTTCTGTGTGTAAATTACGGCTAGCTTCTCTTTCTATTTTTCTCTGGATAACTCTATTCTCGTATTCTTTAACAAAGAAATAAAAAAGATCGGACAGGGAAAGTAGCATTCAAGGAGGACAGTCAACCACAAAACACAGAAATAAACACGCAAACAGACAAACAAGAAGGCAAAGGCAATATTAAATGCAAAAGACAACACAAACACAAAAGGGTTGACAATATGGCTACCGCCTTGGAACGGTCAGTGGCAAAGTAGGCCACTGGGCTCACTCGGTTTTTGCTTTTTATCTGCTAATTCTTTCCATTGTAACAAAGACATATATAATATCAGTTAGATTAAAATAAGATAAATTAAGACACGTTAAATCATATTATGTTTAAAATATGATTATTAATATTTTTCTTTGGTTGCTTTTTTGGCCGGGGGCTTAGCTGGCTGTTTTGCTTTTTTGGCTGGATGTTTAGCCGGTGTTTTTTTTTGGATGGAGGCTTAGCCGGTGGTTTTGCTTTTTTGGCTCTAGGTTTAGCCTGTGTTTTTTTGACTGGAGGCTTAGCCGGTGGTTTTGCTTTTTTAACTGGAGGCTTAGTCGTGTTTTTTTGACTGGGGGCTTAGCCGGTGGTTTTTCGTTTTTGTTCTTACTTTGATTGCTTTAATATTTTCGCGTGCTGTCGCACTTTCTTCTTTTATTTTTTGCAATCTGTTATTCAGTCGCGTTATTGATTTTTCTGACGTTGCCTTTTTTAACTGATTATTGATTCCCCCTGTTTCGTCTTCAAGTGCTATGAGATAAACAATATTGGGATGTTCTTCGGTTTTTGATAAATTACACGGGTTTTTAAAAGCTTTACTTTTCTAAAATCTGGTTCTTTTTGTTTTGCTGGTTCGGGAAGTTTTTCTGAAATCTTTTCCAAGCCGTAATACTTAACTTGGTTGGCTTTAATACATTCTTTTTCTGTTCCAAGTTGTTTGCCACGAGGGATTTGCTTTATTCCACAATACACTTTAGAGATATATAATAAAGTTAGATAATATTAATATTATCCAAGTATTATTATAATGGAAATTCCAAACTATGACATGAAAACAAAAGATGGTGATTTTAAACAAATATTGAACTTTATGCCAGACTGTTGTTTTAGAATGTTAATTTGTGGTAATTCAGGTTCTGGCAAAACAAACACATTAGTTCACATGCTATTAAAACCTTTAGCTTACTATGACACGATTTACTTGTTTGCTAAAAACTTGAAACAGTCGAAGAACCAGGTCTTGTCACCAAAACTTAAAAAAATAGCAAAAAAGAATAAAATTCCAGTCGAAGATATATTAGAATGTTCAAATGATGAAGTTATCCTTGTGGATACTTTAGATTCAGATAATCAGAAGATTTTTGATGATTATGTTTGCGAGCGCAATCAAAACGATATTATTAATTATTTCATCCAGGGAAGACACAAAAATTGTTGTGTAATTTATTTATCTCAATCTTATTACAAAACTCCCAAAGACGTTCGGTTGATTTGCTCTCATTAATCTTTTTTGCGACTCCAGTTAATCGTGAGCTGGGTATGCTTTCCAACGAACAAGATGTCAGCAAAGATCAGTATAATAAAGCAACTGACAAGCAGTACGACTTTCTGTATCTTGATCTCCCTAGAAAATTGGTCAAAAGAAACTTCACTGGTGAAATTTAAAATAATCATATTATATATAATGGGGCTTTTAAATGATCTTGGAGAGGAAGTTACTACTGGCAGTGTTAATATTACAAATTTTGGCATTGTGCTGTCTGAGTATGTAAAACAAAAACATTTCGTTAATTATCTTCATAAAGGTGAAAACCAGGGAAATGTTTTAAGAAGTAATCTTAACATGGATAAAAATAGAATTACCAATTTTGGCAATCCAGAAAGAGCAGATGATGCAGCAACAAGACAATATACTCAAAGAAGAATAACAAAAATCATACGTGATTATAATATTGATAAAATTCCAGACATGATGAAAAATTTGACAACAGGTGTTGATGATAAACTAAGTCAAATACAAACAAAGTTACAAGCAAACCGTGAGAAAATGATTGAAATTCAAAACGGTTTAAAAGATGAAATAAAACTTTTGGGTGATGCTTTAAAAGAGCTAGAAAAGAAAGAAGAGGGATTAGAAGAGAGTGAAAACTACAAGAAAGTAAGTGAACAAATAAGATCTGGTGATCAAAATATTAATACACGGATTGGAGAACTCAATAAACAAATGGTTGATAACAATGAACTAGAAACTGCTATTGCTGATGCTTCAAAACAAATGAGAACTGATTTTGCTAATGAAATAACTCAAATTAAAATATCAAATGAACAGACAAACACTAACGTTGGCGATATCAGCAAAGAGTTGGCAGCAAGACGCTGGAGACTGCTCTGAGCAAACTGGCTGAAAGCTGCTGAAGATGAAAGAAGCAAAGCTTTTGATGGTGAAATAGCTTCATTGAAGATGTTTAATCAAAAGTCGTCACACAGCAATTCTTGGTATAATTGATGAGTTGAAAGTAAAAGTAGAATATGCAAGTCGGATTATAATGTTTAAGCAACAATAGATGGAATAAGCATTATGTATGACGACAGTCGGCGTTATGTATCATACCCGACACGAAAACCACTTGAAAGAACCTCTCGTGGCCGCAATTTTCTCGAGGCGTTCACTCTTGCAACCAACCCGTTTATAAATACTGAAGAATATTTTATTTTTGATGATGAAGGGCTCGATATTAATAAATCCCAACGTTATGTATTTGAAATAGACTTAACTTATACAGAAGGGGACGTAATACATTGTTATCTTAGGAATGTGGAACAACAAAAGCTATTATATCCAAAACTAGAAAATGACAAACGAACAATAAAAGAAACATTTGAACTATTTCTAACAGAGGGAAGAGCATTGTTTTACGGATCAGCAGTAACAGGGGGCACTACCCAAGTTTTCAATTTTGAAAAATCAAGTTTTAAAATGTTTTATTTAGGTAGTTAATTTATCTACTAATATGTATAATGGAACTTAAGTAGCTAAAGCTACAGCTACTTAAGCATTTCATTTAATCTATCCTATATTATATGGAACAAAAAATTGTGCTATCATCAGAAAAAGCGTCAATAATTAATGGCTCAAATACACCAAGTAATTTTACAACTGTATTTGACAGACTATTAGTATTAGGCAAGCAAACAGTATGACATTGGACTCGAGAAGATTAATTCCATGACTTACTCATGGTATAATATTAGTGAACATTTTAATAACAAAGTAAAAAGGTATCACAATGGAACAGATTGGAAAACTATTATTTTTTACAAATGGAAATTACAGTTATGCCGATATCGATAATTACATAAAAGAAACATTGACTGTAAACGGTGATTTAACCGATGACTCACCTGTCCAAATAAAAATTGAGTTTGATTTATCAAGTTTCAAATGTTTGGTTACTGTCCATAATAATTTCATGCTTGATTTAAGAGAAACAAACTTTCACACGTTAATCGGGTTGACTATATACAACCTTACCACATCACCTTATTAAAGACAAGCTAATTTCTCTTATTCAAAAAACATTCGCTAGAGAAAATACTACATTTTTGGCATGTAATAATATTAAAGCGTTTTTTACTAACGGCAGTTTAGACAATTATACTATGTAGACTTGCTATGAAGTTTGTGAAGCATTCATCTTCCTATTAGATAATATTTTCGTCAGGTATGGTACCATCGTTTATAGACAAATTGTTGGTATCCCTATGGGTACGAACTGTGCATCACTTGTCGCAGATCTGTTTTTATTTTGCTATGAAAGAGATTTCATGTTGAGTCTTTCACCAGATACCCAGGCAGATGTTATTGAAGCTTTTAATGACACCTCTCGGTATCTGGATGACATACTGAACATTGACAACCCTTTCTTTCCACTTATGGCTGATACTATTTATCCTAAAGAACTTCAGCTTAATAAAGAAAATATATCTGATAATAACGCTTCTTTTCGTGATTTAGATCTCTCGATTGAATATGGTAAAATAATTAGCAAAATCTATGACAAGAGAGATGATTTTAATTTTGACATTGTTAATTATCCCCACTTGGATGGGGATGTTCCTCCGAGCAACTTCTTATGGGGTTTATCTGTCTCAACTTATTCGTTTTTCTAGAGCTTGTACCCGAGTTGAGGACTTTAATATTCGTAATCTTTGTATAACTAAAAAATTACTCAGTCAGGGTTACCGTTACCATAAACTTCGTAAAACCTTTGCAACATTTTATTATCGTAACCCTGATATTCTTTCTAAATATAAGAGTAATTTAAGGACTCTTCTGCGACAAGGACTATCACAACCTGACTTCTATGGTGATGTGATTTATAAACTTCGTAAGATTCTTGGTCATGATCACTTTCATACTATCTTTGTTAAACTTGTTAACAAGTGTATCAAAAGAGGTTATGACCCTATCATTTTGCAACGTACTGCATGCTTGGTGGTGGACCCTTTTACAGTTCGCCACTATGCTTTCCTCTTTAATTGTACGATGACCGGACAGGCTACGGACCCTATGATGACGCCTACCTAAAGCCCATTGGGACGGTGGCGTTTGATGTTTGTCTATGATCTTTCTTGTCGTGCCCTTAATGATTTATTCTCTTACTGCTCTGGCTTCTGCCAAGTCATTGAGTACCTTTATTGTGGCTTTCTAGGCTACTTATTTTTTTTGTATTATATTTACACGAGCATATTTGTGTTTTACTTATATTACCTATTGATGCTGCCTTGTTGGTTAGAGATTAGATCATGGCGGGGATTTCTTTATTTACACTGTCCTGTTTTAATGGGATGATAGTAGGGTAAGTGTGAGGTTTGGTGCACCCTAGAACCGTTTTAACCCCCAGTGGCCTACTTTGCCACTGACAGTTCCAAGGTGGTAGCCCTATTGTCAACCCTTTTGTGTTTGGGATGTCGTTTGCATTTATTATTACATTTACCTTCTTATTTGTCTGTTTGCGTGTTTGTTTCAGTGTTTTGTGTTTGACTGTCCTCCATGAATGCTACTTTCCCTGTCCGATTTTTTTATATTTCCTCAACTAATATTTAATTTTTATATATTTATATTTATTTATAAAATGTATGCGTCCTATTTACACGAGCATATTTGTGTTTTACTTATATTACCTATTGATGCTGCCTTGTTGGTTAGAGATTAGATCATGGCGGGGATTTCTTTATTTACACTGTCCTGTTTTAATGGGATGACAGTAGGGTAAGTGTGAGGTTTGGTGCACCCTAGAACCGGTTTAAACCCCCCCAGTGGCCTACTTTGCCACTGACCGTTCCAAGGCGGTAGCCCTATTGTCAACCCTTTTGTGTTTGTGTTGTCTTTTGCATTTAATATTGCATTTGCCTTCTTGTTTGTCTGTTTGCGTGTTTGTTTCTGTATTTTGTGGTTGACTGTCCTCCTTGAATGCTACTTTCCCTGTCCGATCTTTTTGTATTTCTTTGATAAAGATGTAGTTATTAGAGAAACTAAATTTGAAACTGTGTCATCAAACATAACAAATTCCATCGATACATTGTATATCCACTGTGATTTGAAGTAATTCTATTTACGTAATGGCAAATCACATGGCAGCAACAAGATGGACCTACCTTCGTGAAATGATACAAAAAAGCGGAAGTACTCAACTAACAGAATCTGTATTTAGAATAACGGCTGGTGTTAAAAAGCGCAAACACGTTTTTGTGTATTTACAACGAGTAAACAAGAGTTTTTCTCAAACGGAAAACCCTCACCTTTTAGATACGTTTAAACTAAATCATGCTGATGCTAATTGCTATTTACAATCAGCTAGATTGGAAGTTGGAAATGGAGTTTATGATCCAGAAACCGAATATAGTTATGCT
Source organism: Cyrtodaria siliqua (assembly GCA_037043455.1). Taxonomy (NCBI): domain Eukaryota; kingdom Metazoa; phylum Mollusca; class Bivalvia; order Adapedonta; family Hiatellidae; genus Cyrtodaria; species Cyrtodaria siliqua. Next base: position 15,308 of record JAWPHD010000906.1, read on the forward strand.
AACATCATAAGAATATTCAGAGATATTATCAATTATTCTTACAAACAAAATGATTAAAACACTGTAACTTTTTTCAATGTGGGTAATTTTAAAAATCTCTTCGGAATACTATATTTCGATTTAAGTTACAGAAGTAATGAAGTCAGTGTTGATCCAAAACAACTAAGTCTGAGATATAAACTAAACAACGTTCCTACCGCTAGATATAAAAGTTATGCTTTGGTCTTATACGAGGAAAATGTTGTTAATTGATGCCGTTGGAAATGAACTAGTTATTGTTTAATCTGACTTATAATATATATAACTTACCAAAATTATTCAGTAAATTTGACAGATGGTCAGACACAAAGTTTAGTAAAGGCTTATGAGAACAAAAGTGAATTAACACTTAGGCTAAAAAATAACCAACTAACTGGAGACTTTCCTTTGTTGTTGACAGCTAACCAGGTTAACAATATTAACAAAGCTAAATCCAACAGACGGCGATTAGACATAAATATATCAAAATTGCAGATGAGATCTCAGTCTAAGAATGGAGGCTTTTTAGGCGCATTAGCTGGTTTGTTAACTAAAACAATTTTACCAGCAGTTGCTAAATTTGATCCAAAGATATTGGGACCTCTGGCAACAGGAGCACTTAGTGGTCTGGCCAGTACTGGAATTGACAAACTATTTGGAAATGGGATGGTAACTATTCCTAGTGATAAAAAACAAGCACTACTACTTGAATCAAACAATGCATTAACGCTACCACAAATAAACAAAATAATAAAATCCAAAGGTTGTTTCCCTATTAAACTGACAAGGCAACAACAACAAGACGGGGGATTTCTCGGACTGATTGCATCACTAGGAATTCCATTGATTGGATCTCTTATTAGTGGCTTAACTGGAAAAGGTTTACAAGTAGGTAGAAAAGGGAAAGGACTAAGAGTTGATCGTGGAAATAGTTTACAAGTAGATTCACAAATAAGGTCATATAGAAGTATCCCATTTGTATTTTTTTTTAAAAAAATAAACCTATCTCTAACTTAGACATAATAAAGTGGGTTAGGTAGTTAGGTATACAAAAAGTCAGTGGGGTGTACAGCAAAAACAAATTACCAATAAAACAAAATAAACAAGAATGCGGTATTATTTATTTTGATGATCATATTGGACCTGGTACGCACTGGACTTGTTACTATGACAAGTATTACTTCGGTCCGTTTGGTCTGAGCCCACCAAAAGAAGTTTTAGCGTACATATTTATTATAAAATACAACACCATTCAATACCAAGATAAAACAAGTGTCTTGTGCGGATATTTCTGTCTATTCTTCATTAAAAAGTTACAAGAAGGAAATAGTATATATGATATTCTTTATAAATTATTAAAACCTTACAAACCAATAGAAAATGAAAACATTATAAAATCATATTTTGTAAACAAAGTTTAGGCTAGACAAAGTTTAGTATAATCATATTATATATGAGTTATTGTAAAAAGAAAAAATGGTTACTGAAAATATTAATCCTCAGTATGTTTTAGCAAAAAAGGGGAGAATATTGTTAAAAGCAACTTGCGCTTCTTGTGGTATTACTAAAACGCAATTTGTTAAAAGTACACAAGGTGGAAACATTGATATCCATAAAGCTTTGCTTCCTTTGCTACCTAAAAAGGGGTTAACAATTCCTGGTTATAAATATTGTAGTCCTGGTAATCCACTTGATAACGGAAAACCGGTAAATGAATTAGATGCTGTTTGTAAAGATCATGATTATTGTTATGATGAAAATCCTAGTAATAAATCAATGTGTGATAAAAAACATGCTTGCTGGTTTGAAATCTAGTAAGTCTAAAACTATTGGAGAAAATATTGCTAAGAATTTGATAGTAAAACCAGTTAAAAGTACAAAATATAAACTTGGTCTTGGAGCATCAAAAAACGAGAAAAAGCGTTTTTTTTAATCATCTTAAATAACTTATTTCAGCTTGTTGTATTCACCACGCATAATGTAATTCCTTTGTATATTCATGAATATTCAGTCCATAATTCTTGCGAATATGTTTAGTATCAGAATTAGACTGAATTTGATTATGGTCAAATTCTACAATTGCATGCCTTTTATACTTCTAACTAAATAAGAGAAGTGGTTTCCACTAACCGATTCGAAAACTCTGTCCATAATTGTTGAGAATATGTCTAGTATGCCCTTTGCGAAAGGAAGAACCCTATTGTTTTGGGGTCAAGGTCACCATGACTTTATATGGAAATATGCATTATGCACAAGAACTTCAAAACCATAGCACCAACACTCATGCCACTTTATTGGGTTGTTGTACTTGGTGGGAGGAAGAACACTTTTGATATTAGGTCAATAGGGCAAAGTTCAAGGTCGTCATGACCTTATATTGAGATACATGTTCCGCTGGATAACTTCAAAAGAATAACACCCACACTCGACATTTCATAGTTACAATGTTCTTGGTGAGGGGAGAAACCCTATTGCATTTCGGTTCAGATCAAAGGTCGAAAGCACCATTATCTTATATGGAAACCAAAAGACCCACACTCCTGAAACTTCATAGTTACATTGCCCTTGATTAAGAAGAAGAACTCTATTTTTGTGGAGCTAGTAGACCGAAGATCAAGGTCGCCAGGAACTTATATGGAAAAACGCATTCAGTGCAATAAAGTCGAAAGACAACACTCACACTCATGAAACTTCATAGGTACACAGCCCTTGTTGAGAGTTGGAACCCTATTATTTTTGGTGTCAGTAAGTTAAAATTCAACTTTGCTATGACCGTATGTGCATTCCGTGTGATAAATTTAAAAGCGTGAAACTCATCCTCAATAAAAACTTCAGGTACCTTGCATTTGGGCCTGCTTTTGGGGTCATTATGTCAAAGGGCCAGGTCAAGATGAACAGTTCCCCACTGTAACGTGTAACTGTTAGACATACAATCTTGAAACTTTACAGAAATAGGGTGAACGCCGGATTCAGGCAGATTTAGAGTTTTCCGTACGTCGGACGCAAAATATGTAGTATTTTAGACACAGACGCAACTAAGTAACAATTGTGAACAAAGTTTACGAAAGATCAGATGAAATATATCGTTTCATAAGTGTATCACAGTAACCTACTGAACTCACGAAACAACCCCTTTATCGTTACCAGTTGATGCGGTTGAGGTAACAACATTTTGTGGTGGAATAACGCCTCAGTGGAGTGTAAATTTACACCAAAGGTAAGACAATGATTGCTTAACCTTATTTATATATTCCAGAAGTGTGACTTAGCGGAATATGGGGTCCATACATTTTCGAACACTCGCCTGAACGTTGTTTTGTCTTTAACGTTTGTCGTTTTCTCTAACATTCGAGGGAATTATGAGTTTTTCTACCCAAGTGCAATAAAGTGCGCAGAAAAATGCAAAAAGGAACCGGTCAAATGCATGACACCGCACTGTACATTATTCTGCGAAGTAAATGACACTCTCCTACGCAATGTTTTAAAGTTTGTTTAGTATCTTTACAATCCAGAAGGACTTTGTAGACGTATTTTGGTCATCGGTTTTGTAACACCATTGATGTGGTGGCGGTTCTCTAAAACGAAGTAACGCCTCAGATCAGGTAGCATTTTAAAGATTTTTTTTCGTATTTTTTCAAGGACACAAACACGTTTATATCGTCCGCATGTTTTGGCATTTTGTTAGCTTACCCATATAACCATTAAATTTGATATATTGGAATGCTCTCTCCCTTGTTTACGTTCCAAGAACATGTCTACTGTTTGTTAGTGAAAATATTCTGGAGCATTTCTTATGAAAGACAAAAACTATTCAGTTGTTGTTCCATCTTTTCGAAGGAAAAAGGCTTATATGTAGGTTTTTTTTCATCGGCAGCGGTGACGAAGACATCAACGTTAAGTGCATGCATTTAGCTCTGTTACTCAGTGACTAAGTGGCATGTAGTACATCGTCGGAGTTCACTCGTGATTGATTACGCGACGAATGGAGAGTAACGTATTTGCAGTCGAACGTGGGTTCCCACGATGCATGCAGAACAACAAAGCTTGGTTCATATTTGTATAAAGGGTAGTAGTACAGCTCAAAACTTAATAGATCAGACCAATACATGATTGACCAACGTTGTTTCGGTTCAAGTGTTAATACATATATTAAACAAATTGAAGATGAAAGAAATTGTCGAAATCATGTACGTTTTATGTCAAGTCAAGTCAAGCTCTATTAAATGATGTTTTCTGAAAACTGATCAGCAAAATAGAACATCTGTTACGCGATCATTTATGCAGATCGTTTGTAAATGTCCATACTGTTGTGATCTCTGCTGTATGTTATAATTTCATGGTTAAACGGTTGTACAAATTACACCGTTTACCAGCGTTTGTTTTCAACAGGAAATCGATTAGGGTTAGGTATAGATGTAGCTCATTTCCTGATATCCAGCTATCATCATGAATGAAAGATGACCACAAACGTTACATTATTGTTTAATTGAATTGCATAATATTGTAAAATGTAATAATATGGATCATATATGTGTACTGTTTACTTCACTCTTTGCAATGTATATGCATTTTAGCCTAATGCACATTTGAAATTATTCTTACCTGCCATCCTGTCTGCCTGCCCTGCCCTGTCCCAAAATGCCTGCCTGCCGGCCTGCCTGCCTGTCCTGCCCTGCCCTGCCCCTGTCAAGCTCTGTCCTGGTATTATACACTATACAACATGATATCTAGCTAACACTGTGGGCTATGAGTAACTTTTAGAGAAATGTGGCGCTGAAATATCAAGGATTTGGATAAAAGTAAACGGCGGTAGAAACAAGGGAGTTAACACCAATATTAACGTACACTTGACTTAATATGATCATTATGGCGAACTTATGGCGAAGTTTGGTAAATATCAGATCAAAGCCATAAAAACAATTAACATTTTGACAATATTAATACCAGATGGGAAATGAAGGCAATTAAGTGTAACGAAGCAACATGAAGTATGTTTCAGTAAATCAAGGGCAATAACTCTGATGTTACTTACTCGATCTAGATGGTTATCAAAATTGCCTGAGCTTTTACTAATATTATGTTTGTTTGTTTGTTTGTATGGTGTTTTACGCCATTTTCAACACATGTAAGGTTATATATGACGGTCGATTTTTTTTTGTGGTGGAGGCAGACCACCCTCTTTTCCAGTAACCAGTACTGTAAACCTCCCGCCATCCGTAAGAATCGACACTTTCTCACTTACAAATCGAGCTCCCAGTGGGATTCGAACCCGCGCAACGTCGTTCACCATTCGGCCACGGAGACCCACTTTTCCTGGGTAGAACTAGTACTGTACACCTCCCGCCGTCCGTAGGAATCGACACTTCCTCACTTACAAGTCGAGCTCCCAGTTGGGATTCGGCCACGGAGACGCTTTACTAAGATACTGACACCGTTTGTTAAAGATCAAATAAAAATTGACGGTGTGAGAGTGTAACCAGGCAGAATATGACATTTTTCAGTAAATCAAAGTTTTTTCATAACAATGTCAGTTTTAATATAACAATGTCAATTTTAATGTATTAATGAACTTTTCTTTTTTACATATTTGTGTAAATGAGTTGTTTATAGAAAATTAGAAATAAGTATGTCCTTTGGTTTGCCTTACATTTTAAAATATTGTGTTTGAACTTGAAATGTACATGAAATATAAATAATAATAAAAAAGTTTGATTTAAAACATATTTTATTGCCATATATATCTATTAAGCAAACGGGTGGTTGGGCCACAAGTTCTAACAACTTAAGTTTCGACCCTTCCCAATAAAAATGTGCATGGCTAAGCAAGTAGTTGCATATTATATACACATTGTTCGTTTAACAATCAACATACATTTGAATATACCTGAGATCAGTTCCGTTTGTTGTTGGCAAATAGAGATACAATAGGAAGAAGCTAAGTCGTGATAGCAAAAAACGAGATTATAGACATGTCAGTACAGTGTGTAGACATGTCAGTACAGTGTGTCAGTACAGTGTGTCAAAACAGTATACACCCTTTGGTAAATTATGCTAGTGTGTAAAGCGCTTTGTTTCGCCTTTTTCCTTTTTTTTTTTTGAAAGCATTACAATTTAATGTATTTTTCTCATCTGAGAGTTGTTCTTGACCGAAAAGCAAAGCGTTTTACACTTGAAGGTACAATGTCCGTAAAATTTAGCCTATAACACACACAATAATTACGTTGGCAAACATAACACACCAGCCATTATTCATGTGATTGAAATTTACTAAATAAAACCAAGATTGTTTGACGAAATTCAATAGCGGTACAAAAAAGAAGAACTCGTAACCCACACTAAAATTACACTCGTGGGTAATAATAGTCGAACGTCTCTACCGACTGAGCTGACCGAGCCAGATGTATTACGTAAGAGATACAATATATAAAAGTTAATGCGCTAATGGATGGCATGAGTTAAGCAGAAAATGTAATTAATGTGAGTCCCTCATCATTTACAAATCATGAATAAACGTTTTTTTTCCAAACTCACGAACGTATAACTACATGCCTAACTGGGTCTATGTTAATTTTTACATGTATACATTTTACTGAATAAAAATCAGACAGTTATTTGTCAATGCTCAATATTGAAATAGAGTAAGTTGTTGTAAGTAAAAGCTGTTACAACAAATAAATCGTGAATTGATATCCCCCGACGAAGATACAGACCCGGGTGTTGCGTCTCGATGAGTTGGGTATTTGTGTCAATTTATTTCAAAATCCCTCCATGCATGGAAAAGTTAGGATGCGGACACGAAATGGACCTTATTATATGCATCTAAGAAATATATGGCCTTTATGATGACCTTTATGATGACCTTTATGACCTTGATGATACAGATCCGGGTGTTGCGTTCTGCACCACGTCTTGATGAGATGAGTACATGTGCGAATTTACTTCGAAATCCATTCATGCATGTGAGAGATATGCAGCGAAATATATCAACAATTATATCCCTCCAACGAGTTGAGTATTTGTGTCAATTCATTACAAAATCCCTGCAAACACGAGAGTTATGGAGAGAGAACACAAAATACCTTATTAAAAGTACATAAAAGAAGAATATGACCTTTATGAAATTGACCTTGAAGATACACCCGCCGGTATTGGATTCTGCACGTCATCTCGATGAGATGAGTATTTGTGCAAAGTTATTTCAAAATCCCTCCATGAATTGAAAGGTTATGGTGCGGACTCAAAATGAACATTATTATATGCATCTAAGAAGTATATAACCTTTATAACATTGACCTTGAAGATACACCCCCCGGTATTGGATTATGCACGTCATCTCGATGAGATGAGTATTTGTGCCAAGTTATTTCAAAATCCCTCCATGAATTGAAAAGTTATGGTGCGGACACAAAATGAACGTTATTATATGCATCGAAGAAGTAAATAACCTTTATGACATTGACCTTGATACAGATCTGGGTGTTGGGTTCTGCACGTCGTCTTGATGAGATGAGTATATGTGCCAATTTATTTCAAAATCCGTCCATGCATGTGGCAGTTATGCAGCGGACACGAATATTGTAACGTACGAACGGACGTACGGACAACGCCAAAACTATATCGATTATTAAACATAACAACATAAATGTGTTTCATCTTCTATTACATGTCCGCAGTCGCAACTGGGTGATTGTCGTAAACGATTTGTATAAAGATCATTATTGAGAGTGTTATTTGGTAGGCTTGATATGGGGTTCATATTGCTGGCACATGTACACATTAATAAATAAAAGTGTAGATAGATAACATAACAAGAATTTACTGTTGTCCTAAATCATCATATACAGTTTGTAATTTATCCACCAAAACCTAGCCGAGACATCGAAATTTCCCTACCGAACTATTTTATTAACAATAATTAAATCAATTCTTTTTTCGGGGTTTAATGTATATTGAACTTACAGTATGATGGTTCTACTCGTATTTGTTTTGACATCCATTATTCTTCCAGATCGCTCCAGCCCTTTTGACACTCCGGCTCCCACAGTTTGTCCCCAGTTATTAAAACATTCCCCTCATCTTTATTTTAGCATGGAAGCTTTGATTTTCACTCGATTTCCACCAAATTAGTTGTTCTGATTGTTATCAATGCTCAATGACCATCAAATGAGACCGTACAACCTGAAACAAGTAGAGCGATACAGGTCATCTAGGGCCTCTTGTTTCTTATTTAGCAGACTTCTTCAGAACGTTTAATAAAAGCAAGAGTTGTGGGGTTTTATGATCATAAGCGCAAATGAAGCAGGCACTAGTTGTGTATATATGTATAGTAAAGGGAAAAAAAGAAACGCGACTCGGGCATCTCAGCTATATAGTGCATGTATACTATGTTGCTGTTAATCGAACGGCCCATGGCTACATTACACCTCTCCTTTCGGATAAAAAGACTACATAACATAGCAAATATGATCGCTTCAAAGTTGCATTATTGATAGAATACGCGTTTGACTCAAACAGGTGAGCAAGAGTAGGATGTAAAATTGTGCAGTCTCTTTATATTAAATACAGCACCCACCCGTCCATACGTTACCGGTTGATGTGGTCGAAGTAACATCATTTTGTGGTGGAATAACGCCTCAGTGTAAATTTACACCGACGTTAAGAAAATAATAATTTGCGTGTTCTTATTTATATATTCCAGAATCGTGACATAGCGCAAGATGTTCAAACACTCGCCTGAACGTTGTTTTATCTCGACGTTTGTCGTTTTTTCAAACATTCGAGGAAATTGGGTTTTTCTACCCAAACACAATAAAGTGCGCAGAAAAATGCTAAAGTTAACCGATCAAATGTATTAAATCGCGCTGTACATTATTCTGTGAAGTAAATGATACTCTCCTACTCAATGTTTTCAAGTTTGTTTGGTATCTTAACAATCCAGAATGACTTTGTAGACGTATTTTGGTCATCTGTTTTTTGTTACGTCATTTATGTGGTGTAGGTAATCGAAAACGAAGTAACGACTCAGGTCAGGTATTATTTTAAAGACAAGTTTTTTCTTCTTTTTCCAAGCATACAAACATGTTTTTATCGTCCGCATGTTTCGGCATTTGTTAGGTTACCCATATAACGATTAAACTGGATATATATTTCAGGTGACAATGCCGCGGAAAAAATCAAATCTAAACTTACTATACACAGAATAAAGAACCATCGGACGTCATATGTAAGGTCGTCTTCAGATGTGCTATATAGGCGACTTATCAGAGGATAATAATGTCATATATAATGAAAACAGACAACATAAGCATCTCCTGTCGGTCGTGAAGAAATCATAGGTTCAATAAACATGCAAGGCATCTGTTTTGATGTCATCTCCATAAAAGAACGAAACAGTTTGAAACGAAAAAAGCTTCAGAAGTCCCTAAGGACTATAAAGTCCGCCGCAACGAAGTCGCCTAATCAGACGCTGTTCAAGTCTTCCAGATTACCATTTGATAAAGAACGCGGTATTGTATATACCCACCGTACAGCATGGATTAGAATAACACATATAGGGCGAATCAAGATTTGAAACACCCGCTTAGACTGAAATATAAGAGAGTCTACTGTAAACATTTGGCGAAGAACGGGTTAATATTAATTAAGGTGTGTGTGTATACAATATCTTATTCTTTATCAAATGGTAATCTGGAAAGTTTGAACCACTTTTGATATAGGTGACTTCGTTGTGGTGAACCTTATATTCCTTGTGAACTGTTGAAGGATGGAGATGACTTCAAATAATATTAAAGCGTTGTTTACTAACGGGGGTTTGGACAATTACACTATGTGGACTTGCCAAGAAGTTTGTGAAGCACTCATTTTCCTATTACTAGTACATAATAATTTCGTCAGATATGGAACTAACGTGTATAGACAAATAGTTGGTATCCATATGTGTTTGAACTGTACACCTCTTGTCGCAGGTTTGTTCTTGTATTGCTATGAAAGAGGTTTGATGTAATATATATATATACTCCAAGGCGGCACCCCTGTTGTCAGCAATTTTATGTTTGTAATGTTACATACTTTGGTTCTAGTTTTCCTTGTAATTGTTGCTTGGTTTGTATGCGCGTTTTTGATAGAATCTGTTCTGTGATTCCTAAATTTCCTGTTCGATTTTACATGAAACTCCACATGGCTTCCCTTACTAATGTGTCATGGCAATTAATTGATACTATTGTTTGGGGCGCTTGTTTCAGCCAAAGGTTTTTCGGCAATAGCATGAGCAATTTGATAAATACGGACATTAGAACTGGAATGTTTAGTGGTTAATAAAAATACCTAACTTTTCAAAATCGGAATTGAGAAATAAATATTTTACAGCCAAAATGATTTTTGGTGGGGCTTTTTCCATGTAAATTCCTTGTTTAAAAAATTATGAAATCTCAGATGACTTCAGTTTGCCACAACATTTTGTTACAAAACTTTCAGAGTGTCTTTATTTACATTTATCATGCAGATATGCACTTTTCTGCCAATAAAGGTGTGACCTATTAAATTTTGCTTTATTAGGCAAGTTGACCAATAAAGCAAATCATTGCGGAATCCCTCGGCGTTTATTGTACGTTTATTGTACGTAACGTTATCTGACGTCATGCACGTAACATTGCCTGACGTCATAAGACAAACAAAAAAACAACAACATGGCGGCGTCCTCGATAAGCGTAACATTCTGAGAAATAGGTAATAATAGTAATTCATACAGAAAATGTGGATAATCTAGATTGGCTCGCCATTCTTCGTTTTCTAAGCCTCGCCTAATAAACTTGATAGTAAAAGGCACTGACATAATATTCTATATTTATCCAACATATTAAAACCATTTTTGGATAAAATTTTGATAATGTTTTTTCTTCATATTTTTTGATGCAGCAGGCTTTTGCATTGAAAATTCCCTATGAAAACAAATTTAGCATGTGGAATTTTTATTTATGAACCGATTTTTGAAAAGTAAGGTATTTTTATTTACCACTAAAAATGTCTGTTTCACTGATATACATCTTATTTAGGTCCTATTTCAATTTTGTCTTAAAAATTCAAAAAACCTTTGGCTGAAACAAGCGCCCCGAACAATAATATCATGCTTGCTGGGAACATAAAGCAGTAATTATGTTAGCCGCTATGTAAACACAGTTGCCTCACAAACGCTTTGAAAAGCAGTAAGTTCCTTTTGGGTTGTTACAACATCGTATCACATGCTGGAATTGGAATAAGAGTACGGATAGAATAAACTATCTTCTGGGTTTCATAAACAACACATAATACAGTTTAAGAAGAAAAGTTTATTTTAACAAGCAAGAATTTAGCATTTTCACAACACGATAATGCTTCTACCTTAAACAGGTAAGATCTAACCGTGTTTATTCGGATAAATATCACACTAGAACAAAAAGTAAAACATAACCTTATTCTAATATTTGACAATAAAAAGTCTCGTTTTACTCTTGCTTCTTCTGGGAGAAACTAAACACACATCAAGCGACAGTGAAAGCAAATGTGGAATTTTATAGTTTACAGAAGTCTCGTAATGGTTCAATAGTAAATATAACACATTCTAAATAAGTTAAACTATTCCATTTTTTATTAGAGACTATGTAAAACATTTAAATAGTATGCCACATTTAACTTCTTACAAATTTAAAATGAATGTTAATACGAATAGATGAAGCAAGGGTTCATAATTAGGTATTCCATGCATTCCGATATAGAGAAACGACAATAAAAACTGAGGTGGACCAAATGTTTGGAGAGCGTTATCAGGGGAGACAAATCACGTAACTCAACAATCGATAGTCACGTCTGGAGTATTGTCTGGAATCCGTTCAGGTTTACCACCACTAATTACATGTAAACCTCCGAGATGACATGTAAACCTCTGAGGTGTAGTCGAATATAGTTCCTATAATAAAAAGTAATCCCTCCTTTTTTGATGGAAATGGGCATTATAAGTAGAAAACTGCCCATTTCTATTTGATTTTGTGGTTGTATGTATAAGAAGCGTATTAATAGGTTTCACTGGATCACTGATGAACGTTTTCGAAATGTCGACTCTATGCTTATACTTTGTGAGCAATCATCAATGAAAACAGCTGTACCCTTGACCTGTTTAGTGAACAAACAAGAACTTTCTTACATGTCTTGTGACCCCACCTTTCCCGGCGATTTTTCAAGGGGAAAAATAGTTTTCTATATGAACATTATACTGCTGCATTATCCATACTTGAGTTGAATTTGCAGAAAATCATTAATATGTGATACTTTAATATTGGTGTCTATGGGGAAAATAATTAGTGGTTTCATACCTTCAGTGAGATGTCACGTAAATTTGGATACACCTCTGTGAATACTATGTAATATTGCAAATATCAGGAGTTTACATACAATTTGCCGTTTTCTAGGAACGCATGCCAGGCTGTTGTGTCAATTTATTACCAGTGACATACTACCAATCAAACTATATTGTATGGAAGCCCTGGGGGGACTTCTGACTTCATGACTTCTAACTATCCGAGTTCATGACTTCTAACTTCATGACTTCTAACTTCATCAATTTTAACTTGATGAAGTTAGAAGTAATGAAGTTAGAAGTCATTAATTCGTGAAGTAATGAAGTAAGAAGTAAGGAAGTCAGACGTCCCTCCAGGGCTTCCATAATATGGTCATGTAGTACTGTAATACAAGTTAATGAATAGTAAATGTGTGTAGTTTATCCAAATAAACTCGATTTTCATAGACTTTGATTCTAATACCTTTGATCGCATCATCTAGATATAAACAGCTATACAAACGGCGCAGCTTAAGATTATTTATTATCAATAATTAATACTTTCCCATTACGACAAAATGTAAACTTAAGAGAAAAATTGAGGAAAACAACATTTGCCGTAATCTGTTAATGTGGACATTAGTGTGTTCGAAATGTGTTAAGTATTGACTAATTTATAACTGTACGTTAAGTATTCATAATCTTAAACAAACATTAACAGCGGTATCTTTATTTTAAATACCAAAATAAAATGTTCGTTAGGATGTTTCTTATAAATGATGCAATAAATAAAAGTAATCAGAGAGTATAAGCATATATCGATTGAAATGAAAATGCGATGCCGGAATGTATAAGTAAAATAATTAATAGAAAGAAAGAAAACAAAACTGGACAGAATCACTGGTCATTTACTGCTTAGTCATAAACACGAGTATGAACCGACTAAGTCCAATCAGCATTGCACGTATACATGATTACTTCGCAGAGCAACGCCATTTAAACATGTCCAGGCCTTGAAATCCCCAACAATTATTGTGAATATTCTTAGACATATGCTCAAGTATGCAACTTTCAATCACATATATTTCTTTAAGTTTAAAGTATAAACGTTCACAAAAAAGTTATGTATAATAAATATGAAAAAAGCAACTTCATACGATTAGTGTTTATCTCTTGAAGGTCATGGGAATATTTATGAAGGAAAGAGTACTTTAGCTCAAGGCTAAGAATAGTTTTAAGAATGGTTGGTGAATTCCAGGCCAGGATTTTAAAATGTCATTGAAAATGTTCGTCTTTCGATTTTTATTTATTCTCCAACATGCGGTGTTTGATGTTTCTTTGCGCGACACTTGTGTTGGTGAATCATATATGCTGAATTTATATACGTACACAGGCAACTGATCGGTTCCTAAGCAAGTTCTCCATCGTACTTTGTTCAGCAGAAATAACTCAAAACAAAACATTATTTAACCCACAGACGCTATGTGCTGGGTTGGAATGGGTGTCGGATTTAATTCATAAATATATACTGACATTAGATTTTTAGCGTGAATGTAACTCAAACCAGAGTATATGTGCCGTTAATATTTCAAATATGTATGTACGGAAAATATGTCAACGGAAATTATTAATTTTGGGTAGCAGTAAGTTGTGCCAAAATCGTGTAATCGGGTTGAAATAGGGTAAGCATGAGGATTGGTGCACCTTAGAACCGGGTTAAAACTTCCAGCGGCATTTTTTGCTATAACAATCTATATAACATTTGACTTTTTTTGTAACATATGAGCCAAAAGGTTTTAGGCATTTTCAGGCATTATTTAAGTGATATTTAAATGATTTATATACCAGAATATCAAACGATTTTAAAAAACAAACATTTGTTTTATTTGTTCATGTTCTATTATTGTAGCTTAGAAGGCAGTGTTTTCTATAATGTCAGATAACTGTCATTACTTCAGTAGTTTTGACAATACTTTCAACTGATGTTATGTCTTGCATTTTCAATAAATTAAAACATATTTATTCAATTGTTTGGTTAAAATTGTCACGTATGACAGTTTTCCATTACAACGATTTATTGTCGTTTAGGAGAGTTCATAATTACAACTATTTCAAAGACCCACTAAAATATTAACTTCCCCCGATATATTATGTAAAATATGTACCACTTAAACTGTGCATGCACATGATGATAAGCGTTTGGCTTAAACACGTGTGACCTGCGACTTATATTGACACAAACATTGATAAGAATAATATGTACATTCCGTTCATTGATAAAATAAAAAATATGTTCTAGTCATTGCTAAAATAAATACTGGTAAAATAATATGTACTCGTATGTTCTGGTCATTGATAAAATAATATGTATGTTCTGGTCATTTCTAAAATAATAGATATGTTCTGGTCATTGATAAAATCATATGTATGTTCTGGTCATTGGTAAAATAATAGGTATGTTTTGACGATCCTCTAATCTTTAATCAGATCTGAAATAAACAAACGAAAACACTTTGTAAGTTGTAAACAAACGAAAACACTTTGTAAGTTGTAACCAAACGAAAACACTTTGTAAGTTGTAAACACACGAAAACATTTTGTAAGTTGTAACCGAACGAAAACATTTTCTAAAAACACTTTTTAAGTTGTAACCAAACGAAAACACTTTATAAGTTGCGTCCAAACGAGTTGTAAACAAACGTAAACACTTAGTAAGTTGTAAACAAACAAAAACACTTTGTAAGTTGTAACCAAACGTAAACACTTAGTAAGTTGTAACCAAACGAAAACACTTTGTAAGTTGTAACCAAACGTAAACACTTAGTAAGTTGTAAACAAACGAAAACACTTTGTAGGTTGTAACCAAACGTAAACACTTAGTAAGTTGTAAACAAACGAAAACACTGTGTAGGTTGTAACCAAACGTAAACACTTAGTAAGTTGTAACCAAACGTAAACACTTAGTAAGTTGTAAACAAACGAAAACACTTTTTAGGTTGTAACCAAACGTAAACACTTAGTAAGTTGTAACCAAACGAAAACACTTTGTAAGTTGTAACCAAACGTAAACACTTAGTAAGTTGTAAACAAACATAAACACTTTGTAAGTTGTAACCAAACATAAACACTTAGTAAGTTATAACCAAACGTAAACACGTTTTAAACAACATTTTAATTAAAGTTGACTGAAACAGGCTGAAACAGGCAGAAACAAGCAGGTGTGCATATTATTGTCATTTCAAAATAATGGTTGGTTGGTTGGTTGGTTGAATGGTGTTTTGTGTCATTGTTTGCACATTTTAATAAATATTCAAAAAAGAAAATAGTATACATGCTTTTATGATGTTTAATATTGTTATAATGTTGTTGTTTTTAAAACAAACTGGAGTATCATTGCATATAAAGAACCAGTAACCTGTAAAGCCCTGAGTAAAATGACCAATTAATCCATGCATTTTTTGTTTTTTATGCTGTTCAAGCAATACCAAAATAATAACAAAGCAAAATGCTAAATTCTTAACTTGATATTTCTTATCTAGATTATCTTTTCAAAAAAAAGAGAGAAAAAAACACAAGAAAAACAACAACATTTTCACATTGAAACAGTGTTATACAACTTTAATCTTACGCGTTGCTTCCTTTTTCAGTCAAACTACATGTTCTTTTCCTTTTTAAAAACAATTTAAGACGATGTAAATGATATGAAGACGAAGACCAATGTCACCGGAAGTTATCAAAGTTACGACGTGCATATATTTTAATAATATTAAATATTGTACCATTTCTTAACGCATGCTCCACATTTCAACTTCAGCCCGGGTTTGCACATGCACATGTTGTTTGTACAAACCACACCTTTGCCTTTACATTGTCCAGCGAGGCACATCCCACCAACACCTCCGTCTAATGAATAAAGATGTGTTAACGTACTATGAATGTAGGTTTTCCTGTTTACATATTTATCATGCAACGAATGTTTCTACTATACAAATACAGCTACTTCCTGCTATTATATAAATATCACATTCATGAGAGGGTGAACATTCTTACAATCACCCTCTCATGAATGTGATATTTATTTTATTATACCTCACATAAGACGCCCATGCTAAATCCCCATAGACAACAATGTGTAATTTCTTACTATCTCACGCGAGGGTGATAGTACATGGTGATAGTAAATCGCAGGGTGATAGTAAAAAAATTATCACATGCGCAGCTTTGATGCGCGCTGTTTCGGTGACGTCATCGGCTCAGTATGGTGAAATTGCTATTTTTAACTCATCATAATTTCAAAAGAACTTGACCGATTTCAATAAACTACCACTCATTTTCTTAGTTACGTTATTTCCGATCCAACGATATAACATTCATAGCAACTTTTAGAAAAAATTTGTTTGTTTTTTCAAAAAAGAAATCTGGCAAAGTGAAATCGGTACTGAAAATGAATCTTGTCTTGCCCGAGGGGATTTCGGTATAATAAAATAAATATCACATTCATGAGAGGGTGATAGTAAGAATGTTCACCCTTCGGATAATGATAATCACCCTCGGCTTCGCCTCCTAGGGCGATAATCATATCCTCAGGGTGAACATTCTTACTATCACCCTCTCATGAATGTGATATTATTATATTCCTTCTGTTTTAAATATAAAAATGAAAATGAAGAACGAGATTTTGCAGTTTTACCCTGTTTTATAAGAGATTATGTTTGATTTGTGTAAGTGTCCACTCTGTACTTCTTAGATCTCTGGTTCATTTAACGACAAAATGAAATATAACGACAATGAAATATCACGACAAGGTTACCTGGTCGACACATTCCGCCGACTGCAGTTGATTTGGCTTTACACATGCACATTTCGTACACACTTTCGGCATATTTATCATTTGGACATGCGCCCGCCATACAGAAACCGCCATACGCTCCATCTTTAGAAAGAGAAGAACATTTATAAATTAGCGTAATGTGATGTGAAATTGACTTGACTTGAAGTTTTAGTGCTAATACCTGATACCCTAAGTTAAACCGTCTGATCACCTTGGAAGGCATCACTCATTCTCGCTTGCCAGAGTATCCCATTGGTACCCTTTGTAAATTTACAACTGGGACCCACTGTAGTCCCGTAACGTAGAGTTATCGTTCATACCCGTCTTCTACTACAGTCAGTCGGAGATATCCACTGTTAAAACGTTCACATGCTCAACTAGGATCCACTGTAACTATAAGGAGTGCGAATGGGTAGCACGACCCAGATCGACAAAACTACATCAAAAGGACGAGAAGTGAAACAAAATGTATTGATTAATATGAAAACATAGCGCCGATGCTCTTTTTTTTTTAATACGACGGACGTCAACGTAACATAGAGAATATTATGTCAGTGCCTTTTAATATCAAGTTTATTAGCTCGGCAAGAAAACGACACGGCTCTATGTCAGTGCCTTTAACTATCAAGTTTATTAGGCGAGATTTAGAAAACGAAGAATGGCGAGTCTCTGCCGAGCCACTCTTCGTTTTCGTGCCGAGCCTAATAAACTTGATAGTAAAAGGCACTGACATAATATTCTATTTATCATGTAGATTACCCACATTTTTGTATGAATTACTATAATTAACTATTTCTCAGAATGTTACGCTTATCGAGGACGCCATGTTGTTGTTTTTTTGTTTGTTTTATGACGTCAGCCAACGTTACGTACAATAAACGCTGAGGGATTCCGCATTCATTTGCTTTATTGGTCAGTGCCTAATAAAGCAAACTTTATTAGGTCACCCCTTTATTAGGCAGAAAAGTGCATATCTGCATGATATATGCCAGTATGACTGCCAGTCATGACTCATATCTGCATGATAAATGCCAGTATGACTGCCAGTCATGACTGACGCAGTACACGTTTATAGGGACACAGGGCGATCTTCAAGTATGTATCAGACATTAAAAGTGAGCATGCCATTTTAAGGTTTAAAGTCCCTCCGCTCATGAAACCATCATAGCGCTGCACAAAACACATATTAATTAGCATAATTAATAATCATCAGCTTCGATTTTGGCGTTTTGGGAGGTTTTTATATATTTTTTTCTTCGTTATTACATAGGTTTAAGTCTATCATCTGTGCAATATAATCGACAGTTATAAACAGCAAGAAATTGCTTTTACCTATACAAATACTTACTAAAAATGTTTACAAATATGCGTGTTGTGTAAAAAAACGCGAACCGTATGGAGTTTAAACAAAATTAATTGCAGTGCGTCCCTTTAAAAGCGGGTTGTTTCCGTTGATTCGAACCTAAACGTTTCATATTGTTCTTTCAAAATTGTCTTATACACTACAACATTTGTTTTCTATGTAAACTGTCAAAAACAATAAAATGCGTTAGAAACGGGTTAAACAGTATTGAATTTTCGACTTTTGGGACGATTTATCAGTCAAACTTTCAATACAGTTAACCTCAAATATGCTCCAACTGTATTCATATGAACGTACTTAGAACACACATGGCACCTATGGCAGCAGAGGCGCTTCTGCACGTACACATCCCATTGACACATACGGCGTACTTATCTCTCGAACACTTAGCGCCAGACAAACCATCGCATCTTCCACCAAAGGAGCCATCTGAAATAGAGCATGTCGTGGAGGTATTTCCATTGTGGTGAACTTTTATGTAAATACTGATGTTGGCGATGACGATGGCAGAAGTAGCAACAACAACCGCTCTTAGCAGTAGAACTACTAATACTAGTATTACCAGCATAACTGCTGTGAAGAATATATGCAGTAGCAATGTTAATAGTATTAGTATTAGTAGTAGTACCAGTAGCAGTAGTTGTAACAGTAGCAGTTGTAGTTGTAAAGTAGCAATAGTAGCAGCAGCAGTACTTAGCAGTAGCAGTAGTAGAATTAGTACTAGCAGTAGAGTAAAGGTAGTAGTAGTAGTAGTAGTAGTAGTAGTAGTAACAGTAGCAGTAGTAGTAGTAATAGCAGTAGCAGTAGTAGTAGTAGTAGTAGTAGCAATAGTAGCAGTAGTAGTACTAGCAGTAGAGTAGAGTAGCAGTAGCAGTAGTAGTAGCTGTAGTAGTAGCAGTAGTAGTAGTAACAGTAGTAGTAGCAGCATAAGCAATAGTATTAGAAGTGGCAGTAATAGTATCAGCTGTGGCAGAAGAGTAGCAGTAGCAGTAGTAGTAGTAGCAGTAGTAGAAGCAGTAGCAGTAGCAGCAGTAGTAGTAGTAGCAGTAGTAGTAGTAGTAGTAGTAGTAGTAGCAGTAGTAGTAGTAGTAGTAGTAGCGGTAGTAGCAGTAGTAGTAGTAGTAGTAATAGTAGTAATAGTAGTTATAGCACCATCAGCAGTAGCAGTTGCAGTAGCAATAGCAGCACTAACAGTAGCAACAGTTGTAGCAGCAGCAGCAGCAGTAGTAGTATAGTAGTAGTAGTAGTAGTAGTAGTAGTAGTAGTAGTAGTAACAGTAGTAGAAGTATTAGTTACAGTAGCAGTGGCAGTAGTAGCAGTAGTAGTAGTAGTAGTAGTAGTAGTAATAGTAGTAGTAGCAGTAGTAGTAGTAGAAGAAGTAGCAGCAGTAGTAGTAGTAGTAATAGCAGCAGCAGCAGCAGCAGCAGCAGCAGTAGTAGTAGTAGTAGTAGTAGTAGTAGTAGTAGTAGTAGTGGTAGTAGCAGTAGTAATAGTAGTAGTAGCAGTAGTAGAAGTAGCAGCAGCAGCAGCAGCAGCAGCAGCAGCAGTAGTAGTAGTAGTAGTAGTAGTAGTAATAGTAGTAGAATTAGCAGCAGCAGTAGTAGTAGTAGTAGTAGTAGTAGTAGTAGTAGTACCATGCGAGAATGCAGCAGTTTCATTCTCACATCTCATAGTTACAACTGCCCGCGTCGTTACGAAGGTTTCCGTTATGAAACTCTGGCAAGCGAGAATACACAGGGAATCTGAGGTAAGAGATCTACTATAAACGTGCTGTCTTCTAAATATTATGATCCAAAATGCAGATCTGGAGATCGGTTTCACATTATATACATTTGCGCATGGATTCGTACTCCACCGGGGCTTGAATGCCCTAACAATTCTTGAGAATATTTTTAGACTTAAGCCAAAGTATGCATAATCTAGATCATATTCGACGCTTGCTTGTTTTCAAGACAAACGTCTAGAACCGTTCTTTTAAAAACAGTTTGAAGTTTGCCGAGATTCTGGTATCGGTTCTGCTTGGCTGCTACAGATGCTCTATCGAAGATATACAGAACGGCAGAAAGACACTAAATTAATAAATAAACAAAGAGGGAAACTTCATCAATATATCGACGAACTAAATGCTGATGGTCAAATATTCTATAATAAAAAAAGAAATAATTATATACAGGTGTTTCATTTTTTTTCTGGACAAAGGGTCAAGACGTTTGTGCTTACAATCAAGAGTCGAAGATGATCAAGACTAATGTATGCACATCTCAGTCACAATTATTTCTATAAGTTTAAAGTATAAATGTTTATAAAAAGCTGATATGCATAAATATATAGGAGAAATATAAATAAATAAACTTCATACGATGGTTTATTTTTGAATGTCATGGGAATATTTGTGAACGAAATTTGAAAATTGAGTACTTAAGCTCAATTCTAAGAATAGTATAAAGAATTGTTGGTGAATTCCATGGTAGTTGCCAGAATCATAGCTCTTATGGTGTATACCTACCATAGAGCTACGATGACATCTTTTATAGAATAGGTAGGTTTCAGGGTCGATCCCATCAACAGAGGTTTCTGAAGACATGAAGCAATGCCTGCATAAACAACCGATTTATTTCAATAGATTGAACCTTAAACACCACGCGTGCATGCATAAAACTCACCAAAAAGAAGAATATCTCGTCGATCTAGGCTTGTTTGTACGAATGTCGACATTGTTTTTCTGGAATGTAATAGCTCGCGTTGTCTTGTTCCGTATTTGGAAACTTAAACCCACCCACAACTGACACAAAGAACAACGTTAACCGGAAAGTGTCAGGTGTGTGAGTAGGGCGGGGTTAAGTTCCCAAATACGGAAAGGGACATAACACGAGCACGAGATTATTTCAACGTAATTTTTTCTTTCTGAAATTAACAGTGGCTTACGAAAACCGAATATATCGGCGTGTCATTCTTTGGTGAGTTGTATGCATGCACGTATGGTATTAAAGGTTTGTTCTATTGAAAATACGTCAGCAGTTTATGCAGGCATTGCGTGATGTCGTCAGAAACTTCGCCGGAGAAATGCGTATGGGGTTCGGTACGGGGTCCTGCTGATAATTATAACACAAGGAAACATGACTCTATGGTAGGTACATACTACCATAAGAGCCACGATTCTCACGTCTAATTATAGGCCAGATAATTGCTTACCATTTTTACAAATGCCGCCTATGTCTGTCGATCCAGTCCTACACATACACATGCCATTCACACATTCTGCAAACGTGTCTTCTGTGCACGATTCCAATCCCTCGCCATTACACCGACCTCCCGCTCTGCCATCTGAATCAATATAATACGTCCGTGAGCTAAACGTATCATGTTTGTTATGTGTCATCCTATAACACAGTGAACCTGATAGGTTTATATATGTATCAGGTTTATAAGGTTATAGGCTTTACAGTTCGCCACTATTCTTTCCTTTTAGATAGTGCGATGACCGGACAGATTGTGGACCCTATAATGACGTCCTGAAAGGAATGGCAAGGTTTAATATTTGTCTTCAATCTTTCCTTGTCGTATCCTTAATGGTTTATTCTGTTGTTGCTCTTGCTTTTGCGAAGTCATTTATTACTTGCTTCATGGCTTTCTATGCTGCTTTTTTAGCTCTACTGATCAGAGATCAGCAGAGCTTATGCCGTGGTGCGGCGTCCGTCGTCCGTCTGTCCGTCCGTCTGTCTGTCCGTCTGTCTGTAAACTTTTTTTTGTAGCGACTTCTCCTCTGAAACTACTGAATGGATTTTCATGAAACTTTCCAGAAATGTTGCCCATGAAGTCTAGTTGATCCTAGCAAAAATTCATGTTGATGTGAAATCCAAGATGGCCGCCAGATCTAAAAATAGGTTTTTAAAAAACAAGTTTGTAGCGACTTCTTCATGAAAACTATAAGTGATATTGATATGGGACTTTTTCTAAAATGATCAGCATGACATGATGTTGGTCCTTGTCGAAAATCGTTTTGATTCGACGTTAAACATGGCTGCCAGCGGCCATCTTTGTTTACATAGAGTTATATAATGAAAACTTGTAGCAACTACTCCTCTGAAACTACTTGACGGATTTTCATGAAACTTCATAGGAATGTTGCTATTGATGTCTAATTGATCCTAGGAAAATTTCAGGTCGGCCGGAAATTCAAGATGGCCGCCACGGCTAAAAATAAATTTTCAAAATACAAGTTTGTAGCGACTACTTCTTGAAAACTATAAGTGATATTGATATGGGACTTTTTCTAAAATGATCAGCATGACATGATGTTGGTCCTTGTCAAAAATCGTTTTGATTCAACGTTAAACATGGCTGCCAGAGGCCATCTTTGTTAACATAGTTATATAGTAAAAACTTGTAGCGACTACTCCTTTGAAACTACTTGACAGATTTTCATGAAACTTTACAGGAATATTGCTCTTAATGTCTAATTGATCCTAGCAAAATTTCAGATCGGCCAGAAATTCAAGATGGCCGCCACAGCTAAAAATAGATTTTTAAAAAAGAAGTTTGTAGCGACTACGTCTTGAAAACTATAAGTGATATTGATATGGGACTTTTTGTAAAATGATCAGCATGACATGATGGTTATAAGAGACAAACATTATTTTGATTCGACGTTAAACATGGCTGGCAGTGGCCACCTTTGTTTACATAGAGTTATATGATGAAAACTTGTAGCGACTACTCCTCTGAAACTACTTGACGGATTTTCATGAAACTTCACAGGAATGTTGCTCTTGATGTCTTATTGATCCTAGCAAAATTTCAGGTCGCCCGGAAATTCAAGATGGCTGCCATGGCTAAAAATAGATTGTCAAAATACAAGTTTGTAGCGACTACTACTTGAAAACTATAAGTGATATTGATATTGGACTTTTTGTAAAATGATCAGCATGACATGATGTATGTCCTTGTCAAAAATTGTTTTGATTCAACGTTAAACATGGCTGCCAGCTGCCATCTTTGTTTACATAGAGTTATATAGTAAAAACTTGTAGCGACTAATCCTTTGAAACTACTTGGCAGATTTTCATGAAACCTTACAGGAATGTTGCTCTTAATGTTTAATTGATCCTAGCAAAATTTTAGATCGGCCAGAAATTCAAGATGGCCGCCACAGCTAAAATTAGATTTTTTAAAAAAGAAGTTGGTAGCGACTACGTTTTGAAAACTATAAGTGATATTGATATGGGACTTTTTGTAAAATGATCAGCATGACATGATGGTTATCAGAGTCAAACATTATTTTGATTCGACGTTAAACATGGCTGTCAGCGGCCATCTTTGTTTACATAGAGTTATATAATGAAAACTTGTAGCGACTATTCCTGTGAAACTACTTGACGGATTTTCATAAAAACTTCACAGGAATGTTGCTCTTGATATCTAATTGATCCTAGCAAAATTTCAGGTCGGCCGGAAATTCAAGATGGCCGCCACGGCTAAAAATAATTTTTCAAAAAACAAGTCTGTAGCGACTACTTCCTGAAATCAAAATCAATCAGTAGAGCTTCAAGGTCATTGACCTCTTGTATATTCATATATACATGATCATTTATTTGTTATATTTAAATTGCCTATTAATACTGCCTTGTTTATTTGAGGATATAGCCGGGCGAGGATTTTTTTTTAACTCCCGTTTAACGGACTGAAGACAATAGTGCAAGAGTGAAGTTTCATGCATTCTAGAACCTGTTTTAAAACCTCATCGGCATTTTTGCCACTGACCATTCCGAGGCTGTCAGTCCCACTGACCATTCCAAGGCTGTCAGTCCCACTGACCATTCTGTCAGTCCCACTGACCATTCTGTCAGTCCCACTGACCATCCCAAGGCTGTCAGTCCCACTGACCATTCCAAGGCTGTCAGTCCCACTGACCATTCCAAGGTGTCAGTCCCACTGACCATTCCAAGGCTGTCAGTCCCACTGACCATTCCAAGGCTGTCAGTCCCACTGACCATTCCAAGGCTGTCAGTCCGTTTGTGTTGGTGGTGTGGTATACTTGGCTGATATTTTTTCTTGTAAGTGTTGTTTGTTTTAATTTCGTGTATTTGGTTGAATGTGCTCTGTGAATGGAACATTTCCTGTTTATATCTACTTTTTCTTGTAACATATAAAATATAAACGAAGGATAGTGCCAGCTGTATAACCTATATTTAGCTCTGAGAATGGAAATACACATATTCATAAGTAGTATAATACAATATAAATCATGGGATTTGCATAAAGGTGTATGACAGGTTTCAAGTTTTTAACCGTTTTCTTCTCCACAAAGTGTTTTGAGTCATTTCCATCAGCCATTCCTGTTTTAACCGGTTTCGTATCAATCGTGCTCCACCAATAATTGAAGGCAAATATAAACAATGTACTCCATTCTTTCGACTATTATGACAATATTAAAAACGTGAACAGCTGAGACATGTCTACGTTAACACGAACAACATCGGGTTGGACTCAATACGTACGGATTGGATAAGTTTCCATAAAAGTTGAACATTTAGGAATAGATTCGCATTTTTTCGGCGTTTATGCGGTTTCAAACGCCGGTTAATGGTAAATTTGCCATTTATTACCGTTGCTTAAAACGCATGAACGTCGACAAAGTGCGAATCAATTCTTATATTTATACAATTTTCCTGAAAGATAATGATAACAAACATACAATATAGACAGCTGTTTCAGTGTATTTTCAGACAGTGGATGCGTGCTTGAAACATGAGTTTTTATTCGAAATTAGAGGCCATTTTTAACAGGAAGTATTAAGTGGATTATTCAAACATAGTTTACTAATTTCATAATGTAAACGATACTCACCCGGAATACATGTTGCGGATATTTCAAGACTCTCTGCGAAGCAAACACACTGGCCGGCCTCACATTCGGCGTATTTCTCCCCGCTACAGTCAGAACCATACTTTCCGCCGCAACCCCACCAGCTCTGCCATCTGATTCATGATTGAGCATAAAACGTTTCTATTACGTTTTTGTTTTTATCAGGATCCTTCAATAAATTCAATTTATTGAAAGATCCTGATTTTATGATGCAAACTTAAGAAATTAATTTATTTTGCTTTACTACAATGAAACTATTATTCAGTTTCCTAGTTTACTTATTTTATTTTCCTAAGCACTGATCAAATGTCTTTTCACGGCAAATCAGTAGAAGCACTTAACATGTCAGAAACAGTAGAAACACTTAACAAATGTATTTTCACGCCAACCAGAAGACAAACTTAACTCATGTCTTTCACGTCAGAACATAAACATTAACATAACAAATTAATTGTTTTTTTTTCTAAACTTACTCTAGGCGTATTTACAGCATTTCGTTCGTGCCTCCGCAGCGAATATAGTCAAATAATGCCTAGTAAAAAACATTTCCCCGCCTTACTAGTGATACAAAATGCACACTTTTGATTGCTTGTTGTTATTATTGACTTTAATTCATCCGAATGATGTATTGAGAACATTCATTAGTGTTTGATTTGAGATATTTAAATATAATTGACATAGACAGTAAAGCGATTTCAAGTAGAAATGGGGTAAATCTATCTGTGACCTGCAAAATAGAATGTGACGTCATTCAACAGATTGGCTTTTTCTTACATGATACATAAGCCCCTGTTTCTATTGCATTTTTATATTGGCGGACGCTCGATCGTTTGATTGATATTTTCTACGGTGAAAAACACGTATTTTTTTATCTCTTAACATTATACACATATATTGTGATATCTATAGCAAGACAGTAATAAATAATCAAACCTACCTTCAACACACGAACCTCCTAGTGCTGTGAAACCATCGTTGCACATACACATATTACCCTCGCTGCAGAATGCATTTGTGTCAACACATGCACCGTCAGAACAGAAACCTCTCAAATGTCCTTCTGCAAATTATAAAATAAAGACCTTCATAAAATAGGAATTCACTCTATATAATATAGTAAGTGGGTCATATAGTGAAAGACAATAAAAGAAAAAAGTTGGAACTGGTGTGTGAGAGAGAGAGAGAGAGAGAGAGAGAGAAAAAGAGGGAGAGGGAGAGAGAGAGAGAGAGAGAGATGGCACATCCGTTCATGCGAGGACAAATGTAAGTCAAAATCCTGCCATGTGAGGACTCATGACAATGTGAGGACAAACTTTGACAATAATGAGAGAGACATGTGAGAGACAATGACATCATATAGTACGTGAAAGGAGCTAATTGTCCTCACTATTTGTCTCCACTTTAAATTCATTTATCTCTTTTCTCGCTCTTTTTTGTGTTATTTGTCCTAACATAAACACTTGAATCACAGAGAGAGAGAGAGAGAGAGAGAGAGAGAGAGAGAGTGAGAGAGTCACAAATGGCCCATATGCTGCCAAAAAATCCATAGAAAAGTAGCGTCAATGTATCTTCTAAGAAAGAACTTGTCACATGAATGAATGCTCCCTTTGAAAACATAAACACTGAGATGCCAAAATCTTGCATTCATGCACTCAGTTCAATATAAGTAAAAAAGACTGGCACTCGAGCCGCAAATATTATATAAAACAAAGAAACAATACAATACCCTCCTCTCCCTATTATGTATATAGTAAATGGTGCGTATCTTTGTTGACACCAAGTTGACCAGCCTCGTTTCGAAATCTGTATCTTAGTCAAATTACCGAATTGATTCAAATCCTTTACACGTCTGATTCCCAGTTATCACATTAAATTCACAGTTTATACGAAAAGCACTCTGTGCGCAGAAATTTAAGTAAAATCGCCGATTCCAACCATTACAAATGGGAACGAGTGTACTCTGGGTAGAGATTGATTGGTTACGTCACCGCGCCTTAGATTCCCGCCAAAACAAATTTGCATTCAACATCAAAGTTATCATCCAAATGTTGCAATGCTATTCAGCCGATTGCTCCATCAATAGTTTATTTACATGAAAGCAGTGATAAAAAACTTCATCTGCATTGTAAAAACAAACACTCAACGAAAATTATACTTCAACACCTGTGAACATCGGCCATATTGTTTACATGGCAACAGTGCACTATTTTCTGTGCCGTTGTCTTCCGGCGATCAAAATGTCAATATTTTGAACATACCGAAGCGCCGTGATACACACGAGGCAGAATCCCGAAGAATAGGAAAGGTATCGTATTTTTACTTTTTTTATATAATATTCTCGACTCTAGTGGCAGTGGTAAAAACAATTCAAAAGTCACAATTTTTACATGACAATTGCTTGAAAAATGTAACAAATAGATCAACAATATGATATAAACCAAAAATGACACTTTAAATTAGTGAAAATGCATTTTTTCTTTTCTTTTTTGTTTTAAAAAAAGAAGCAAGAATTATTTACTGACCGCCATTTTTCGACACTTCCTGTGATGTGGTGCGATGCTACACCTATAGTTAGTCTAGATCATCTGCGACGCTTGCTTGTTTTCAAGACAAACCAAGCGTTGAAGATGATCAAGACTACTCCTATAGTAAATAATGAGGGTAAATATTATTAAGCAGTTTCATTTGAAATACTTGAAAATGCTGCTCAATTAAAAAAATCTACTCCTAATGTAATGGTATATGGAGAGCTTGGTGTTCTGCCTTTAGACAAAAGGGCGACAGTCAACCACAAACACACACAGAAACAAAGAAAACGTTAAAGATGATTTAACTGCCAAATAAGACAACACACACACAAAAGGGTTGACAATAGGGCTACCGCCTTTGAACGGTCAGTGACAAAATTGCAAATAGTATGTATAGGCTAATGTATGAATTAGACAGAAGCAATATATATCGGTCACCTTGGATTGATTATATTAAATCATCATTAAACCATCTAGGATTCGCTGAATATTGGATCAACCAGTCTGTCCCATCTCGATCCTTTACATTTTAATAAATTTTTAAAAGCAAGAATTAAAGATTAGTATGTGCAGACATGGTCTGATTGCGTATTATGGCCCAGTCACATAGCCCGGCCGATGAGGTTCCGATGAGCCAGCGATGCGATTTTCACCGAACTCGGCCGAACACCGGCCGGACACCGGCCGGACATCCGTGGCGTTTGTTGCTTAAAACCGCATCGGTGGCAGCTCGGTGAAATTTTAACTTCGGAGCTAAATTTCACCGGGCTCTCACCGAGCTCCCTCATCGCAGCCCCATCGTAACCACATCGGAAAACACGTCGGCCGGTGCACGGCCGAGTATCGGCCGGTGTCCCGTGCATCTGAGACAACCAGAGGACGAGTTTTTTTTAACGGACACCGGCCGAGCTCCGACCGAGCTCCGGCCGATGTGGGACAGAGCCTTGGAAAGTATAGTACCGGTGGCTGACCGATGTAAGGGACACCGGCCGATGCTCGGCCGGAACTCGACCGGAACTCGGCCGTAACCCGGCCGGATATCTCTGCTAGTATATATACTGTTCGCTCCTGTCTGTGTACAGCATTCAGCAAGTTGTATCCACACGATTCACTCTTGACAGACTTTATAAACAGGATGCCAAAATTAGTCAAGGAAAGTGATGGAGATGAGAAGAATTGCGGCAAGAAGAGGCAGCAGCCAGCTAGCAGCAAGGGAAAGGGCCAGAAGAAGCAGAAGACGCTAGCAGTGAAGACCAGAAAATCTCCCCGAAAGAGGATACAAGAAGAAGGCGGTGCCAGTGGTACGGAGGGGGAGCAATCAGAGATATCCGATGCTGAGTCCATGGCGTCCCGGGCGTCCCAGGCGTCCCAGGCGTCAAAGTCGTCGCAGTCCAAGCCCACGTCGTCGTCCAAGTCCAAGTCCAAGTCCAAGTCCTCGTCGGCGTCTGCGTCGCGGCGAGCCGTTGGTGTGCCGATAGAGGAGATCACCCAAGACCAGATGCAAAAGATAGCAGATTTCTACGAGGGACACCCTATGTACTACGATGTTGGGCATGAGAACTACAAAAACACGAAGTTGAAGGAATGGACTCTGGACAAGTTTAGCGAACAGATTGAGCTTTCTGGTGAGACCTTGTCAGCTTTTGAAATGTTTGAAATTATTTTTAAATTTGTCAAATTTTAATTTTACGATGTTTTACTTTAGAAAACATTGTATTAAATGTCTTAATGGATTTTGTCTGTGTGTTGCAGTCCAAGCCATACAGAGGCATTTCACAAGTTGCCGTACCGAACACTTCAAGCTCAAGAACAGACCCAAAAGTAGCAAGAGTGGATCCGGGGCGGCCCCTCTTACGTCACTCCAGAAGTTCAAACTGAAGGCGTACGAGTTTCTGGACGCCCATCACGTATCACGGACGCTGAAATCGACCTGTGGGAGGGTAAGCATCTGCAAGCAGATTTTCTAAGTTATCAAAGAATTGTCTTAATGTTTTTCTTTGCCAGTGAGTTGCTCACCCTTCTTTCTACTTGCCGCGATTTTACTATTGATGGTTTGAATGCTTCAGCTGGCTGGTGAGGACGAGGATTCGGCGTCGGAGTTGGAGTATGCTGCAGCGTCTGAGTCTGAGCCGGCCACGTCGCAGGGAGTAGGAGCTGCCAGCAAGAAGGACAAGGCTGCATCCGTCAGCGACATGTCCAGGACGCTGATCGCGTGTCTCAAGTCAAGTAGCAAGGCCACTCAGGACGCAGCGGAAAAGGTAAATACTCGACAAAATGCAAAATAAACCATTTTCTGCTACTTCCATCCCAATACAAAATGCAAGTTTTTGTGTATTGAAGTGTAGATGTGTGAGTTGGCGGTTCCTAAAACACCAGCGGTTTAAGCCACTGCCCGTACCAAGGAGGTCCCCTATTTTCATTCTTATTTTCTTTGCAATGTACTGGTTAATTTTAAGTTTTACTTATGGGGGGTTAAGTTTCGACTGGGTTTTTAGTTTTCTGCGTATTTGTGGTTTCTGGGTACATTCTTTAAAAGCTGTATTTACAATTGTTATGTTTACAGGTGCGTGTAGCCCAGACCGCAGCTGCAGATCCGTTCCAGGCCGAGCGTGACGCCTGGGCTGAGTGGATGACAAGCGCGAACAACCAGGTGCCAGCACCTCGGTACAGAGAGTTTCAGCAGGAGACTTTCACCACCTTCATGAAATACGTCCCGCTCATGCCGGGGACTCAGCAGCACCCCCAACAGCAGCCTCCAAAACCCCCATCGCAGTTCGTACAGCCACCCATCCCGATGGTAGATCCTTATCACCACCAGCCGATGTATCTTCAGTCCGTATCCCAGAAACCACAGCAACAGTCGCAGCCGTTTATCCCCTTTGCTACGGCTCCAGTTCGGCAGCAGCAGCCGCCCGATCAGCAGTATGAACAGTTCCAGGTATGTTTTTTTTTCATTGTGATATTAAACAGTACATATTATAATAAAATTAATTTCCAATATTCAGATTTAATGCATGTCATAACCTTAATTAAATTATGGTGATATGATCTCTTGGAAGCAAAACATGCAACAGAAGAGAGAAAATTGCAGTCTCGGTTTTATTGAGACTGTTCATTGACAGCAATGAAATGTACTACACTGTCAACGCCCCCTAGCACCGGCTTAAGCGGTATTCAATCTTCAAATTCACCGAATTACATTTAATGATCCCGAAAGACCAGAAACTATATACAGTATAACTGCACTGAGGACGAAGTACGGGCGACCTTTTACGACCCGCCATACAAACACTTAAGTTTTCTTGCAAAACAGTCAATTGTTATGCCTCTGCTATGTTTCAGTCTCCCAGGTCAGTCTCTGCACCACCTGTTACTTCTGCGACCTATGACCTCTCAGCCTTGCTGGCCTTGGAGTCTCCATTGACAGCCAGCCAAGGATCCAACATCGATGAAGCTGCGTGGCAGCTTTCATCACCCGGCAACATCGGCCTCAACATGCAGTCACCTGCACAGACGCCAAAATATAGCAGTCTTTCACAAGTGCTAGGTGCGACCAGCAGAGTGCTGGCTAGCACTGAACGTGATAACACAATCGGTGGTGACGACGACAACTCAGAACAGGAGCAGGAGTAGGAGTAGAGACAGGGCATGAAATTCTTCACAATCTGACAGAGACCCACCTCAGCCAAGTAGCCCAAAGTTGTAGTGTATGTACTGACAGTGTGTTTTGTACAATATAGTAACAATGTGCCTCGTACAATCACAGTAACAGTTTGCCTCGTACAATCATAGTAACAGTGTGCCTCGTATAATTACAGTTACAGTGTGCCTCGTATAATTACAGTTATTAAAATCAATCACGATGAACATTATGTTGTTGTATTATTTACCCACAACTCATCATTTTCGTACTGGTGTACATTTATTTTGATATTTGGCCGACGTCACACCAAAAGGGACTTTCAGACAATACACACTAGTGTTGATCCTGATCAATGGCTACAACGTTAATCTTGAATTAAATAATACATTTATTGCATAGATTGGTCGATAATTGTCTAGTTTTGCTCTGACGAGTGTCAAAATGTGTAAAGCCTGTCCAGACACCGCATCAGAGAAACGTTGCTGGTCTGGCTCTACACGTTTTGCATATGTCCGAATGTCCCTTTTCGCATGACTGGGCCCGTTTCACTAAACTTCGTAAGTCTTAAGAATTCGTAAGTCAAAACTTTAAAATGTTTGTAATTTCTGATATCTTAAGTTAATCCTGCCATGTGACATCTCTTTAGAATCGTCTTGAAAAGACGATTCCAAAGAGATGTCACATGGCAGGATTAGACGAAGTAATAAAAACTTAAAGAATTCTAAATTTTTGACTTACGAATTCTTAAGACTTACGAAGTTTAGTGAAACGGGCCCCTGTTCTTTTGACTGATTGATTGATTTATTGTTTGAAGTTAAGCTCGGGTGTACCAAACTGTCCGTTTTGTTCAATCAAGTACTGGGTAGAACCATTGATCTTGCGCAAGTCATCCAAATGTGTTGTTCCATGAGAAACACATGCATTCCAAGTTTCAAGTTTCTTTGACCAGTAATTCAAAAGTTATAGCCAATATTAAAGTTTGGTGACAAACAGACAACCAGACAGATCAAAAACAAAATGCCTCCCTGATCTACAAGCGGTGGCATAAAATATAAAGACAATGTTTTAAGAATACCCAATAACAGTTTTAATTTTGCAAACAACATACTGAATAATGGACTGTAATATACGACAATGTACTAAGTCCTGAGAACTGTCTATGGTTGCATCCAGTACATGCATATTGTTACACAGAATACAGACGTTACTGTTGGTTTATTGCCACATCTTGCCATGGCACACTCCCGGCAGGACTGCAAAAGTAATTCTTGAGGTATGCGCGCAGTTCTTTGCCTGGTCCGGTCAATCTTGGTCCGTTCCCTGCTGCTTGCACATCTTCGAACACGGCTTGGTCTCGCCATGCACCCGCGATGAACTGGCCCTGCTCATCTTCCCGGTCGAGATCGGCATTCTGGATGTTGGGGTAACGAGTCCTCATGAGGTTGTGTAGGGTCATGCAGGCCATGACGGTCTTAGTAACTGTCGACGGTCTCATTCCCAGGGTTGTTAGAAGACATCTGAAGCGATTGGCAAGTATACCAAACGCATTTTCAACCACACGGCGTGCCCTGGAACACCGGTAATTGAAGATCCGCTCGTCCCGTGCCAGGTGACGATGAGGGTAGGGCTTTAACATGTATTGCCGAAGGGGGAAGGCGTCGTCTCCGACCATGTAGTAGGGTGTGTCCCGGTCGTCATTAGGCAGGGAATCCGGTTGGGGGAGACCGATCGTTCCCTCACGAAGACCTGGCTCTAGCCGCGACCGGTTAAAGATGCCGGCATCGGAACACGACCCTGGTGACCCCACATCCACCCAGATGAACTTGTAGTTCGAGTCTACCACCGCAAGCATGACGATAGAAAAGAAGCCTTTATAGTTGTAGTAGAGTGAGCCACTCTTGGGGGGCTTCTTGATTGCGACGTGCTTCCCATCGATCGCGCCACAACAGTGGGGGAAGTTCCACCTGTCTCCGAATCCCTCGGCCACCGGGCGCCATTCATCTTCTGTCTGGGGAGTGGCCCACATCTCATCCTCGTATACGTCGTAGATGGCCTGACACACCTCGGGGATGAAAAGGGCGATGGTGTTGTGTGGGACACGAAACGCAAACGCAAGATCGTGGTACCTGCTTCCGGTCGCCAAAAACCTCAAGGTGATTGCCAGCTTCAGCCCAGGGTCCAAGGGGGTTCGATGCCTGCAACAGAAGAGGATGAAATATGATTAAACCTTAGCAAGAATATAATGTTTGGAGGGAATTTTGTTTGCAAAATACGGATTAACTTACGTTGTACTCTTGGTAATGCGGGGGCCAACTCGGTTAAGCAACTCATAGTACATCTGTGGCTCCATGCGGAGGAAGGCTTTGAAGTCGGCAGCGTGCTCGGCCTCGAGTTCCTTCATGAGAGTCTCGTACTGGCCGAAAAGGGGTCTGCGTAGGATCCACTCTCGCACCCACCAGCGTCTTTCTCTTCTGCGGGCCCTCTGTCGCTCCCTCTCGGCGGCTTCTAGTATTGCCGCCAGGACCAGGTTGTACTGGAACCTTGCTTGAGCCAGTTCGTGTTCGAGCAGTGCCATTCGAAGTCTCCTCGGTGCAGCCATAGTGATGAACTGACAATGTCAGGTAGGAAGAACGGAATAGCTCGGCACCCAAGTCCGTGTTACATCGGACGAGCATCGGCCGGTCATTGTTCAAAGCCCGTTAACAACCCGGCCGGCGATCGCACGGTGTCCTGTTACCTGCTCGGGTACCGGCCGTATTCCTTCCGATGTCCGGCCGACCTCCGGCCGACCTCCGGCCGGTAGTTGCTGCCACATCGGCAGAAAAAAACTCCCATTTTGAGACAGACTCCGTACGGTCACCGGCCGGTGTTCGGTCGGTCGCCTGAAGATGTCCGGACGGAGTCCGTTCACGTCACCGAGCTCTGCTTCCGATGAGGAGAGCTCGGTGGTACCAAAAAAATCCACCGAGCTCTACCGATGCCGGACATCGGCCGGGCTATGTGACTGGGCCATATTAATGATAGAAATTTCAGAAAACCCATTTCAATTTGAAAAATATTTAACATAGATACCAAAACATCTTGCTTTTTCTCTGTCATTATCGTTGTTGTAATAATAAATTACCAATTGACTACGGTAGATTTTTCAACGTTGATAGAAATCTAAGGACATGCCATTTATGTAATAATAATTCTCTCGGAGATGAATTCCATTATATTTTTAATGGTCAATATTTTGTCCTAGATAGAAAAATGTATATTGCTAGGAACTTTTTACTAAACCCCAACACTTTAAATTTTGAGAAACTTTTTTCAAACTGAAACTAAGAATCATATTGCGAAATTAGCTATTTTTGTTAAAAAAATTATGCAAGCTTTAACATAGTTTTGTCACCTTTCTCACATCGACTTTAATGTAAATTAAACACAATTTATCTCGTTTATAATGCTCATGAAATCTATTTGTAATTTTCTAGTCATATCATTTTGTGTTCAATATTTTGCTGTTTGTTGTATTAACAATTTGTTTGTATTTGTTGGTGTTGTTGTTCATGTTGTATATGATGATGCCCATAAAGGGCATAGCTTCATGAATAAAACTTGAAACTTGAAGGAATATCAGCGATTTGGTCTCCGCTGATGACTCTTTACAAACATCTTGGTCCACCCAGAGACGTAAATGGGTTCCCCTTCAGTTTTTATTGTTGTTTATCTATATCAAGATGTATTTCAATACCCAATAACGAACACTTGCAAACTCATTTGTTTTTAACATTTGTTTAAAATGTGTAAGTAGTATTTCGGGAACTATTTCTTTCAAGTTAATCTATTTTTTACGAACATCTTTATTTTATATTTTAATTATCATATTAACAAACAGGAGTTCAAATATAAGTACATAGTTGAGAGTGGTATTAAAACTAAACGGGAGGTAATGTACAGGTTACTGAATTCTCCACACATATGTACAAGATCATCCATGCTATTTAACCACAATACATTACAAGAAAATGTTGATGCAAAGCATCACTTCGCCGATAGGAAAGTAACACATAATATTATGAATTAAATTGAATTGAATGTTGTTTAACGGCTCATCAACACAGTATAGGTTATTTAGAGCCGCCCCAGATAGAGGGGAAGGATACATAGGAATTCGGGAACCTGCCCTACTCTTATTATCGAATAAATTCCTATGGTTCTTTTACGTGCTCGGAGGATAGACCGATACACGGGACCGCCCGGTTTACGTCCCCATCCGACGGACGAGGCTGAGGGAAAGTGTCTTGCCCAAGAACACACCGACGGAACTCAGTGGCACCACGGAGGATTGAACCCGGGGCCTCCGGTTACAAATCCGCCGCGCTACCGACTGCTCCACGCCAGCCATATGAATCGATCCCAGTTTGTACAACGACGATTTTCAGAGATAGTCTGTAAGACTGACGTAATTGAATATGAAAATCCATTATCGCCCTTTTCATATACGTATTTCGAGCAAACGTTTAGGGGCTTAGGGGCTACTGACATTAGGGTTAGGAGCTTTTCTTCTTCTTTATTTAACCTTATATGGTACTCTTATGAGCTAAAATGTAAAGAAGGAAAATGCTCATAAACCCTAAATATGAGAACGTCCGTATGTCAGACATAATTAGGATTCGTATATATATACTATCTATCTGTATCTAGAAAGTCTATAAAATACACTCCGAAAATCGGCGGACGATTGAAGCAGTAGCTTCGGCGGACGATGGAAGCAGTAGCTGGTTCCTAAACTTGTTGGCGCAATGGAGTATATATATATAATATTTTGCATAAACATATATATGAAGTCGAATGGTAAAAAAAACGCGGGAAATACAAGCTCCGTTAAAATTCAGCGAACTAACGCGCCATGCTTTAAACATTATTTTCAGAGTAATTATTATTTATACACACGCAACATACATACTGCACACAAACAACTTTTACCGAAAGACTACATTCATTCGCATAGAGTTTAAAGAAATATTCATTTAACTATAATGTCCGTACGATATAAAGATATTTGTTTAACTAGTTTGACAGTGGTAGTTCACAAAATAAAAATTCTTAACATTAACAATAACTTTAACATCTATAATCCAATCTTGGTGAAACTTGGGGACAGTGTTTATGCGCATAATATCTCAGTCAAGGTCGATAACCATTATGCCCGAGTCATGGCCCTTTGATTTTTGCCAATTGCCAATTTTTTGCGGTTTCCGCTCAATAACATTAACATTTATAATCCGATCTTGATGAAACTTGGGGCATAGTCAAGGTACATTTGTACATGCCAATGATGGTCATATAAATACGAGTTCCTATGCCATTGTATGACAGGCGTATAGTGAGTCAATTTGGCACTCTTGTTGTATACTGTTATACTATATGTATATAAATCATTTGGCCCTGCATGATACATGTTGTATGCCAAAGCGCAGCGTTCCAGATATACTCCGTTTACAAACATGCTACTGCACTTGTTAAGAACCATAATATTCAGATTTTTTTTTCTCTAAATGCCACCTTTCATTTAAAACCCCATATTAATTATGCTGCATTTGCTAGGAATAATGGTTTTTGTTCTTATTACCGTAAGATTTTGTTATGCAACTGCCCAAAATTTATATGATACATTTTTATAATTTTTTTCCATAAATAGAATGTTATTTCATGGATGTATGTCTATGGTTATTTCCATAACATTTTTTATCATCTGTAAATTTAGATAAGTATGTTCATTCCATCCATGTTGTTATTTTGTTATCATAATTTTGATAGAGCAGCATAAAAAAACTGACCAATCAGTGACCAGAAATAAGACATACCTAATACATTCTGGTAGGTGATGAACTCGGTCTTTACCCTTGATTTTCAACCAAATTTACTGTTAAAATTAAGGTATCTACAGTGTGATTCTTTTAAAACCCTGCATATTCATGCAAATTGATTCAATATCTGTATCTTTCAAAATCAAAATCTTGACAAGAAAAGTATAACGCATGCGTTATATGTAGATGATTTTTAATAATGGGTTAGTTTGTGGAGGCTTTGTTCAAGTCACATACCTGTAGTCGCCGATATGGAGATGACAGGAAGGTAAAGTGAAGAATTAAAAGATACTGTATGAATACGGATAAGTTTTTATTTGGTATTAGGTATACATTAGTATACATGGTAAAGGGAACATATTCAAGTTTTTCAATTAAACGATTTACACCTGAGCTATTACAAATGTAATTTCAGTGATATTGCCACAATATAAT
The DNA here is from genome assembly GCA_037043455.1 of Cyrtodaria siliqua. NCBI lineage: Eukaryota > Metazoa > Mollusca > Bivalvia > Adapedonta > Hiatellidae > Cyrtodaria > Cyrtodaria siliqua. Next base: position 53,152 of record JAWPHD010000906.1, read on the forward strand.
ATAAAAGTCATATTTACTTAAATTTTACAATTGATTATCATATGGGCCCTATTTATGTTCATGTTTTAGTTGTATTCAGGCTCAAAACCGCTTCGGAGTTTTGCATTTTAAAAGAATTACAAGTGAACTTATAGATTTTTTTTTCTTTATTTCTTTACTTCATTATAATACTCAAATATAAATGGATGCCGAAACGTGTAGGGTAAAAATTAAAATAGATGCCGAAATGGTTTGATGCCGAAACGTCTAGGTGCCGATTCGTCTAGGTATTCATGATACCCTTCACAATACAGTCGTGTTGAGAATAAAACGGAATACATGAAACGAAATTATACCTACAAAACCCAATGTTTGTGCGTGCGTGCGTGCGTGCGTGCGTGTGTGCGTTCATATGTGGGGCGTACAGTCAGTGATAACTTGAACAAAACTACAAGCGTCGACATCTTTAAGCACACCGTTTATAAACACTTCCGTATATCCGGAGGGTTTGAATCAAGCCATAAAACAAATATATACTTCAACCACTCATAGGTTATTGATAGGTGTGTTATACTTCAGCCACTGCTAGGTTATTGACATGTGTGTCATACTTCAACCACTCATAGGTTATTGACATGTGGGTTATACTTAAACCACTCCTAGGTTATTGCCATGTGTGTTATACTTCAACCACTCATAGGTTATTGATATGTGTGTTATACTTTAACCACTCCTAGGTTATTGATATGTGTGTTATACTTCAACCACTCATAGGTTATTGACACGTGTGTTATACTTCAACCACTCATATGTTATTGGCATGTGTGTTATACTTCAACCACTCATAGGTTATTGACATGTGTGTTATACTTCAACCACTCCTAGGTTATTGATATGTGTGTTATACTTAAAGAAATTTAGATTTGTTTCAATAAAAATGTCAAACAGTTATATAAACATGTGTTTGTAAAAACGTTTTCCAATGAGATGAATTTTATATGGTTCCTTTCCTTCCAGTCCTTTATTTGATGGACTAATACAAGTAATACAATTCGAAATACAATAAAGTGTCAAACAACCATATCAATCGGATGTAGAAAAGCAAAGAGACAACCAACTTCGCTTGTGGTGCAATAAGTGCATCGAGGATATTACATGAGTGCTTGTTTTATATTGAATTTATTAAACGAGTTGGAGTAAATTATAATGTGAGGTTGTGCATCACATCAATTTGTGTCCAACGAGTTTAATAATTTCAATATTAAATAGGCACGAATGTAAGGTTATATTTATCACATATCTGCAATAAAGCCTAATAAGGAACATTCAGCATTGTAGCTACATATATACTCGTACAGAACGGTGTCGTACGACGAAGTCGAATGTTTGTATTATGACTTTTTATGTTGGTTTTCTCCGTACGAAACCGAACAACGGAACCACATCGACTATTTCCGTAATCCTGTAATTGAAGGTTACGTAAATCGACGCGGTAATTCCGATGCACACCGAGCTGAACGGAATTTAGCCTTGATTTGCATATGTATTACATTGGTGCAATATGACAAATATATCATGGCTAAATTGCGGCTTTATTACACACCCACATCCACATCACAAGTTATGTGATAAAGTTGTATATTTTAGTTCACCTGGAAGTTAGCTATTGTGACCGCTCTTTTTGTCCGTCTCCGTCCATCCGTCATCCGATCAATTGTTTAACCGAATTCTCCTTCTCAGATTGTAATCAAATTCAACATAGGTGATACGAAGGTCTTAGTTTTTTCACAGTTGTATACATGTCGCCGCCTCATTATGGGGGTGTTGAAGTAAAACAAGATTCGTGGTTCTCTGTATATCTGAATATATATTTATAACAATGTAAGAGTCTAATGCATGATAATGATGACATGAATAAAATGAATAAAGACAATGCCTGAATGGAAATAACAATGATGAATGGAAATAGCATCTCAATTAATATAATCACAAGTAAAGTATTATATAGAAAATACATTCAGACATAATAACAGGCTAAATGCACAAGAAAGTTCTAATTGAAAATAACAAAGGATCGCCATCTTGGAATTGAACTGTACATGAAAATTGACGAATTCTTATAAACTAAATAACTCCTAAAATAACCATTTCCATAGAAAAGTAATTAACACAATGATGGATACATGTTTCATAAACAAACATATTACTAACCTGAATATATATACTTTCTTTTACAAGATAAATATAACAATGCGAAATGGCAATAGCTTGTGTCCTTTCTCTACTAACTGAGATGTTCAGTTGCGCGCAAGATTTTCCCGCCAGGTTAGTTGTGTCAAAGGTTAAATTTACTCACCTGTGAAATATTACTGAAAATTAAAGGTGGTCATCCTAATTTGAAATGTCTAACGTAAGGTAAAGAGAAAGAAGATTGAAAGATGAAATGAGTGATGAAAAGAGATGATGAACTGATTAAATGATTAAAACACAAACACAATGGTGAGATATACAGGTTCTTAATACCTGTATATGTCATCCTGTGACATCCTCCCTCTCTACAGAGAAATGTCGTCCTCGACATTTGAAAAAAATAAAATGAAATGATAAACTTTTCATTTAGTTTGCCATTTTAATTGCTACCATTCCTCCTCCTCTTTAGAGAAATGTCGCCCTCGACATTGCCACATAACATAAGAATAAATGGAATTCACCATCCCTATTTATACTTACACCATACTAGAAATATGTCTAGTATAAGTACGATTACTTACCATATGATATATATATCTTTCAGAGATATATAGTTACATTTATATGTTGCATACTAATACGTTACTTACATGGAGTAACTGTACCGCACATATATAGCACTTCATATCTAACACGGTCCTTATTATATATATTGTATTACTTTTACGTCACACATTATGACTAAACACAATATAAAACCAGTATGCACATTATGAAATATATTTATTAATTATTTATACAATCAATTACACAACAAGCAAATACAATATAATTCACTGTTATACTTTATGCTTCCGCTGTGTCCTCCCGTAGCTGTCTCAACCTATGGCTATAGTGAAACTTTCTAAAGCTATCTGTAATTAAAATAAACATGTTAAAACACGCATCTTCAATAATACACTACAATTTCACCAATAATACTTAGTCTTTGAGAGACTATTAAATAAGTACTAAGAAAAAATACTGTAAAGTTGCAACAGCTGTCAACCCTTTTAGCTAGTTGACCTATAAGTCGTCCTCCACCATGTCGTTTTCTGTCTCCGCTGTGGTATGACATACTTCTTGGCATCCGTTTTCCTATCTTGATGTTGACTTGTCTTCCATATAACCTTTTGCATACCAACAACCTTCCTTCCTTTGTCTACAATGTCACATGTTCCTGGATCTATATCTGTGGGCTGCTTTAGTCGAAGTACCCTGGGTTTCTCCTGCACATGTTTCGCCTTGGCCGTGCTTCTAGCTTTCCTCACAGTTTCTACAATTTCTTTTAAATTCTCTACTGGGAATGTCTGTACCTTCCGAGGTTCTCACTTTGCAGATCCTGCCAATGTCTTTGACACGTCTCTTGTATCTACTCTTGTAGGACGCTGTATAGACTGCCTAAGAGTGTGTCTGCCTGATGCCTTACTAGAATGATTGTCGCTGGTACAGTTAGTGTCAACCTTGTTAATAGTATCAGTTGCCTCTGCTGTCTGATCTATGACACTTGCTTCAGTGCCATCCTCATCCTCTGAACTACCATCAGACACTCCCGTGGTTTCATCTTTGTCTTCCGATTGTGTAGATTTCTCTGCAGGTGTTTCATCCTGACCTGTAATACAAAGGAAGGGAAGTAATAAATTCCTATGTAGAACCCGTGACGGTTGACTACTAAACTCCTTCTTCACTTTGTACACCGGCAGATCTTCACACTGTTCCTCTACTATGTAAGGTTCACTGTCCCACTTGTCAGTCAACTTGTTCTTCCCCTTAAGCCCAACATTCCTGACTAGGACTCTATCTCCTGGCTCGATTTTCGCCTCCCTGACTTTCAAGTCATAGGTCGTCTTGTTTCGTTTAGCAGCCAGACTTGCTTCTTGTGATGCAATCTTGTATGCAAACTGGATTCTCTTCCGTAGTCCTTCTACGTATTTCGAAGTAATCTTAGGCTCCTCCATGTTGTGGTTGATGCCAAGAAATGCATCTACAGCCATTCTAGGATGTCTTCCAAACATAAGGTAAAACGGAGAAAATCCGGTGCTCTCGTGTCTTGTGCAGTTATATGCATGAACAACTTCAGGCACGTACGACTTCCAGTCAGCCTTCTTCGCCTCATCAAGTGTTCCCAGCATACCTAGCAATGTCTGGTTAAAACGTTCTACCATCCCATTACCCATAGGATGATATGGAGTGGTTCGACTCTTCTTAACGTTGGCAATCGAACACAGTTCCTTAATCACCTGTGACTCAAAGTTCCTACCTTGATCACTATGGATACGGGATGGAAAGCCGTAGTGGACAACGAAGTTTTCAAATATAATTCTGGCTGTAGTTCTTGCTGTCTGGTTTCTAGTTGGGTATGCCTGTGCATATCGGGTAAAATGGTCTGTCAGGACTAGAACATTTTCAATGCCTCCCTTCGATGGTTCTAAAGACAGAAAATCTATACAGACAATATCCATGGGTTGAGTTGATGTTATACTGACAAGTGGGCTGGCGCGGGACTCTTTTGTCTTTCTACAGATGCAAAGCGACATTCAATATGATCGATGCTATTATAAAATTAAATACCGCTGATATCTTCTTCTCATGAAAGCAAAACCTATTTCGATAGTTTTTCCATTTAAATGACAAACCATAGTCTTGTTGTACAACTAAAAACTCCGAAGTTAAAACTGGGTCCGCCCGGACTATGGACATACCTTGGAAAAAACTTATATTGGAAAAAAAAACTCTGAAAATACAAGGCAAACAGCTCTCAAATAGTGCATGTTACATTAGCTTGCCTCTCGAAATTCTTACAAATGGGTTAAATTGTTCCGCCCATGGCTCTCTGTTTTATATAGAGTTTTAAGGAAATTATTGAAAAGAAACTGCGAGAGCTAGAGCTCTAATAATTTACCTTGGGGTCATATTTGGCAGCGCCCCAAGAGTTGAATGCATAAAATAGACTAACAATGGTAAAACTGAAATATCTTCTGTGCAACCACAACAGCTACGACTATAATCAAAGCACTGAAAGTGCTGAATGCGGCGTGGGTTGTGTAAAGTGCTGAATGCGGCGGGGGTTGTGTAAAGTGCAGAATGCGGCGGGGGTTGTGTAAAGTGCTGAATGCGGCGGGGGTTGTGTAAAGTGCTGAATGCGGAGGGGGTTGTGTAAAGTGCTGAATGCGGCGGGGGTTGGGTAAAGTGCTGAATGCAGAGGGGGTTGTGTAAAGTGCTGAATGAGGCGGGGGTTGCGTAAAGTGCTGAATGAGGCGGGGGTTGTGTAAAGTGCTGAATGCGGCGGGTTGAGTGTAAAGTGTTGAATTCGGCAGGGGTTGTGTAAAGTGCTGAATGCGGCGGGGGTTGTGTAAAGTGCTGAATGCGGAGGGGGTTGTGTAAAGTGCTGAATGCGGAGGGGGTTGTGTAAAGTGTTGAATGAGGCGGGGGTTGTGTTAAGTGCTGAATGCGGCGGGGGTTGTGTAAAGTGCTGAATGCGGCGGGGGTTGTGTAAAGTGCTGAATGTGGAGGGGGTTGTGTAAATTGCTGAATGCGGAGGGGGTTGTGTTAAGTGCTGAATGCGGTGGGATTGTGTAAAGTGCTGAATGCGGCGGGGGTTGTGTAAAGTGCTGAATGCGGCGGGGGTTGTGTAAAGTGCTGAATGCGGCGGGGGTTGTGTAACGAACAAACGATCTGAATAAGATGGCCATGCAATGAATAAAAAAGTGCTGGAAAAATGAATAGAAATGGGGGAAAAATAGCGCTCTGACTCGAGTTGTTCTTGCAATTTTTGCATCTTGTCAACTGGTGTACTTGCACTTTCGAAATAGTTGTTGCTATATACAATTATACATAATAAAGCAATAATCATGTTCTCTTCACGTTCTATCTGAAGCAAAGTAAAATAAAATAATGCCGTAACCAGAACGTTTTCCCCCAATATGATCAACTATTTTATTAGGTTGAATAAGGCAAATTCTGTAGACACAATTGATATATTTTCATTTTCATTTGGAATATTATTGTTTTCTTATTACATACATAGCTCATCTTAGTTTAATTCAGTTCTTCTCATTACACAGTTCATGCAAACCCGGAGACACTATTTATCTACGCGGATGCATATAATTTGAATGCTGTTCGGCTGCCACTTGTGCTTTTTTTAGCTTAGAAATCTGGCCAGCCTTAAATTTCTGTTAACACTGCAGCTTGGATTTCTCCGCCGCAATTGTTTTTCAAATGGCGATGCCAGGCTCATTTTGACCCAACCAAAAATTGCCACAGTTAGACTTAGCGATATATAGGAAAATCTAAAACAAATATTATTCTCTGAAGCTACAAGAGTTAGAGGTATAATACGGTGGAATTACGTAGCATACAAGTTTGTTCAAATGGTGATCCTTGGGTCACGTTTGACCCTGATCCGAGGGTCACAGTTTTACATAGAGTTATAGCACACTTTAAAATAAATCTTTTCTTAAACTACAAGAGCTAAGGGTCTAATACTTGGCATGCATTATACGTTTTCTATTCTCTGAAACCCTAAGGCATATAGTTCTCATATACTGCACGTAGCATAAGGTTATCATGTGCCATGAACTCAAATACATGTATATTGAAAAAGTGTTGATAATTAAAAAACAAACACACAAACTTAAAAAATAGGGACGTGGTGAAATATATTATTCTCAGAATGCCATTGTAATGAAATAAATTGACTTCCTTAAAATAATGACCCCTGGTCATTTTTCGATGTAACAGTAGATGGAAAGGAAGAGAGAACGAGAGAGAGAGATAGAGAGAGTTAGAGAGAGCGAAGGACAGAGAAAGATTGGGAGGCAATGAGAGGGAGAAAGATATATACATATATATATATATATATGGGGAGAAATATTTGTGAACTACCAAGGACAGACAACCTTCGGACGAACTACGGCAGGGCGCCTAGCTATGATGAGATACACAGAAATCAAGCGTATATATTCACTCCTTATTAAAGGTAGTTGCAACACACGTTGATAAACTGTATCTCTACATCATAACACACTCGTCTGAAGGCACAATTAACATATAGACGCATACATACATACAATTATAGCTCATATGAGTGGGCCACATTTAAGCGTTCAACCACACACACAGCTATATTGAGACAGTGACAATGAAAGGTGCCGGATCTGGGGATACTGTGAATTCAGGTATATATAATAAAGGGAGAGAATTTGAACTCACTACGGCAACTTTCGAAATTGGGATTTCGTAAGAGATTCATGTTCACAAGGCAGAATTATATATGGGGAGAAATATTTGTGAACTACCAAGGACAGACAGGGACTATATATACATAGCTAGGCGCCCAGCCGTAGTTCGTCCGAAGGTTGTCTGTCCTTGGTAGTTCACAAATATTTTTCCCTATAAATAATTCTGCTTTATGAACGTGAATCTCTTACGAGATCCCAAATTTCGAAAGTTGCCGTAGTGAGTTCAAATTATCTCCCTTTAATATATTTACTGAATTCACAGTATCCCCAAGTTCCGGCACCTTTCATTGTCACTGTCTCAATATAGCTGTGTGTGGGTGAATGCTTAAATGTGGCCCACTCATATGAGCTACAATTGTATGTATGGATGTAAAGATACGGGTCATCATCGTGTGTTGCAGCTATCCTTTTTAGGACGTGAATGCATACGCTTGATTTTTTTGTATCTCGTCATAGCTAGGCGCCCTGCCGTAGTTCGTCCGAAGGTTGTCTGTCCTTGGTAGTTCACAAATATAGATAGAGAGATAGAGAGAGATGGAGCGAAAGGAAGAATAAAATGAGTGGAAAAGAAGGGAGACATAGAAACGGTCTGTATGGAGAAGACAGTGAGAGGGAGAAAGACGGAGAGAGAAAAGCGGTGGTGAGGGAGAGGGAAATACATAAGGGAGGATGAAGCAGTGTGGTATAAATACTAGATAGAAAGAAAGGGTGTACTAAGGAAAGGCGGTGGGATTAAATAACAACATGATGGGTCATTATTTTACAGAGTTCTCTAGATCTGTACTGCACGTGTGTGTGGAGGGGTGGGGGATATGGGGGGATAGGGTTGGGGGTTACTAGTAATATTTTTTGCCAAGAAAGCCATTATAGGACCGCGTGGGGTCAATATTATTTTGGGGGGTGAGTTAAATGTATTTCACCGGATAACACCGGATGTGTGCGTGCGTGTTTGCGAGTGCGAATTTTAAATGTTTAAGCGATTTCACGGTTTTCTTATTAGCAATGCTCATTTTAGTGCGATTTGACAACTTCTGTTTACTGCGAGGATATTTTTTAATTGCAATAGCGAACTTATTGATTGTTGTTTAGTCCAATCGTCAATGATTTTGCGTTCACTGCTATTAGTTTATCTCTTGCTCTAGCCTTTTTATCAGGGATGCGGCAGTAAATGGGTTGCAAAACTAATAGTGAACACGTTACTACTGCGCGCAGCGTTAATGTTATATTAGTTAATATCGGGAACTGTGCTAAAGTTTTAAAATGAAAACCGTCATATACATGCATATAATTTACAGTTATTTTTGGACGCTTGTATTTAACGTATTTGCAGAGAACGCATCACCAGGTAGGTACCAATAAAATTAAATATTGCGACTAAAAAATGAATATAATTACGGAAGCATGTTGGCATGTTGATGATTTCGGTCCGTAATATATGTGTTGTAAAATATTTCTTTAGTTCTCGATTAGATGGTCAGCTATTTTTACTTATTAACACGTGATCAAATAGACATATCGATGCAGCCTTGACCAATCATTTTGAAAAGGTCATGCGTAATTTTTACAAAATCAATTGCATGCACTTAAAATAAATTTTCAAATATTTCCGTTTCATATTTTTCACTAGACGGAAAAATATACAAACGGATTTTTTTGAACATTTCTTTTAAGTGCCTGATAAATATTACATTTTGTTTAAAACGCATATCTAGAAACCTATGCCAAGCATTTAAATATTTAAGTTTTAATATAACTATTTAAAAACATTTTTTTAAAATTGACAATAAAATATACATCTTTTAAACGGCAAAATCCCGTAACTATGGACTCAACCGTAACTTTATATATAGCTCTGAATGATTTGTTTTTGCACACCTTTCGAGAAAGTCTTTGTCTTTATAATGAGTATTGGTATGAGCACAGTTGATAATATATTTGTTCTAAACAGTTTGATATCACATACTTTAAACCAATCAGGCAAGCAATTTTGCGCTTTTGTGGATTTTAAGAAAGCTTTTGATTTTGTAGTGAGAGATGTTTTATGGCATAAATTAATAAAGTATGGGGTGAGGGGGAAATTTTGAGATGTCATTAAATCTATGTATAACAGTGTAAAGTCAAAGGTCAAGTATATGAACACGTTAAGCGAGGATTTCACGTGTTTTCTCGGGGTGCGTCAAGGGGAGTGTTTGTCGCCTTTTTTATTTAGCATGTATTTAAATGATTTAGAAGAAGAATTAATATTTAAATGAGTTGACGGGGTAGACGTGGGTATGATTAATTTATGTTTATTATTATACGCGGACGATATTATTTTATTTGCAAAGTCAGCGGAAGCTTTGCAGAAGTCATTGTCAGCTTTAGAAGAATATTGTGAAAGATGGAAACTTACTGTTAATACGGCAAAGACAAAGATCATGATATTTAGAAAAGGGGGAAGGTTACCAGATACTCTAACATTTTATTACCAACGAAATGAGAAATTGTAAGCAGTTTTAAATACCTCGCTATTGTGTTCACTTCGGGTGGGGCTTTCAATGAAACGGACAAAATGTTGGCCGGACAATCATTAAAAGCTATATTCCAGTTAAATACATATTTAAACAAATTTATCGAATTATCTCCTAATCATACATTTGATTTATTTGATAAACTAATCTCACCTATATTAAATTACTCGGCCGAGGTATGGGGATTTAATAAAGGTAAACAAGTAGAAAGGACACATTTATGCTTTTGTAAACGTTTATTGGGGGTTAAATTAACAACTCAAACTAGCTTTATATACGGGGAAACTGGAAGACTGAATTACGTAAACAAAAGGTATTATATAATTACAAAATACTGGTTAAAACTATGTGCAACTAGCGATACGAAATACACAAAGATAGTTTATAATATGTTAAGAAACGATGATGAAAGGCAAATAAATAAAATAAACTGGGTCTCGCAAATTAGACATTTGTTATCAACACTGGGTTATTATGAAGTATGGCTAGCTCAGGGAGTTGGTGATAGGGACTTGTTTCTCACTGTTTTCAAACAACGCCTCGAGGACGTATTTATTCAAGGTTGGAATACGCAATTAAACGATTCTACTAGAGCATTATTTTATAGGACAATTGCAGTCTTTAAATACCAACCATATCTTGATATCTTAAATAACTCCAAATTACGCTATGCTTTTTCAAGACTTAGACTCTCTTCTCACAGACTGGAAGTAGAGTGCGGACGTTGGAGAAAGCCTATAAGTGTGCCTTTTCATGAAAGGACATGCAGACAATGCCAGTGCATTGAAGACGAATATCATTTCGTTATTGATTGCAAAAATTATACAAAATTAAGAAAATCGTACATAAAGCAATATTATTGGAAAAAACCAAACTACATGAAGTTCGTTCAATTATTAAATAGCGAAAACAAAATCGAAGTGATGAAATTAGGATAATATATGTATATAAGGCTTTTGATATTAGAACTGTTTTGAACAAATATTGAACACAATTAAATTTATTTATCGCTGAAATTCAAAAATAGGATTTGTATAAGTATTGTATTCTAACACTTAACATGTGTAGTATATCTCTCCGTGTGGAAATGTGGCTGTGTTGCCTCTATTCCATGAAATACAGATAGTAGTATTTGTTTAAGTTTAAGATAACGATTTATACTTCCAAACGAAAATATAACAAATAAAAACAAAATCTCTCCCAAATGGATAACCACTAAAATTCGGTTACATTTTACTGTTCAAATTAATTTCAACGTATAGTAAACTTGCTAACACATACGTTTAACTTTTTTTTCATTATCCTCGTAATAGTACCGAATGTATTCTATGGCATTGCAATGCTTTGTTATTTCTATGTACATGTACTAACAACATGCCATCTAACCACATTTATTTGTATCTATTATGTAAACATGTTCAAGGGCCATATTTGGCTTAAAACAATAAACAATTATGTTATATATGTTATTGCAGTTACAGTATTTAATACAACAGTTGTTGCCAGTCAGCTGAATCTTGAATTATATTACCTATCATTTAGATAAATGGCTTAATGGGCATTAGTTAAAAACCGCGAAATATTTCTGTTGACTATTCAAATACTATTGAGTAATCAGAAAATATAATCCAACCATGACAAATTAAATGGAGTTTTACGTCCGGTTACCACATGGGACAGCAACTTCATAGAGATGTTAGACGAAGGATTGAACGTCTTATCAGACATGCCTGCGCCAGGATCGAACCCACGCAGGGCAGAGGTCGTAACTCTAAATCCCGAGACCTTATCTTCTGACCTTATTTCTATAAATGGTTATTAATTTAAAAATTACGATTGATAACGGTGACATGTTTCAAATACTGCAGAGTCATCAGACACATATAACCCAACCATGGCAAATGAAATGAAATGGAGGTTTGCATCCCTTAACACATCGTATTAGATTTTCGTGCATACCGGATAAGTTTATCCACGTCTTACATGGGGGATAGAAATTATTTTCTTGCATACCGGACAAGGATATCCGTCATTTTACCGGGGCTAGATATTTCCATCTCACCCTAGGGTCGAGATAAAATTCACGCGCGCCAACATCCGGTATGCCGGAAAACATGCAAAACGTTAGTAGCTGGTGGCGTCAACGCACAACATGTCTTTGATATGCAAGAAAAAGAATCTATCATGGGTATTCGGTTCAGATAGGGAATTCCAACCCGAGGTATAAGTGTTTTAATCGGAACCTCGGCAGAGCCTCGGTTCCGATAAAAACACGTATACCTCGGGTTGGAATTCACTATCTTCACCGGATACACATGAACGATTCTTATAATCTTTATCGGTAAATATAATTCACGCGCGCACCGAGATCCGGTATGCAGGAAAACATGCAAAACGTTAGTAGCTGGCGGCGTCAACGCACAACATGTCTCTGATATGCAAGAAAAATAATTTATCAAGGGTATTCGGTTCAGATAGGGAATTCCTACCCTCTGTATAAGTGTTTAATTCGGAACCACGGCAGAGCCTCGGTTCCGATAAAAACACTTATACCTCGGGCTGCAATTCACTATCTTCACCGAATACCCATGAAAGATTCTTATAATATTGGTACAGCAATCTCATACCCATCAGATATATGTTTGTACAAATATCCTGAATGAGCATATGCAGATTATAGTGAAGTAAAATGAATGTTTTATGTACGGTGTGACTGAGGGATGGCTCCCCGGAATCCACAAACATATGAAGAGGAATTAAACGTAATTAAGACATTTCAAATAACTTCAGGTAGCCTTCATATTTTGCTATAAAACTAAAGATTTCCCCCCCCCCCCAAATTTTTTCATGCGGCAGAATTTTGATTTCAGTGAAATGCCCATCAAAAAAAGCTTTCGCGCATCACTGTGTGTTATACATAATAACTTAAATATCCGCATTCACCTTGAGCTGGTGAACAGAAAACACTAAATACATACAATAAACAAAGAGGCATGCGATTTATTGTTCGGGGCTTTTGTTTCAGACACAGATTGTTTTTGACTTTTAGACAAAATGCAACTATTAACTAAATAAGTTGTACATCAGTGAAACAGTAAATAAAAATAACTTCCTTTTCAAAATCGGTTGAGAAATAAAAAACAACAACAAAAAAAAAACACACGTGAAAGTTGTTTCTGATCTATTATTTTCGAAACAAAATTCTGCTGCATCAATTTTTTTTTTTTTTATATTTGTTTTTAAAATCTGTATTAGGAAAGGAGTTTAATGGGAAAAGCCCTATCAAAAAAGCATTTTGACTGTAATATATATTTTTTCTCAACCGATTATTTTTTACTTATCTCTGAAAATCTCAGTTTCGATGATTATTAAAATTGCTCATGTCATGCTGAAAAAAGCAACCCGAACAATATGTATAAATCCTACTATATCATACACACGTTTTTATTTTCAGATTGCTATGGAATCAAATGTTTAAATGGCGGCTCCCTGAAACACGATGACGACGTATGTTATTGCCATTGCTTACCTGGGGTTTCTGGCATATACTGTGAATACGGTAGGAAATACTGACTCGCCGAAAACCATTATAAGGTGGTTGTGGGTGGTTATGTTAATGAATTCTCACCTTTTAGGTGATATTTTTGGAATAAAATTATATACCAGTACATTTACAAAAAATTATGAAAATGTCAAAATGAAAAAGGTATTACATTTAAAGTTTCTTTATTATGTAAAAAAGTATGAAAATCTAGGAGAAATTTGGAAATCGTCGTTAAATACAAACAGTATTGCAGCCTCGGTTTGATTGAGACTGTTCATGAACGGTAGTGAAAAATGCTTGCTACCGTTCACGCCCTCTAGCCCCGGGTTGAGGAGAACTCAATATTTGAGCCATCCCGAAGATGGTATGCATATGATGGTGAACATGGAACCTTCAATGCGGTATTTTTGCACCATTCCATGGTCAGCGGCATATTGTCCCAGTTTCTAACAAAACGCGTTGCCCTAAACGAGAAAAAACACGAAAAAACAACAACAACAACAACAACACCACCGGTTGAATCGCTTAAGTAGGTGTGGAAGTATAATATACATACTGTTTATTCAATAATTAAAAACACGAACACCAGCAGAAGCTTTGTTCTACTTCTTTAAATGCTTTATTGCACTTAAAGGAACGAACTAACCCGCCAAATAACGACACAATTACACTACAAAACCGTCAAAACTCTATCCAGGTGTTCAGGTCATATAATAATGTATATTTGCCGATTAAAAGTATATATTTCTAATGATTAATATGCGTAAAAAGAATTATGGGTTGGTAACTTAATTCAACGGTCCAGTTTTGGGGTTTGGCCGGGCTGATTAAAGTCATTTACACTGTGTCTATAGAGTTTCGGTTCTCAAAATATGTATTATTAAGTTGTATATATACTTCGTCGTCAGTAGATTTAGAAACGGTGTATATATGTTGTAAAATGATGTTGATGGCGGACAGTTCTTCAAGCGATATTTCAGAATTAAATATAATGTCTTCTATCCCTGTCATTGGAGTATCATCATTTAAAGCAAACTCGATGTCAATTATCGTTACTATTATCAATGTCAAATTGACTGAAATGATCGAACCACCCAGGTTTTCGTATGCGAGGCTTTGAATTTTGCTTGAATTACAATATTTAACTATTTGACTACTATTCCAGAACGGATTTCCTATTGATGCAACTCTTGTATCTAAAGTAGGTAATATCACTAGATATGCTGTATTTTCCCTTGTTTTGTATAACTCTCCCTTTTAAAATCCCGCATCGACAAAATGTGAGATTGCAAGTCTTCCTCCGACCTAGATTCTCGAAACAGCTGTAGACACTAGTTTTTAATACGTTTTAGACGATTATTTTTTGACGAGCCATTTATTATTAGCATTCATGCCACTAACATGCTTTTAAAATCCCTCAAATTTGACACATCTTCTTCAAAGGTCTAAACAAAATAGAAGACAACAGTTTTTATGTTCACAATTTCAACGTTAGATGTTTACATTCTGTTCTTTCTTCGATTTGCGATTTGTTCAGCCACATGTGTAAATGTTAAGAAATAATCAATAATGACAAATTCTTTTGTCACCATTAAAACGTCCGTTTATGATAGATAAGCTACACAGCTAGATTGCGTTTAAGAGACTAGTATCATTATACCCATTAAGAATGGCGGTATTGTTGTTTCAACAAGGAGAGTAGAGCCATTTAAGACATTGCAACAGGTGGACGATTGTAACTCTGAGAATCGGACCAAAATGTGGGAGGAGTTGAGTTTTGAGCGGGCAACGCGTACTTCTGCAATTGTTCTTTTCAACCAGTATGCGCTACTGGACGTCATAGTTATACTGAATATAAAGTGTCAGGTTTCAGGAACATCGGACGAAACATGTAGCAGTTGAGCGGACAAACTTTTGTTTTGAAAAAAACAACCAAAGTCCCGTAACTCCGGCAAATATCATTCAACCAGAAAGTCTGAAAGTCCTGATATGCGATACCAGACATCATATTGATACTTCCTGTAAAGTTTTATGAAAATCGGATGAAAACCGTAGGAGTAGTTTAGCGGACAAGACACCGGGACATACGGATGGACATACATATTCGCGCACGCGCGCTCTCTCGCGCGCACACTCACTCACAATTTCTGGGAACATAAACAAGTCTAATCTGTTTCTGAATTGATATGCCATATTATGATATTGTTTTTAAAAGACTTTGCTCAACTATTATTGGCCATATTTTATAGTAATAATAGACATGTGTGTTGGTATATAAAACTAACAATCATACATTAACAATCGCCTAAAAACATGTTTAAATGTGTATCTATACATAATGTGATGGCATCATAATTGTGATTGCGCTTTTACCTATTTTCAGAGTTTCAAAGAAGTATATGGCCCAAAGGTCCCTATGCAATACCGATGACAATGGATGGCTGTCCCTTGCCGATGTCGTACGGCTGGCAATTAGGCTATATCAACTTCACATCAGCAATTCCATTTACGTTTCTCTCTACACAACCGGCAGCTGGAGATACTTATTCGATACTAGCAGCGATACTGAAATCTAACATCATCGGAACCTTTGGTAGACATGTATTGCAACTTAACTTTTGCTTCAAAACTAAAAGCCACCCATTTTACGAAGGTAACGACTGGCCTATGGGGAATTACGGCATTTACGGTACTGAGGAAGGATGTCCACCAGGTACGTACAGACTAATAGATACGTCGATTGTTTTAAAGTTACCAGTGGATAGGGAATTTATCAGTCAGAACTAACCTTCATAGAAATAACATTTATGTAATGGACATATTTAACTGCTTGTTTTTCAGCAAAGAAAACCTTTCCACAACGCGTGTTACTACTGATGAAGGGTAACGACGACCCATGATCTCACGATCGATTTCAGTTATAACAAGAGATCACTTAAGGGATCCTCTATTTTTAATGGTTACGAAGAAGAAATCCCAATTGTGAACAGAGCTGAACAGAAACTACCGAGCGGGGATTTAGCCTTAATTACTCCCACGCCACAAGTTATAGGACAAATATATTAATTACTTGTTAATGTTTATGTAAGGTTTCCATTTTGGCAATGCAATATGGAGAGGAGACTAGCAAGACGGGGCAACGCAGTATATGTGTACGTGTGTGTAGTGTTGAGGATGCCATGTGTGCGTGTGTGTAGTGGTGGGGATGGGAAAAGTGTGCGTGTGTGTAGTGGTGGGGATGGGATATGTGCGTGCATGTTTGTGTATGTGTGTGTGTGTGTGTGTGTGTGTGTGGTGGGGATGGTATATGTGTGCGTATGCGTGTGTGTATGTGTGTGTGTGTGGGGGGTGGGGGGGGGGGGGTGTATGTGTGTGTGTGGAGGGTATTAATTAGGAGGTTTGAGTTGTGGATAATCTTTTTCTATTGACATTTTCCCCACTAAGTGCAGGAGTTGGATGGCTGACACAAACGTAACATTCTTGTACATTTTGTAAGTTAACTGTTGTTAAAAATGGTTTTCCGAGCGCGCTAATCCCTAACCCCAAACTCGACTAAAATTGTACAATAAGTGTAAGGGCAGTATTATTACCTTTCTTTTTAAGATGAAAACGGTATTCCCGTGATACCGATAAAAGCCGGTCTATTGTCCAGGTTCATGCTGAAACAAAAAATGGTTTTTTTTTTGCTACAAAACAAACAGTTAATGGATGTTTAGGGATGCTAATGGATGCTAATGGAACGTTTTAAACTATATTTACATTAAATGTACATGTCCGTAGAAGCTATTGCAAAGTTATTACGATTTATTTGACCATGAAGCGGCAGCGTGTGTTCAGACACAGAGAGAAAGTACGTGAAACATCTGCTATTTACCTGTTTTAATGTCGACATGTACATGTTGAGATCAAGACAATTGTTTGTAACCAATGGACATTACTGAAATATTGCCAGATTCGCACGTGGGAAACATAGAATGCGACAGTAATGCGTGGTTGTGAATATTCTGTACACTATTTCTTTAATTTATTATTTCTTTTGATTATCAGTAATTACTAAGAGGACAATTCTTGTCTTTCAAAAAACCAAAACAAACAACAACAACGTAAAAACATTTGGGTTACAATTGTTTTGAAGGCAAACTCTTCATATATAATTGTTTATAAACGTTAAAGTGTAAACTTTTTAAAATTCAATATATAAAATAATGATGTTAATAACACAAAGTCTTTATGTCAAAGCGAATATTTTAAAACACAAAATTAGTCTGTATTTTTATCTTATTGGGCAACAACTGATATACATAATCCTGATACCTACCTATTCTATAAAGGATCGCATTGTAGCTCTATGGTAGGGTACCACACCATAACATTGTGTGTTATGTGGAAAAGATGACTTTTGTAGTTCCTTGTTATACATTGTTGTTGCCCATACTTGAACAATGTGTTTAGGCCTTTGAAGTTAATGAAGTCGTCCATTTAAAATAAATGCATTTTACAAAATTATTGAACATGCTTATATGTTGTATTCTTCTTCTAGGTTTTGTAGTTCATAATGTGTCTGTTTCATTACCTCCCCTGTTACACTGGAATACTGACGGCCATTTACCCTACATCAAAGTTGATTCTAACAAGAACAATGGTAAGTCAACTTTTTAGAGGCAGTTTTCCTTGTAGTTGTATTTTGTTTTGTCAAAGTTGATTCTAACAATAACAATGATAAGTCAGAGGCCGTATTTTGTTTTGTCTAAGTAGATTCTAACAAGAACAATGGTAATTCAACTTTGTAGAGGCCATTTTCCCTTAATCAAAGTTGATTCTAACAAGAACAATGGTAAGTCAACTTTATAGAGGCCCCTTTCCCTGTAATTGTATTTTGTTCTGTTTCCGTATTTTTGTTGACTGTTTTCTGTGAATGTTACATTTTTTGTTGGATTTGTATAGCAACTTTTATGAATTTTTATTTGTAAACCTACATCTATGTTAACCTACATCTAAGATGTGTATACGTACTTTTATGAATTTACAAGTGTACATGTAAACTACATGTTCATTTTAAAAAAGATATGAGTGAAATAGTTCAATGCTTCTCGTTAGAGATTGTAATTTCCATAAACATGTTTAGGTTACTTATATACATTTATTGCTTATTACTGGTCATACTTTTACATTATATGTAACATTATATATATATATACTTTTAATTAATACATTACATTTATTACCTGCTGTTTACCATTATCATCTTTTCTATATGTGGTCCTTCCTCACTGGTAATACATTTATTTTGAAATAAAAAGTCCTTCAAACAAAAGTTATAACACATATATTACATTCATTTTGTTCATTACCAGCTTCGCTAAACATTCGAGTTTGTCATAGAAATGACACTTCAAATTCCAGTACACCATTGTGGAATACGTCTTTCATGCTGTTGAAGGTAAGAACACCAACTGTATTAAATTTGCGACATTTTATTGGGTATTATTTAGTATTATAGTAGTAATAGTGTATTTGTGTATTCTAAAATTTGATAATCAAAGTTCGAAAACAGCTATCCACATAGATGTAACGTCATTGTCACATTATAAGAAATTAAACATCTGCTGTTTTAAATGTATTCATCAAACATCTGGAAGTTCTGCAGTCTAACAATATGTCTTATTGCAATACTCTCAGAAAGAAATTTCTCCAAATACTGTGTTCTGTGTTTTTTTTGTGTGTAAATATATGGACTACGTCCTCGAAATAGTGTGTTGTGTTTCAATGCATATACTTTGAAGATACCAAATTCCTCGAGCTAGGGCATTTTTTGTATATCTCTTTTGCACATTTCTTCAAGATATTCCTCGAAATACGGTGTTCGAATGCCCTCAAAAATGTATTGTTACTTAATTCGAAACTAAGAAAACTGTACAACATTATAGAACGGCAAATATAGGTAATTAAACCCTTACGCGAATAATTGCCATTTTTTGTATTTTATAATAAATAAACTTTCATACCGAAACTTTTATACTTTCCCATAATGCATATGAAAAGAAAATTAACTTTTAAAGGCTGAAATAATTAAATGATGGTATTCAACTACTTTATAATAACATTTTGCAAATTGATTACTATACATGTGCACCTTGGTCTAATATCTACTATTTATACAGAATGTAATTCTACATTGACATGTACATTTGCTTTTGTATATTTAAGTTAAGATACTGCTAAGTTATAGATATACAGATTATGTTGTTATTAAACAATATGTTCACGCCACCCTCAAATATGCATAAATGGTTACACCCTGTATATAAATACTGAAAAGGGAATCCACTGGAAGCAACAAAGTCAAACCAGAGAGAAAAGGAGAAGACTCAGATTTATTGAGTCTTTTCATGGGAGGTAATGTAAAGTGCAACACCTCTCAAGCCTCCTAGCACCGGCTTAAGCGGTTTTCTATTTAAAAACCACAAAGAGTGGAGGTGATGATCCCAAAGGACCAGTAAGTAATGACACAACTGCTTTGTAGTCGGGCCGATATTTTACAGCCGCCAAACATCACTAAACAAACGCATGTGCGAATGTCAATAAATACTGAAGGATCAATGTAACTGTAGAATATATCAACTTTCAGAGCTCTACAGGACCGTGTACCGTATGGAACGACTATGATGTTAGCGAGGAGATATTCTACCTTGACGGAACAGTCGTTTTGAACGAAAATAGCAAGGATTATTCGTTGGGTTTCTGTTTCTATACCCCTACAAACTTCAACCGTGAGTCCATCAAGCACACACACATATCTCATTACATTTTCAGAACCGTATTATTGAATCTTTTCAAACACTGCTTTATATTGTAATACATTATTTTAGGAAATATAGATATAAAAATCGAACAGGAAAAGCAGCATTCAAGGACGACACACACAGAAACAATGAACAAATTTAAAGACAAATAAAAGGCCAAATAAGACATCACAAACAGAAAAGGGTTGACAATAGGGCTACTGCCTTGGAACGGTCTGTGGCAAAAAAGGCCACTGGGAGTTTAAACCTCACACTTAACCTACTGTCAGCCCAATAAAACGGGACAGTGTAAAAAAAGAAATTCCCGCCATGAACTAATCTCTAACCAACAAGGCAGCATTAATAGACAATATAAGTAAAACACAAAGATGCTCGTGTATATATTAATACGAAAAACAATAGCCTAGAAAGCCACTTAGAAGGTACTCAATGACTTGGCAGAAGCCATAGCAACAAGAGAATAAACCATTGAGGGCACGACTAGACAAGACTGCAGACAAATATCAAACGTTACCGTCCATTTTGGCTTTAGGTAGACGTCATCATTTGATTCACAGCCTGTCCGGTCATCGCACTATTAAAGAGGAAAGCATAGTGACGAACTGTAAATGGGTCCACCACCAAGCATGCAGTGCGTTGCAAAATGGTAGGGTCATAACCTCTTTTGATAAACCTTTTAACAAGTTTAACAAAGATAGTATGAAAGGATCTTACGAAGTTTGTAAATCACGTCACCATAGAAGTCAGGTTGTGATAGTCAGAAAAAAGTTTTTAAATTACTTTTATATTTGGAAAGAAGTCCATGGTTACGATAATAAAATTTTCCAAAGGTTTTAGAAGTTTATGGTAACTGTAACCCTGATGGAGTAGCTTTTTAGTTACAAAGACTACGAATATTACAGTCCTCAACTCGAGTACAAGCTCTAGAAAAACGAAGAAGTTGAGACACATAAACCCCATACTAAAAGGGGATAATTAACAATATCAAAATTAAAATCGTCTCTCTTGTCATATATTTTGCTAATTATTTCACTATTTTAAATGGAGAGATGTAAATCAAGAAAAGAAGCGTTAGTATCAGAAATATTAGCTTTGTAAAGTTAAAGTTCTCTAGGGTATATATTATTAACCATAGTAGAAAATAAAGAGATGTCAGTGTTTAATATGTCATCCAGATACCGAGAGGTGTCATTAAACGCCTCAATAACATCTTCCTGTGTATGTGGTGAAAGACTCAACATAAAATCTCTTTCATAGCAATATAAAAACAAATCCATAGAGATACCAACAATTTGTCTATAAACGGTCGTTCACTGATTCCTATCATAACTGCAATTAACCCTCTTGTGCTTGCTTAAAAGGTGATCCCTTGGTAGCTAAAACACAAGCAGAGAAGAAGAATATCGAGTGCAAAACATATTACGCACCGGTTTAACAGGTATTCTTTATAAGGACCGATTATCCCTAAGGACCGGACTGGTTTTATACGAACAACACCACTAACGAACTTTAAGTTTAATCGATAAATACTTAAAAGTGAATCCATTGGAAGCAACAAACACAAACAAGAAAATAGAGTAGTATTCTATTAAGGTCTTGGGAGATAATCGCGGTGAGATGTAACACGTCTTTCTTCCCTTATTATCGTTCTTCGCGTTCATTTTTCGCCTGTATACTGTGTAGAACATAAATGTAGAAAATAGTCCACGCTTGTATACATTCATGGAACATCCTCAATGTCGCAATAGCGGCGTTATACCCCAATACCAAATATTAATCTTATATTTAAAGTGAAATTTCATAATTTTCCCATCTGTATTAAATGGTTATAATTTTTATGTAATGCATCTGTGTATTGAGTACAGACACCTATAATAGAACCAAAAAAGTTGATGAGTAGAACTCAATATTTAAAATGTCAACTGTATGTAAATTTGAGAAATACCGAAGATGGTATGCATTTGACGGCTGATGTATTTTCATACTATTCCATGCAGTTTCTAGCAAAATGTTTAGCCCTAAACGAGAAAACAATGGGTGAAATAAACAATATGGAATTTTGTTGGGAGCAGAGGTTATTAAGCCTGCGTATCGCAAGAAACAGTCAAAGACTTAATTAATATTAAAAAGCAGACAACATATCCTAAGGGTGATTATACAATACTCAGAACCTTTAAATGTTGCAGCAGTGGAACCACCTATTCGAAATTAAAGTAAGAAAACAAAAATAATTGAGAATGTATATTAATATCGGCCTCAGTGATCTCCAAAGATTGGAATGAATAACAGCAATGCTTTGTAGGACTTTGGAGAGTAGGGTACATCCGAATTCCAAATCAACAATAACAAAAACAATTATAATTGGAGAAAAATAAGCTCTTTATCTACATACCTTATATTATGTATAACTATGTTTTTTAAATCACAATATCTGATTCCACCAACAACAGAAGGCTAAATAATGACAACATATGTTTCAGCACAAATGTCGTTAGTGAAGATATACATTTCTATACACATGTATTCAAAAATAAATGCAATTTTCCACTCTCATACTATTTTGAGATATTGCTTTCGTCATAATTGCTTAAACCATTGTTAAGGTTTAAAAGCCTGATTTAAATGTCATGTGTAAGTAAATCGTTTTAAATATTTCTTTTTATATTTATTCCTGTCGCAAAGCAGAAGTTTTAACGAATTTTGGATTAATAGTATCATTATCATTTTTATCTGGATAAAAGAATACTGTAAGTGGCGCAACAATAATTACAGTTTTTTTATGCTCAAATGTTAAAGTTTTAGCTAATAGTGGATGAAACCAATTTATCTACTATTAGACCTGCAGGTGTTTTTACTGAAACGAACTTCTTCAATTACGATATTTCTTTATCGAAATACGCAATATAAATAGTATGTTGTTTTCCAAGGATTGAATCCTGGCATATTTTGCAAATAAACAATTCGTTAATTTACTTCAACATACCTGTTAAATTATATTTTGCCATAGAACATAAAGTGCCGAAACATTACATAAAGTATACATTCAAAATACGAAATACGTGTCATCTACTAGTAGTATTACATTGCTCATTCATTTATAGCAATTCGGAAATGAGCCTTACCGTGAGTAATACTGACTAAATATTTCAGCAAAATCTAATGTCAAAACAGAGCAGACGCTAACAAGACATTTCAAAATGTTAATCAAACAATTATCAGAATCTACTTTAATCTAAGAAATAATTTCTGGTTAGTGTTATTTATTAACATATTCAGTTTCTTTTTCTAGACATTTGCTTCAATTAATTATCTTTCTAATGTGTATAGCAAGCAACTGTGTTAATTTGGTATCGCTATTTGATAACTATATTTTATACGTATATGTTTATTGAAATTCATTTGTCTGTCATATACATTTCTATTTTCCCCTAGATGGTGAGGTGAAGAATGTTTACTATTTTGGTACGTAGTCGTTTTGCTTTTTTTTTATATTTGATTTCTCTGAAAACTCTATTTTTTTTCAAATTGACTTTTACACAATGACGTGAGGTAAAATCTCTTTAAAGTTTGCAGTCGATATACTCATGATAATAGGTGGCAATTACTGTAAACAGTCGATATACTCATGATAAGAGATGGCAATTACTGTAAACAGTCGATATACTCATGATAATATATGGCAATTACTGTAAACAGTCGATATACTCATGATGATAGATGGCAATTACTGTAAACAGTCGATATACTCATGATAATAGATGGCAATTACTGTAAACAGTCCAACATTTAAAATTTCCTTCTTTAAACCAATGAATCGATTTAATGACTCTTTTTAAGAAATGATTTATACATCCTATAATATAAGCTTCATAAAAATACAGTCCCTGGGTTAAAACATGGACGCAGCTCGTTATACGTTATCTTTTTTAATACTGTATTTTACCATGAGACATATAGGGAAGCCACATATAAATAAAGCTCTTTTTTCAGAAACCGATTAACCCTTAACCCGCTACATATATATTGGACTGTTCTTTCTACGAAGTAAGACCATTCCATTTATGTGACAAAGGTGTGTTTTGGGGGAAGTGACTGATGAGCAGCAGGACATTGTAATCCCTGATCAGTAATTCTCGGGCTGATCTGGGTTTACAATGGACGCAAAGGCTATTTTAGTCGTGCTTAGCGGGTTAAGGGTTACCCAAAGCCATTTGTATTTGCAGTAAGCATCTCGTTAACACGGATATTCAAGTCTGTACGAATGAAGCTCCTTTGGTTAAAAATGGCACATACCCTGGGTCGATATTTTTTGAGATATATAGGGGTATTATTTTTTTTTAAAACATCTTCGATGAGTAAACGACAAACAACAGCAAAAAAAGTAAGAACACACACACACACACACACACACACACACACACACACACGAAACAACAATTCCAAGGCAAAAAAGCAAAAGATGGACACCACAAACCTAGAAGAGTTGACAAAAGAGTTACCGCCTTGGAAAGATGAGTTAAATAAAGGTCGCTGCTATTTAAACCAGCTTCAGGGGATAACTAAATTACTCACTCTTTCCATATTGGCATTCCAATTAAATGAGTCTGTGTAAATAAAGAATTTCCCGTCGGGCCATATATAAATATAATCATGTATATATATGAATATAAAAAAGAATTGGAAGTCACATGCAAATACTCAATGACTTGACGGAAGCCGAGTAACAAGAGAACATGCACACGACACAACTGAAGACAAACATTACACTTACCATCCTTTTAAGTTGGTGCAGTCAGTGACCACAATATGTGATAAACACAAAATAGATCACATAACTGACCTGGCTGTTAAAGTGTAGCACACCCATTGCAGCATAGGAGGTGTCGCTCTGGGTTTCGTATAATGGCGTTCCAGTAAATAATTCTCATTTCTTTTTGTAAAAATGCACTTTCATCAATTTAGAGTACCATTTTTGGATATATCACATTGTTAATATATTTGTGACATTTTTCATGCATTGCCATATTACAACTGTGAGTTTGGAATGTGTTTTGCTTAAATGGAAATCTGTGTATGGATACACTATTTTGGCATCTGAGTGTTTATGTTTTTGAATGGTGCATTCATTCATGACGCACGTTCGTTCGGAGATACATGACCCCCACGTTTCTGTAGATTTTTTTTGAAGTATGTGGGCCATTTATTATGAGAAGATAAGTTGTTTGAAATGGACCTAGATGTGAATGACATCTTTGCATGTTTAATTTATGACATGCATAGCACAATGCAAAAAATCAATGGGAGTGTTACACCTTAATAGGAACGAGTGCTGATACGGCTAGAAGGGATGTGATTTACAGGTTACTAATATCTCCAATTGTGCAAGTGTGTGTACCACACCTTTTTGAGTTATGTCAGTTTAAATTTAAACATATTGTATTCACAAATAGTATAAAAAGTTTAGAACACGACGGTATTGTTATGTTTACCTGCCAGAGAACGGTCATATGGTTTTATAAATACATATAAGGTACTTGACTCGTCTTCGTGAAAGTTGTTGTTTAGATATGTCAAGGGGCATATACATTTTCTGGTTAGTATGTCGGTGTAAGGAAACTTGGCCAGTTCACCCTCAGATAGATGATATTTTAAAGGTGCTTTTTTTATCTTGCACTGAAACATTTTGCTTTTCAGAGAAAAACATAACGCAAGATAATATGGCTATAGTTGGTGTGCAGGCCATATTTCCAGAAAAATACAAAGACGACTTCAGCGATTTTTCCGTCCTCACAGGATTGTACGATCTGAGAAATAAGTGTATGTATACGGCATATTAAACGTATTACCAACTTAAATGTAATATGGGTATATATATATTAAACATATGTATTCGGCATAGTGTGTAAATACATACTGAAAAAGGTGATCCATTGGAAGCAACAAACACAAACAAGAGAGAAAAGTAGCAGACTCGCTGTTATTGAGTATGTTCATGAGAGGTAATTATAACATGCAACACCTCTCACGCCTCCGAGCACCGGCTTAAGCAGAATGGGCTTGATGATCCCAAAGGACCAGTAAATAATAACACTACTGATTCTATTTCATTGTACAACGTATGTCCTTTTTTGCTCCAATTTCTAATTGCCTTTTTCCTCAAAAACAAGTCCGTGATATATATGTTTTTTGTCATTATCTCTAAAGTTCACGATATTGCTAAAGATACAGAAGTTTTGAAAAAACATATTTTCGTAAGAAATACTTTCCCTTTGTCTCGAAATACCTCGTCCACACCAACCCCGCCCCACACACAGAAAAAACAACAACTTCCATTGTTTCGTGGGTGTTCACGTCAGTAAAAGTAATTTCCCATTTATTTCTGCATCTATGCTGCAGTTTTCTTCATTATACATAGAATGCATCATATACATTCAGTATGAACAAAACAATTTGATGTGTGTGATAACATTTCTTGGTTTTTGAATGAATTAGGATGTACCGAACTTATAGACTATTTGCCAAGAAAATGGAAAATGGGTCACCTTAAGATATCTAAGAAAAATAATTCAGCGACCTATTATTTTAAAAGTGGAAACAATGTTAAGAAAAGGCAGTTCTAGTTATATACCAAATTAAAAAAAAGAGTCTAGTTACAGGAAACAACTAAGGAAATGTCATTAAGATTAATGAGTTTATCTGTAAAGCAATATCATGCGTGTATTTGTATCGATGTTAATGAAACTAGTACAATTACTTTCAGTATAGCACTGTATTACACGCAGCAGACAACACATGTAGGAAATACTTTCAAATAAAGTTGGATTTTTCACCATTTTAAATTGTATTATGTTTCTTTATTTATACTGTCCCGTTCTATTAGGAGGACACTATGTTAAGAGCTGCCTTTTTTTGCCACTGACCGTTCTATTAGGAGTACATAGGTTAAGAGTTGCCTTTTTTGCCACTGATCGTTCTATTAGGAGGACACTAGGTTAAGAGCTGCCTTTTTTGCCACTGACCGTTCTATTAGGAGGACACTAGGTTAAGAGCTGCCTTTTTTGCCACTGTTCGCTCTATTAGGAGGACACTAGGTTAAGAGCTGCCTTTTTTGCCACTGACCGTTCTATTAGGAGGACACTAGGTTAAGAGCTGCCTTTTTTGCCACTGTTCGCTCTATTAGGAGGACACTAGGTTAAGAGCTGCCTTTTTTGCCACTGACCGTTCTATTAGGAGAACATTAGGTCAATAGCTGCCTTTTTGCCACTGACCGTTCTATTAGGATGACACTGGGGTAAGAGCTGCATCTTTTGCCACTGACCGTTCTTTTAGGAGGACACTAGGTTAAGAGCTGCATGTTTTGCCACTGACCGTTCTATTAGATGGACACTAGGTTAAGAGCTGCCCTTTTTGCCACTGACCGTTCTATTAGGAGGACACTAGGTTAAGAGCTGCCTTTTTTGCCACTGAACGTTATATTAGGAGGACACTAGGTTAAGAGCTGCCTTTTTTGCCACTGACCGTTCTATTAGGAGGACACTAGGTTAAGAGCTGCCTTTTTTGCCACTGTTCGCTCTATTAGGAGGACACTAGGTTAAGAGCTGCATTTTTTGCCACTGACCGTTCTATTAGGAGGACACTAGGTTAAGAGCTGCCTTTTTTGCCACTGTTCGCTCTATTAGGAGGACACTAGGTTAAGAGCTGCCTTTTTTGCCACTGACCGTTCTATTAGGAGAACATTAGGTCAATAGCTGCCTTTTTGCCACTGACCGTTCTATTAGGATGACACTGGGGTAAGAGCTGCATCTTTTGCCACTGACCGTTCTTTTAGGAGGACACTAGGTTAAGAGCTGCATGTTTTGCCACTGACCGTTCTATTAGATGGACACTAGGTTAAGAGCTGCCCTTTTTGCCACTGACCGTTCTATTAGGAGGACACTAGGTTAAGAGCTGCCTTTTTTGCCACTGAACGTTATATTAGGAGGACACTAGGTTAAATGCTGCCTTTTTGCCACTGGCCGTTCTATTAGGAGGACACTAGGTTAAGAGCTGCCTTTTTTGACACTGACCGTTCTATTAGGAGGACACTAGGTTAAGAGCTGCCTTTTTTGCAACTGACCGTTCTATTAGGAGGACACTAGGTTAAGAGCTGCCCTTTTTGCCACTGACCGTTCTATTAGGAGGACACTAGGTTAAGAGCTGCCTTTTTTGCCACTGAACGTTATATTAGGAGGACACTAGGTTAAATGCTGCCTTTTTTGCCACTGTTCGCTCTATTAGGAGGACACTAGGTTAAGAGCTGCCTTTTTTGCCACTGACCGTTCTATTAGGAGGACATTAGGTCAATAGCTGCATTTTGCCACTGACCGTTCTGTTACGAGGACATTATGTTAAGAGCTTCCCTTTTTGCCACTGACCGTTCTAAGACGGTATCCCTACTGTCCTTGACATTGTTGTTTGTTTCGATGCGTGTTTTGGTTAACTGTGGTGCTTGAATGCTACAGTTCCTGTTCGACCTTTATATCTACGTTTACAACTTAGAGGGAGTATTTATATTCACTGTAACACTTTAAATTGTAGTCATCGTGGGGTGCTATAACTGGGCAGACAAAGACATGGAGCTGCTCAGAGAAAATACCAGCATATCAGAAAAGGAAGTTTGCGAGAGTTATTCCTTCCATTTCTGGACAAATGGAGACAATGATGACTACCCAGGATGTGGAACGTGCTCATGTTGTCAAGTACCAGGCATGTCAAAACAAAAAAGCAAACTTATGTCATGTACAATATGTTCCATTAGCATTATTTATATGATTGTTTGTTTGTTTGTTTGTATGGTGTTTTACATCATTTTTAGCACATATTAGGCCATATATGACGGTCGTTTTTTGGTATAGGCAGACCACCCCTCTTCCCTGATTAGAATCAGTACTGTATACCTTCCGCCATAAGTAAGACTCTTAAGCGTGAAAAAACTATTATTATTGATGTCAAAACAATGTATTAACATTATATTTCATGTTCAATCCCTGAAGGGTCATACAAAGACTTCATAATAATGGCACTAGTAGCCCCCTTGCTTGACATTCAGCTTATAACAGGTAGTTATAGGACTGATTGGCCCTGTGTCTGTCAGTCGCGTATCCAGGCATACGCACGTACGCCAATGCGTACTATTCGTCAGCAAAAGTGAAAAAATAAAAGTTCAAAATGCCATATTAATGCTGAAATATAGCTTGAGAACGCATCATTTGCCTCCTAATTTTCAAAAGTTTCTTCCCAAACCCCCACCAGCGGAAGGGAAAACCCCTCCCATACATACCCATCACTCGCAGCGTCGCTGCTCGGTTCGTAGCTATGCTTCTCATCTTGCGTACATTTCAAAATGCTCCAGGTACGCCCCTGTCTGTATAATGCGACTGGTTGGGGTATTATGCCATTTGTCTATGGCGTGGTATTCAGTGTGGCAGCGCTATAGAGTTGAGCAACGAGCTCACTGCTACAACTAGACACCGTCATGAAAAACAAAATATTGTTAAAGGCTACGTTAAACAACATACATACATACATACATACATACCTGCATACATACATACATACCTACATACATACCTGCATACATACATACATACCTACATACATACATACCTACATACCTACATACATACCTACATACATACATACATACCTACATACATACATACATACATACATACCTACATACCTACATACCTACATACATACATACCTACATACCTACATACCTACATACATACATACATACATACATACATACATACATACCTGCATACATACCTACATAAATACATACATACATACATACATACATACATACATACATACATGCATACATAAATACATACATACATACATACATACATACATACATACATACATACCTGCATACATACCTACATAAATACATACATACAGCATACATACTACATACCTACATACCTGCATACATACCTACATAAATACATACATACATACATACATACATACATACATACCTACCTACATACATACATACATACATACATACATACATACATACATACATACATACATACATACCTGCATACATACCTACATAAATACATACATACATACATACATACATACATACATACATACATGCATGCATGCATGCACGCACGCACTCACACACACACACACACACACACACACACACACACACACACACACACTACCATCTATTGCGTTATTTTTTTTTGTTTTAGAAATCGGTAACCCTATCGTCACCACTCTTTGTGTTGTGTATTGTCCTTTTCATTGTATAGTCCGTTGCCGGGCATTTATTGATTTACATGCATAGTTTGTATTGCACCTTATCATCCCTTATTTTAATTTTATTTTTAATAGTTTTATCTTTATATATTTACATTAATTTTTAATTAATACTTCATTTTTCATATTTTTTTGCGCACAATATGACCTATTTATGTGTCGGCGTGCTGTAAAACACCATTCATTCATTCATTCATTGTATAGTTCATTGCTCTTTGTTGTGTTACAGTGCGGATCTACGTTGCAATTGCGTTTGGTGCTGTGATTTCTATTGACCATTTTTTCTCATTACAGGCTGTTACATGACGTCAGGCACATACACTGGGACATGGAGCACAAGCATTAAGCAACACGTGTCAACGCTGGGATAAGCAATCACCTATCACTCATGATTACATGGAGTCATACTATTTCATACACGATGCAAGTATCCACGACGCCCAAAACTATTGTCGTGCACCGGATAGTTTACGTACGTCAATTTTTTTATTGACAATTAAACACATGTACATCTGGCCTTTTGTGAATATGTGGTGGGGTGGGTGGGGGAGATGGGTCGGGGTGGGGTTGGGGTGGGGGAGGTTACGGATCCTAATTTTAGAATTTTATTTGACAACTAATGATCTTTTATATTCTAAAGGGTCAAAACATAGTTGTTGAG
The DNA here is from genome assembly GCA_037043455.1 of Cyrtodaria siliqua. Classification (NCBI taxonomy): domain Eukaryota; kingdom Metazoa; phylum Mollusca; class Bivalvia; order Adapedonta; family Hiatellidae; genus Cyrtodaria; species Cyrtodaria siliqua. The sequence goes on from JAWPHD010000906.1 coordinate 84,450, forward strand.
CTATCCTACGTTATGCACCAGGATTTATGTATGCATTTTAAGCCCGATTTCATTTAATATCTATTGTGGTTTCAAATTGTAGTCCCGAAGTCATAGTGATACAACCCTATTTTGATTAGATACGACATTATGTCATGTATTGGAACGTTTTAAATGTTTTAGTATGTTTTAACTAAATGGGAGATAACTCTGATACTATCATTGGAATACAAAAAGAAAACCAACCTAAGTCATGCCGATGATTTAAAATACTTCACAATATAAACTAAAATTACATTTATTTAAGCTAGATGTGCATAAGGGCTTGCCAAACTTTATTTTTTTCAGTATATATAAAGTTTAAAAAAGGCAATACTCAAACTTTCCAGATAAATAAATAAGAGCAATGTGTATAACATTATATATTATTTGAGTTATAGAACATTCTTTTTATTCTAGCTTACCCGTGGTGCTATCAGTTGGATTCCAATACACGATGGGACAAATGCGATATACCCCAGTGTCTAGATACAGGTATATGACTATTTATGTATCTAATCTTGATAATAAATATTGAAAAGAGGATCCCTCGAAAGCAACAAACAAGAGAGAAAATGAGCGGACTCGGTTTTATTGAGTCTATGAGAGATAATATAAGGAACCTTACCCCCGTAATAGTACATGGAATTAAGTATGCAGTATATACTTTATATAGCGGACATTCCTGAGTTGCGTTTTTTTCCTTTTAGTATATTAATGTTTTTAAGCTAATGATATATACTAAGTAATAAAATAACGAAGGGAATGTATTAGCTCTCTAATCGTTGTTAAATTCAAGATTGACATAATTGTTGACATAGATCATGTCTTAAGATTTCACTACACAGTGCATTTTTACTATGTTGGACTGTATGAATTAAGTTTACTGGGCCATTCCGAACAGTTACTTTTTTTTTAAACACACTCATTTGCACACACAAAACTGGTACGTTGACAATCTTATTTTTTTGTAATTGGAGTGGAGTCCTCCATTACACTATTTTGGTCTTTAACTCCAGAGTTTGGACCAGAATTCCTACTCTTTTTCAAAACCTATAAATCTGTTGGTGGCAGTGCCGTCTAATAGCTGCACATCTAATTTCAGACTGTGTTCATTTTACCTGCAACAACAATAAACATATCTGTGAGCAATGATTAAACATATTTAAAATCGAAGAACACACTACTACTTGTAATGGCGTAAGAATTGTCCTACCGTGGGTTTCAAGGGAGCCAACTGTGTAGTGAGACCTTAATGTGTCCTTATAAACTTTACCAATGTTCAGTTTTTGTATCGCCAAAATCATGGTTATTACAACCCCGATGACGGCTGTCTCATGAGTACTTCATTGAATGAATCTATTTAGCATGAACTATATTTGCATTTTGTTCACTAACTCCATGCCATATGAGTGTATCTTATATGACATGATACTTTTCACAGATCACTGCTAATTTTATACTAAGTCGAAGTATTTGCATCTGAGTAGTAAAACTAAAATGCATGTAATTACGGGAAGCTCATTTATATTTTACATATTGTTCAGGGACACATAATTTACTAATTTTTAGAAACATAAAGAAACCACCAAACTTAGGTCTTAATTGTGGTCATTTTTGGATTGTGCAACTATTACAATGTTATTATAGAAAAGATGGAAAGAGAAAACTCAACGTCTTACAAACCTCTCTGTGACGTGAGTGATCATCTGCTATATACAATTCAAATTAATATACACTGAGCTTGAATAAAAAATAATGTAATTAAATCTAATGTTTGTGATTAAATTGTTAGGATTTAGCATGAATTTGGTTGTACTCAAATTATAGGCGATTTGCAAGAAATGGAAAAGGGATTATATGCTTACGTTAAGATACATCATAAGCCAAGTCCGCAACCTATTTTTTTTAAAAGTGAAATATGTTTAGAAAAGGCAGTTCTAACAATGTACCAATTTTAAAAACAAACAAAACAACTATTCATGTGAAAAAGTGTAGTAAATGCCCTTTAATAGCACAGTATAAGACAGTTAATATATATGAGATGAGTGTGATTGTGTGAAGGCCTCACTTCTCATTAAAATGTTACTGTGTTTGTTATATAACAATAAAATATACTGGGCCATTCTGAACAGAAAATTTCTTCAAGGTTAAAGTCGTTTTTCATATAACAAGTTATTTGCCCAAAGAAAAAAGTACAACACCTGGTACGTTGACCATTTCTTTTAATTTGAATAGTGTACATTGTACTACATTGGGCATTCACAATTGAGTTTGGACCATAATTTTAGACTGTGTTCATATCACCTGCAACAACGATAAAAATATCTGTGAACAGTTATTAGACAACAATAAACATATCTGTGAGCAATTATTAGACAACAATAAACATATCTGTGAGCAATTATTAGCAATTATTAGACAACAATAAACATATCTGTGAGCAATTATTAGACAACAATAAACATATCTGTGAGCAATTATTACACATATTTAAAACCGAAGAATACCCTACTTTTTTATCGTGCAAATATTACCAATCGTGGGTTGAGGGAGCTAACTGTGTAATGAATATAGATATAAAAATCGAACAAGAAATGCAGCATTCAAGGACGACAGTCAACCACAAACACACACAGAAACAAAGAACACATTTAAAGATGAAAAAAAGGCCAAATAAGACATCACAAACACAAAAGGGTTGACAATAGGGCTACCGCCTTGGAACGGTCATTTGCAAAAAAGGCCGCTGGGGGTTTAAACCAGGTTCTAGGGTGCATCAAACATCATACTTATCATACCGTCAACCCAATAAAACGGGACAGTGTAAATAAATAAAATCCCGCCACGAACTATTCTCTAACCAGCAAAGCAACATTTATAGGCAATAAAGGAAAACCCAAAGATATTCGTGTATATATGAATACAAAAAATCAATAGCATAGAAAGCCACAAAGAAGGTACTCAATGATTTGGCAGAAGCCAGAGCAACAAGAGAATAAGCCATTGAGGGCAGACAATACAAGATCGCAGACAATCATCAAACGTCACCGTCCTTTTGGATTTTAAGGTAGACGCCATCATAGGGTCCACAGCCTGTCCGGTCATCGCACAATCAAAGAGGAAAGCATAGTTGCGAACTGTAAATGGGTCCACCACCAAGCATGCAGTGCGTTACAAAATGATAGGGTCAAAACCTCCTTCGATAAACCTTTTAACAAGTTTAACAAAGATAGTATGAAAGTGATCATGACCAAGGATCTTACGAAGTTTGTAAATCACGTCACCATAGAAGTCAGGTTGTGATATTTCTTGTCGCAGAAGTGTTCTTAAATTACTTTTATATTTGGAAAGAAGATCAGGGTTACGAAAATAAAATTTGCAAAGGTTTTACGAAGTTTATGGTAACGGTAGCCCTGATGAAGTAGCTTTTTAGTTATACAAAGATTACGAATATTAAAGTCCTCAACTCGAATACAAGCTCTAGAAAAACGAATAAGTTGAGACACATAGACACCATAAGAAGTTGCTCGGAGAACATCTCCATCTAAATGGGGATAATTAACAATATCAAAATTAAAATCATCTATCTTGTCATATATTTTGCAAATCACGTCACCATAGAAGTCAGGTTGTGATAGTCCTTGTCGCAGAAGAGTTCTTAAATTACTTTTATATTTGGAAAAAAAATCAGGGTTACGATAATAAAATGAACATGAAAATAATGAAACAACGTACCATATCTTGAATTTGTATCATTCAAGAACATGAAGGCTCTTTTATTGAAAGTGTATTTGTTTGTTTATATTTATATTACAGTGAGTGCTGCGTGTTATGAGTGGACTGATAAAGACATATACGTGCTAACCTACGGCGCGTCTTTGGGTAACGAGATTTGCGAGAGTTACCCTAACCATCTTTGGATGGATGATAATCGGGATAGAAGCAAATATCCAGGATGCACTGCCTGCTCGTGTTGTCAAATACCAGGTTTATTGAAAATGTGATTTTATAAACAGCACTTTTCATTCAAACTCAACCCCTTCCACTTACTTTCTTTAACTGGTTAAATTATTTAGTGATCAATCACCGTTCATATATTGATAGACACTAATTGTAATTGTTGTCACTACTAACTCTATGACATTTGAAAATGTTTTGTCTTATGTCGGTAACCCTATACCTTGTTTTAAACCTCAAGCGACCTTTTTGCTTCTGACCGTTTCAAAGCGGTACCCTTATTATCAGCCCTTTTCTGTATGTGGTGTCGCATACTTTGCGACTGTTTTCCTTGTAATTGTTATTTGTTTTATATGCGTGTTTTTGTTGGCTGTGAATGATAAATTTCATGTCCGACAGTTTTAATTATTTTGTATTACTACATTTGTTCATTCCAATACGATGACATACTGACAATTTAAACATTTTGAAAAGCATTGTGTTGTAAACAATATCGTAAGTGAATTGTTTAAAATACAAGAATTAATTTCATGGTTCATTCGATATTACCAACTCAAACACATATTTATCATAAGTCCTTCGGACTTGACCCACTTGTTCACGTTATTCGTAAAAGGGAATCACATAAACCTTGCTAAATGACCTGTGAATATGACATATTTATGTCGATATAAATGCTGCATTCATCGTATGAAGTAATTTATAAAGTTATTAATCAATGCGACTACATGTAAAATAGTAAACCTACCTAATTATGTTTCGATTTGTTGATATGTGTGTTCTGTTATCTATTGACCACGTACCACGTTTATATTATAGGATGCTATAAGAGTTCAACAGAGTACAATGGCACGTGGAGTACGACTTTGTCCGGCCGCACATGCCAGCGTTGGGACATTAAAACACCGCATAGTCACAAATTCAACAGCACAATTCACAAGTTTCCTAATAACGAGACAAATTCTGATGCGCAAAATTACTGTAGAGATCCGATAGGACCAGTGCGTGTAGAAGGTACAAAATTGTGATATTTCGAAGAAAACAACTATTTAGGTTAATAAAATACTTCTGTTCGGGGCACTTGTTTCAGCCAAACGTCCTTCGGATTTTAAGATCAATTTCATCTATTACCTAACTGAATTGTATATTAATGAAACAGGTATGTTTAGTGGTAAATAAAAATACCTTACTTTTCAAATTGCTTTTGATAGGGCATCCATTTTAATCTTAAAGAGAGACTTCAGCTTACATAAACGAGTAAGTTATATCAGCAAAAAACCATTGTACGTTTATTAATAAACTGTCAATGACGGTTGACGTTTATTAGTACATTTACAATGGCAATTTGTATGTCAGCGTCTTTGTAATTATTGGCTCCAAAACGAGAGTCTTTGTTCTATATGAACAGACCGTCTTAAAATAAACTAAAACTAATAATCTAAATGTCACGAAAATCAGTGTAAACGATCCCTTGTTGTAAACATTAAAATGTATGTCATATACGAAGAAATTCAGATAAGATTAAGTATTATTGTTGACGTTATCCGCTGACCGCGAGCACTCGCGTATTATGACATAACTCTTGCAGTAAATCTTTACCATTTATGAGGTTGCTTGAACTCTTTTGAACTTTGAATAAGATGTAATACCTAAATGTATGCTTTACGTACAATATTGTGCATTTGTTTAAATTTGATAGCGTTCTTTGGAAGTTTAAAAACACAAATTCACTATTTTGACGTGTTCCACATTGTCTCCTTGAACATGTTGATATATTTTATATTTCTCCTTTGACATTACAGTAATTAACCATAATTTTGAAAAGCATGTAATGAGATTTACCATAATTAATATAGACACATTACACAATGTTGTATTTTATATAAACAGTATATTTTTGTAGCACTGTCCGCCAGAACGGAATGTTTTAGTAAATATTTATTGTCTTTGCTCATGGGTCATGTTTGACCTATTGGAATTGATTACATTTATGCGCACAGTGTAAGGTTAATGGAGGATGGCCTCGACCTATGACGAGGCACAATAAAAGTTCCCCTTTTAAATATTTATTTTTCAGATTAGTTTTTAACCAAAATTGGTTAAAACGTATTAATAAACGTGAATTAAGACATTCTGAAAGTTTTATAGCAAACTATTAAGCTAACTGAAGTTATTTGAGATTTTTTATCTTTCTGCTGTCCCAGCAAAACAGGGAATTTTACATGGAAAAAGACCCACCAAAAGAGTAATTTGGCTGTAGAATGTTTTTTTCTCAATCGATTTTCAAAAGTATAAGATGTTTTTATTTACCACTACAATTTTTAGTTTCAAAGATATATAATTGATGTATTTATTATTAAAATTGCTCATGTTAATGGTAAAAGATATTGTATTACAGAAACTTCCATTGTATTACAGAAGCTTCCAGGGTCTTGTATTACAGAAACGTTCAGGGTCTTGTATTACAGAAGCTTGCAGGTCTTTTATTACAGAATCTTCAAGGGTCTTGTATTACACAAACTTCCATGGTCATCTATTACAGAAGTTTCCAGAGTCTTGTACTACAAAAGCTTCCAAAGTCTTGTACTACAGAAGCTTCCAGAGTATTGTATTACAGAAGGTTCCAGGTCTTGTATTGCAATTATTATCATCAAGAAATTGGTTAAATGCTTTGTTATAAAACTCCACACCCTGATCAACCCAGAGCAGGGTCTTGTATTACAGAAGCTTCCAGGGTCTTGAATTAATGAAGATTCCAGAGTCTTGTTTTACAGAAGCTTCCAGAGTTTTGTATTACAAAAGCTTCCAGGGTCATCTTTTACAGAAGCTTCCAGAGTCTTGTACTACAGAAGCTTCCAGAGTATTGTACAACAGAAGCTTCCAGGGTATTGTATTACAGAAGCTTCCAGAGTCTTGTATTACAGAAGCTTCCAGAGTCTTGTACTACAGAAGCTTCCAGAGTCGTGTACTACAGAATCTTCCAGGGTCTTGTATTACAGAAGCTTCCAGGGTCTTGTATTACAGAGACTTCCAGAGTCTTGTACCACAAAAGCTTCCAGAGTCTTATACTACAGAAGCTTCCAGGGTTCCAGGGTCTTGTATTACAGAAGCTTCCAGATTATTGTACTAGAGAAGCTTCCAGAGTATTGTACTATAGAAGCTTCCATGGTCTTGTATTACAGAAGCTTCCAGAGTCTTGTACTACAGAAACAGAAGCTTCCAGAGTCTTGTACTACAGAAGCTTCCAGGGTCTTGTATTACATAGGCTTCCAGGGTCTTGTACTACAGAAGCTTCCAGGGTCTTGTATTTCAGAAGCTTCCAGGGTCTTGTACTACAGGAGCTTCCAGAGTATTGTACTACATAAGCTTCCAGGGTCTTGTATTACATAAGCTTCCAGGGTCTTGAATTACAGAAGATTCCTGAGTCTTGTACTACAGAAGCTTCCAGTGTCTTGTATTACAGAAGCTTCCAGAGTTTTGTATTACAGAAGCTTCCAGGGTCATCTATTACAGAAGCTTCCAGAGTCTTGTACTACAGAACCTTCCAGAGTATTGTACTACAGAAGCTTCCAGGGTATTGTATTACATAATCTTCCAGAGTCTTGTACTACAGAAGCTTCCAGAGTCGTGTACTACATAATCTTCCAGGGTCTTGTATTACAGAAGCTTCCAGGGTCTTGTATTACAGAGACTTCCAGAGTCTTGTACAACAAAAGCTTCCAGAGTCTTATACTACAGAAGCTTCCAGGGTTCCAGGGTCTTGTATTACAGAAGCTTCCAGAGTCTTTTACTACAGAAGCTTCCAGATTATTGTACTACAGAAGCTTCCAGAGTATTGTACTATAGAAGCTTCCAGTGTCTTGTACTACAGAAGCTTCCAGGGTCTTGTACTACAGAAGCTTCCAGGGTCTTGTTCTACAGAAGCTTCCAGGGTCTTGTACTACAGAAGCTTCCAGTGTCTTGTATTACAGAAGCTTCCAGAGTCTTGTAATAGAGAAGCTTCCAGAGTCTTGTATTACAGAAACTTCCAGGGTCCTGTATTACAGAAGCTTCCAGAGTCTTGTATTGCAGAAGTTTCCAGAGTCTTGTATTACAGAGGCTTCCAGAGTCTTGTACTACAGAAGCTTCCATGGTCTTGTACTACAAACAATAGTATATTTTGTTACCAAGATTATAGAACTACAAGGCCTTTTAGACCAGAGTGCCCATTTGTTTTAAATATGACGATACGAAGACATTCTCCGACTTACCTGGTAATCAAGGGTTTAATGGTTTGGATACCTACAGGCGACGATGGCCTCAATATATTCGTACGTTTTATAACTGTTTTAAATGTGTTTTTTTAAAACGTGTTTTCTTAAATGCAGAGTATGATTTCTAAGACGTAACATGAAACTCTTAACACTTTAAGAAGTATTAAAAATCATCTTAACGTAAGAAATTACGCAGTTAACTCAAGAGCATATAATTAATAATACAAACTATTCCAATTGATGTACCATAACGTAGTTTCCCGAAGCATAAAACAGGTAGCATGCAGGGCCAATTGGTTTATTTTATAGCACAGGTATTGTGTATGCAAACAAAGACTAAAAAGGACGAATAAGATTCAAAACTATTTGTTTCAGCTAACGCCTTGAGACATCGGGTGATGTAATGCACATTTGGCGTTAATATTATACATTAGAAAGCCTACATCATTTCCGTTTAGGTTGAAATAAACGTATTGTGGCTTTAACATGCGGAAACTATTGTTTTTAACAATGCTGATTTGTATATGAATGATATACGTTCATAATGAACCGTGTGTGGGGGAGATAACCCCTTCGACCACATTCTTCTAAACAATAATGAATCGTAAGTTAAACCGATGTAAAAACATACACGAAAAGTGAAACTTCCTATAGCTCAAGATGGGCATGTTACAAACAGAGACCTGAGATCGAACTAAAAAATCAATTATCGATTAAAAAGTCAAACGCAGAGGTAATAAATACAAAAAAGGATCCATTGGAAGCAACACACACAAACAAGAGAGAAAAGTAGCAGACTTGGGTTTTAGGGGTGAAGCCCATATATTGTCTATTTACTACGATGAAAAGATAGTGATCAGAAGTGATACCTGTATATACATATTTATAAGTAGGGTTATACTTCACTATACGGTGTTACTGCAGACGTCTACAGGGTTGTATCCCTTTCTGTGTAGCCGAGTTTAATTTTTTGAATTGTTGTAAAACTATCAGTAGTGTGTGATAAAAAGCATATTCGTGTAATATCAGGCCTTTACATCTCTACGCCAAAAATCGACAACAATAACTTAAGCAATACTTACGAGTACAATATTTTGATCAACTACAATATATACTGAAAAGGGGATCCCATGGAAGCAACAAACACAAACAAGAGAAAACAAGTAGCTGACTCGGTTGTATTGAGTCTGTGCAACACCTATTAAAGCCGCATCGATTGGGTTTGATAATTCCGAAGGACCAGTAAGTAATAACACTACTGATTTGTAGTAGGAAGTAATAACACTACTGATTTGTAACGTTTTACGGGCGCAACACAGCACTAAACAAACACTAGTGTGAATGTCAATAAATACTGAAAATAGGATCCATTGGAAGCAACAATCACAAACAAGAGATAAAAGTAGCAGACTCGGGTTTATTGATTCTGTTCCTGAGTTACAAGTTAATTTTCCTATACAGAGAAAAAAAGACATAATTTAACTGGGTGTAAACTAAATGCAAAATATTGCATGTGTTTAGAATGTGCTACATGTATTATATGAATGCAATGTTCTATTACACATCGTCTGGCCATTTGGTCGCTTTTCTAGACAACACTATTGTTTATTCACGTTTATTTTAATCCTAGGATATCCTTGGTGCTATACTACAGATGAACATCAACGATATGAAGGTTGTGGTATTCCGCTGTGTGAGGAAAATGAGTATGACGGTAATACGTGGATATCCCTAAAATTTTGGGATGATCTATTATGTTTTTAAAAATATTTATAAATAATGCCATCGAAATGCTGTGTTGCAACTCTGTAAAAGCTAATGTCATAACGGGTTTGGAATACTGCAAATATTAAGACTTGTTTCTATATACTTATATATATAGTCTTTAGAATTCTTACAAATTTTATGTCAGGCTCTCATCCGTTCGGATACACAATATATTAATTTGGCTGAAAAATCGAAAGCAATTTCCCTCAATTATATTTAATTATTAGAATCACGAATGTATATAACAAAATACAACTTTTGTAGTTAACTGTAACTAATATAATAACACTACCTAGGATAACACATGAATACATTACACGTCCGCAATAAGACAACAGTAATTTTGAACATATTCCGAACATCTACAGATCGTGTGGACTGTTACACCTTTACGGAAAAGGACACGCAGTTGTTAAACAGAGATGTAAGCAATTCGGAGCCGGAAGTATGTGAACAATTTCCTAACAATTTCTGGACACATGGGTCTAATGAGGACACTCCGGGATGTGGCACATGCAGTTGTTGCAAAAGTCCAGGTAGTTTGTTGAAATAATTATAAAATACCGACGTACTTGAATTTGGGAAAAAACACACAAAATAAAATATGTTATACAAAAATGCAATATAACCATACTAGTCGTATAATGAATTGCTTAAACATGTATTTGGGAAGGGTTGTTGACATTTCCATTAGCATGTGCTTGTATGTTAAAGATGTACCATGAGTAAAGTGGATGCTGCCAATTATCGGCATATAGCATACCGCAATTTTGACATTGGATTATGCATTTATATCTCCTCGTTTGTGGACTGTGTAACAGTTAAGGTGAGAAGAAAGTGGCTGGTTTTGAGTTCACAATGTACTTATGTGTTATAAACTAATATTAGCATAAAGGCATGCTTACATTGCCTTATTAACATAACACTTTTAATTGGAATGGAAAATTTGACAAAATGAGCATGAGTTTAAGGAATCATTCTTTTTCGTTCGAAATAAATTAACACTATGTCAATGTCTTTTCAACGAACCGCATGCTCTTCGTTTTCTTAAAATCATCGTCTAATTTATTTATCAACATTATTTGAAAATTTATAAACAGAGGTTACGACCGAAGTACACTGCGGCACACTACATGCTTAGTTGTAGACCCTTCTACACTTGCAATTATGCTTTCCTCTTTGATTGTGCAACGACCGGGCGGTAGACTCTATGGCAGCGTGTTCCTAAATCCTTTAAGGCGGGAACCGTTTGATGAATGTCCTTCACTCCGTTTTGTCGTGCCTTTAACGGTTTTCCCCTTGATGCTTTGACTTCAGACAATTCATCGAGTACATATGAGATTTGCTTCTTAGTTTTAACTTATTTTTTGATATACACATGCATTTTTATTTTTTTTATTTTTATAAAACTTATCTACTCTTTCTCAACAAGGTAAAAGGGAGGTTTGGTGCACCCTTGAACCGTTTTAACCCCCAAGCGGCCATTTTGATACTGACCGTTCCAAGGCGGTAGCCCTATTGTCAACCCGTTTTGCGTTTGTGACGTCATATGCCTTTATTCCTTATTAACATTGCCATACATGTTTGTCGTTTTGCATATGTTTGGGTCTACTGTGTACTGTGAAAGCTGATTTTCTTGTTCGACTTTTATACTTATTTATACACTATATATTGTTCTTTGGTTGGCAGGTAAATGTGTGTACTTGTAATTGTGCTATATGTAATATTGATACTCTTCTAGTTTAGCTAATGCGCAAAAACAATTCCCTTCCTTAACATTTGTGTTTTTAAGCATCTAGCATTTGTAGACACATTTTCTAGTCTATAGTTATATTTATAAATCAACTCAATACATATACATTATATGTAATGAAAGAGTCCATGTTAACATATTAAGTAAAAGTAAATGGACATACATGGACGAATGAACATCCGTACGGTAATGTCTTGTGTTATCGTGCATACATATATTTCCCACGCGAAAACCCCAATTATCCATATTGTTGATGTTTCCCTTAACTTCAGTGGTGTACTACTATTACGTTTATTGATTTTTGAAATCTTGAAATATCAGAACGATGAGAATTATTGTTTATGGAATGATATGCATTCTGTTACATGTTCTCTCCTTGCATTTGATTGCAGAAATGCGTTTGATTTGTATTCTTAATTCTTATCATAGTGGTTTAATATGCCGATTAAAAGGTAAGATTTATTAACGGGTTCTTAAAATACCCGTGACTGAATAAGCGTAAAATGAATTATGAGTTGGTAACTCTTAATTCGACGCTCCAGTTTTGGGGTTAAAGCCAGACTAAATCCAAACTGTGTCTTTATAGTTCGGATTCTGAAAACATGTAAGTTATATACATATAAATACCGTGTCGTCAACAGGTTTAGAAATTGTGTACATATTTTGTAAAATGTGGGTGTAAGTGGCGGGATAGCTACTGTAATAATAACAGTCAATGAAAATATGACTGTATTACATATGAATAAAAACAGTATCAAAAAAAGCTAACTGTGTATAAAACAGGTTGTTACACTGGCGGGCCCGAGACATATTCAGGCACATGGAGCAGAACAGTGACTGGTCGCATGTGTCAGCGATGGGATAGCCAGGTGCCACACCAACATACCCGAACCAATCCTTCATCATTCCCAAATATAAATAACCTTCGTGATGCACACAATTATTGTCGCGACCCAGATGGCGAAGGTAATATAAAATTCCGACCTGTCTGTCAGCTATATACTATTCAAATCTTCCTAAGTTCTTAACTAAGAATATGTCCATAATATTTTCATTGTTTTGTGTATTTCAGGGTTGATCGGAAATATTGCTGAATTGCAAAATAACGAGTTTAAATCGTCTGATTGCATGAACACACATTTTAAAGATAGAAATAAATTTGAGGGATGGCGCGGTGCAGTCGGTAGCGCGGCGGATTGTAACCGGAGGCCCCGGGTTCAATCCTCCGTGGTGCCACTGAGTTTCGTCGGTGTGTTCTTGGGCAAGACACATTCCCTTAGCCTCGTCCGTCGGATGGGGACGTAAACCGGGCGGTCCCGTGTATCGGTATATCCTCCGAGCACGTTAAAGAACCATAGGAATCTATTCGATAATAAGAGTAGGGCACGGTTCGTGGATTCCTATGTATTCCTTCCCCTCTCTCTGGGGCGGCTCTAAATAACCTATACTGTGTTGATGAGCCGTTAAACAACATTCAAATTACCCACGTTTGTATCTTATCTTATTTTCTTAGTTTAAATACATTTTAGAATAGTTGTTTGATAAGTATTTTGTTTTGATCACAATCGTTTGTAGTAAAGGGTTACATCTTAAAAAGTTAACCTTCTGCTATATGAAACTATGAAATGTGCTGATAAAACACAAAATCGGAATCAGAGACCGCTTAAATATATAAACTTCTTAAGTTTGGTAGGAAATCTTGTAAAAACAATTAAATAAAAGTTTGACCGATTTATTGTTTATATCAGAATGAATCTTGGATATAAATAACTTCGTTTTAATTGAAATATTTTTAAATTCAAAAAACATTCATTCATTCTAGAAATAAATTATAACATGTATGCAACTGAGTACTTAATATTTGTTATATACATTGCATAAGTGCAGCTTTCAATGTTACTAATTCTAACTAAAATTATTTTGACATCACGTTTTACTAGAATTACCATTACAAATGCCTTTGCAAAATAATTTTTCGAAATCTTTAATGCTAACGCTGAATTAATGATATTGACTTGCCAGAGCACTTCTGACCATTATGTCAGTAAATACTGAAAAGGAAGCAACAAACACAAACAAGACAGAAAAGAAGCAGACTTGGTTTTATTAAGACTGTTCATGAGAGGAAATATAATATGCACCACCTCTCACGCCCCACCAGCACCGGCTTAAGCGATATTCTTATAGAAAGCCACAACGATTGGGCTTAATGATCCTAGAGGACCAGTAAGTAATAACACTACTGATGTGTAGGTGGGGGAGGGAGGGTGTGTGGCTACATTGTTACAGGCGTCAGCATACTAAAACAATGCTTTTGGTCGAGACACAAAACGAGTTATTACAACGGAATGCAACTGGAAACGGTTGATGATTTTGTATATGTATATTTGACTTTTAGTATTCCGATTTATATTAATACAGAACTTACTTGATGGGCTTAACCTGTTAAATATTTTATTTTTTGACGTTCATGTGTATTTTGTTCTCTTTTCTTATTGAAAATATCGTCAATGGTAAAAGTTGGATATTCATCGATAATGTAAACTATGAATTCAACATATGTTTCTCGTTGTAGATTTTCCGTGGTGCTATACGATAGATAAAGACATTCGATGGGAATCCTGTAACATAAAGCCATGCGTCCAAGGTACCTGAATATAAATTGATACCTGATTAATAAATTGTATGTTTCCTCTACTGGGCCTGATTACATAGATGTTTATAAGAAAACAGCTGTAAAATATATACTTGACTGTGAACCTTCATAGTTCTGTTGTCCATGACTACACATGCTTTTATTAGGACTGGTGAAAGTTTGTCGTTAACACTAAATAATAATTTGGATTTGTATTAAAACTTTTAGAACAAACGCTACCAGTTCAGAAAAAATATTTTTTTTTACAGTTTTGTTAATGGCTGTTGTATAATTATACTGTAAATATATTCAATTTTGTTAGATGACCATAATTATATAAGACAGGCCGCTTGCAGCTAAAAACAGTATCCTCCTGAAATAAAGATATAATTATATTTTATTATTATTATTATTATTATTATTATTATTAAATGAGGTATATGATGAAACTTAAATAAATGCTTCAACCATTACTCGCTATATATACTGAACGGAAAAAGAAATGCGACATGGACATTTCCGATATATATTGCATATATTGCACACTTAATTCCATATATATTCAAAGGAAATCACAAGATGTTTTGTAAAAAAACAACGTTGCAGTTAGTTAGATCTTACGTAGCAATGTACCATTCGATTAACAGCAGCATATTGTACATACAATATATAGCGGAAATTCCCGTGTCGCGTTTCTTTTTCCTTTCAGTATATATTTATCATCCACCGTCATTTGGCTTTAGTGATATTGCTGTTTACTTTTATATTCTATCATTTCAATCTTATATACCCCGTGCTACTTACCATATCAAAAACATATTTATATATAATCTACGGTATATAAATTTTTACGATATGTCACTATTTACGATATATCACTACGATATATCACTACGATATATCGCAACTATGTATTGCTCTTAATGCATCTTGTACCGTATTTGACATGTGGCCAAATGTTGACGACTGTTTATAGGTATCATTATGGAAAATTATATTTTAGTTGCTGTAAAACATGTCATTTAAGGCGTTTTATGTAAAAGAGTTAAAGGCGTCGTTCTTATATTTATAAATAGGAATTCCACTGACACTGCGAACTTACAAAGACGAAGTTCCCTGGATATTGCTGGATTTAGGACGAGCAATAACGTTGCAAGCAATAAAATCTTCACTGAAGACACATTACATATTCAGTGAGTCTCTATATTGCACTGATTTCTAAAACAAATTGTTTAGACGGTTTAAAAATAAAATAAATAAACATTAATTTGGATTTAAATTAACGATTATGCTAATGAGTGCCACTAAAACATGATAAACATTTGTAAAGTTTAAAAACAACATGACAAAAACAAAAACACAAACTTAACAACAACAACAAGAACTACAACAAATAACACTAACAATTTGCGGAGAAAAAGATCATCGAGTAAACTTGATATTCAAAACATTATTTTAAATGTGTTCATAACGTGATTTTTCACAACGGTTTACACATGTAGCAAAAATGTAATGTGACTTATTGTATTATTCAGATGGAGAGATATTTAACGGAAAAGGTAAGTTTAAGGATATTCAAAAAGTGTTTCGTTGAACAATGACATTATTGTCGCTTGAGAGAAGCGAATTAGACGATAATTGATTTCTCTTGATGTGAGTGATTCTCATAGCGGGCGCACTCTCAGTGGTGTGCACGTGGCGTGTAGAACGCCAGTATTTTGCCATTCAGCGTTGGATGACTGACCAGTTAACACGTTAAATTTTTTAGATTCTTAGTAAATCCTGTTGCAGTAACTTAAATATTATGGACTTGAAGACATTTCAGGATATTGATATTGTCCGGTCTGTATTGGTTCCATTGATTATTGAAACTTGTACTTTTGATAGTTGAAAGGTCAAGTCCGAGGTCTTATCCTGAGTGATACCTAGAATAAAATGGTGTCGGATACATGTTTCCCATACGTGGGTTTTTCGCGGACGGCTCGGTATCACATTGATGGTGCTCTATTTAAAGTACGACGTGATTGGTGGAGCTGGTGCAGTAGGGATGACATTTTATATCTTAGAAATAATAACAATTGTTCAATACAGTTTATTTTTAATTGATCACCATTGAAAGTTGCTTAAGTAATTCCGTCGAAGGAAAGTGTATTATAAAAGGGAGAATACTGGGTCGGTTGTATGCTAAAATAGTAGATATAAAATCGTATCTCCTTTGCTTATTCAGTAGTCGGGAAGTATTGCGTTTGCTTTATATGTACTGTACAGTTCGCGTAAGCGATCTGGGATCAGTTTGGCATATGTCATGTGACAATAATAGACTGGCGCAAGTCTGTGATGAGAGATTGCTATATTTTAAAGGTGTAGTTTCTTATGTATCGTATTATAAGTTGAAGGTGAAGTGTTTGTTATTACTTAATGTTAATAAGGTCAGTCAGTCGGTCGTCCAATGGCTTATACCAATAAATAATAAATATACATTTATAACGTAAGTGTTGTTGTCGTGTTACTCCTATGAGAAGGGGGAGTGTTAAGAGAAATTAATAATTCATCTCTTGATATACATGTAGTTGTTTTCTGGAGAAAATCTAGGTTAAACGTTTTTACCGTGGTATATCGTATTTACACTCTGTTGAAAGTTAATACGGCGTGAGGGCAAACTCAGTCTAGGGATTATAGCTTAATAGACTGACTGAGGCAAATAAAACGGTATGTCTTGTTATTGTTTTGTTTGCAGCAGAATAGGGTGGAGAGGGTGGGGTTGGGAGGTTGGGGCGTTGTGAATGAATTTCTGGGATGCTTTTTAGTAATCATAATGGATAATGCTGCTCGCATCCGAAATTTAAAAAAAAAGTGCCAGGAATATGCATAAATACTCTAAAGCAAATTGAGGATTTTTGTATTTTTTCACTTAATATTTAGTCGCGCTTTGACAATGACAAGAACTACATCCAACACATGTAGATAATATGTTACTGTGCTTTCTCAGTTTTGTTGCTTTGTTTATTATTCCATAACATGATAAGATCATTATTTAAAAAAAATCCACCATTTCAGCTTCCATTGCGACTGGCGATTCTCCAGATATTTATATAAGTAATGACAAATGGAGCTTTCTGAATCACGGAGCCCTCAGATGTATCTATAACGGCTACTATATCAACACAGAATTGGAAATAGTTTTCTTCAAGACATTGTTGCGGTATTGAATATATTTTACTATTATATGTTTAATTGCCTGTGCTTTCCAAAACTGGCGTGCTGAACTATCTCAGTAATCTAAAGCAGCCCACTATTAGCACTTTACATCTCTATGGGATGTTGAAATATATCTTAGTTTAAATATACATCTAAAGCATAAAATTGCCTTTTCCGGGCTTAGATGCTCTACACATGATTTAAATGTTGAAACAGAAAGACATTTCAATAAACCATATTATGAGAGAAAATGCATGTTGTATATGTCAATTGAAGAAAAATACCAGGTAATCTGGCAATGTTCATATTATGAAGATTTACGCAGTCATCTTTTTTGTATGTTAATATGAATTGTGTCAATACAGTTTGAATACATTCTATACTTTAATGAAAACAGCCGATTCATAAAAATTGCCCCAGCAACATGTGTACGAAATACTTAATAAAAGTTCTTTTAAACTATCAACATTATGCCATAAATTAAAGCTCTCGCAGTACACAAGCATATTCTCATATCTATAATGTACGAAATACGTTAAATTGTGTAGTTTCTATGTATGTACTTATGTCATGTATTTATGTCACGCTGTTACTTTAAAGCGTGTACTACACTATATTAGTAACATTTGCATTATGTGCTGAAGGCCTAAATTACTGAATAAAATTGTGTCATTTCTATCATAGTCAACACTTATTTTAATAATGCAACCAAAAAAACTTCATTGGCTCAATGAAATGTGTTAATTAGAACATATAAGAACCTGAATCACTGGAACAATTATGTATCGTAAAGGATGACGTGTATACAACTTAAAACCATCCATTATTTGGGGTCAAGGTCATACTAAGATATAACGACAACGTATGTGATCAATATGTTTTTTCGTTGAAACCAATGAACACATTTTAAATATATTTGGTGTATCATTTATGTATCTCAAAATGATTGGTTTTAACGTATTTATTATTAAAATATGTTCTTTTATTTATTGTAAAAGGTCAGGTTTTAGTTGTCTGGATCTGACAATATGGTAGCTTTTTGTTTATTTAAGGAGGAATCTGTATTTTGAATCCAGTTGCCATCTTAAGCCGACAATACATTTTGAAATAGAACAGCGTTTCGACAAATAATTCTCGAAATGGAGTGTTCACGCAAACAAAAGTATGCAACTATTTAAGATTAGTAGTTACTTTTTCAGTTAATTGTTTACATGTAGACATTGTGCAGTTAATGGCGGTTGCATTCTAACATATATGAACCTACACCAAGAGTCAATAACATTCATTTTTGTTTTCTTCATGTTCTTATCCTTTGGTGAATGAATTAAGGAGTTATAAATATTTGATCAACACCAATTTTGTAATGATGCATTTATAATTTTAAAGCAAATTTAAAACAACTAATTAGAATAAAAACAATATAAAATAAAGCAACGTTTTCGAAAACACATTTTTTTCTTAAATTTATTATTTATATTGAACCTAAATGTTTGTATGTTTGTGCAATTTCAGTTTGGGTGTCAAATGAAAAAAACCAGCACAATAACACTAAACAAATTATCATTATTATAAGTTTGAATGTGAAAAGAGAAATGTACACAAGTAACACAACATTTAATACATTAAAGCATTAAGAGCGAATATTTAAATTTCAGATTTACATATTGATAATGCAATTCGCAGTTATTCTTGATATTCTGCAGGCCGACTGATGGAAGATATGTTTCACTGGTAGGGAGTACATACGAGACGAACATGGACAAATTGGCACTTTTGTTGCGTATAACTACAGTCGTGATGTACACTAGTAGCAAGTCCAGACATAAGGGTATTTATATTTGCCGTTGAATAATGCGTTGTTTCGCCAAAAAGTTTTGTTAAACATTATCATGTACTCGTATTATAGATATTGCTGCACAATTAAGAGGTATTTTGACTAAATCGGAAAACATATACTGCTTCTGTTTTCAGAACACATCTTATCGTCCACTACTAGAGAGCGAAACATAGTGATATATAAAAGCTACCTGTAGTTGCATGTATTTATATAAGCAAATACGTCCTATGACTGTATGTATATCATGCTATACACGAACTATATGAAAGATCGAGAACCCACAACAAGGTTAAATTCATATATGAATGTCTGATATATATAAAACTATCTACATGATGTACAAGTATATACACACACACACATATACATATTCATACATGCCTTATGCATGCTGTATCGCTGCAACGTTTTATAGCCAATAAACTGCATACGTCTGATACTGTTAAAGTCTATACTACTTCCAGGTACGCGGAAGTCATGCCAACAGGAGTTGGGAATGGCAGACGGTGGAATAGAAGATTTTCAAATGTTTGCGTCGTCATGGCAACGGGAATTTACACCCGAAAAGGCGCGTCTCAATGGAGGCGGTTGGTGCGCGGATATGAACGATATTGGTACTTTCATACAGGTAAACACTTTTCAGATTCATAGTCCCTCCATTATTGCGTTTATTAATAACAGATATAGACAGATAGATAGATAGATAGATAGATAGATAGATAGATAGATAGATAGATAGATAGATGGATGGATGGATGGATGGATGGATGGAGATGGATGGATGGATGGATGGATGGATGGATGGATGGATAGATAGATAGATAGATAGATAGATAGATAGATAGATAGATAGATACATACATACATAGATAGATAGATAGATAGATAGATAGATAGATAGATAGATAGATAGATAGATAGATAGATAGATAGATAGATAGATAGATAGATAGATAGGAGAGAGAGGGTGAGAGATTTTAATTCAGGCAAATACAATACAAACATTAGAGTTACACACGTGTAAAGCATATGACAGACCAGACATAGTATTGTCTAAAAGCATCATCCCACTCCATCATGATGATATATTTTTGACAGTTACAAGTTGTTTTCATTCCTTTATCTATCACTTTACTACCTGTATGCTGATTATTTAGGTGGACCTTCTATCACCAACAATAGTTGAAGGCATAGTGGTTTCCAACTGGGTGCGAACGACACAAACTTTAATCATGAACAACTATAAAGAAATCCTATCTCCTATGGGCTGCCGGTCATTTCAAGTGTATTTTGGAACATCGCTGATTTCTCTAAAACTGTACAAGGACAAGGTAAACATAATTTGTTACTGTTTTAAAAAATGCTGTTTGATTAGGTCCTTGTTCCAACTCGTTTGCCAAGAGTTTAGGGTGGTATAAATATATTACTTCATCTTTACTGCTGTATCTTTAAAGTTGGGAAGTGTACACGTGTTGCAAACGTTTAATACCGTACACTTGTTATTTATCCGTAACGTACCTAATTAGTGGTGTATCTACTACTACTTTTACTACTACTACTACTACTACTACTACTACTACTACTACTACTACTTTTACTACTACTACTACTACTACTACTACTTTTACTACTACTACTACTACTACTACTACTACTACTACTACTACTACTACTACTTTTACTACTACTACTACTACTACTACTACTACTACTACTACTACTACTACTACTACTACTACTACTACTACTACTACTACTACTACTACTGATGATTCTGTTATTGTTGTTACTGATGTTTTGTTTCTGCGCCATTTACCGTTATTGCCGCTGCTGCTGACACAGCTGCTACTACTTCAAACCGTCTTTTATGCGTTTGGTTAAGCATTTAGTTTTACATCGATGTTTTGTCTTCAGTATTATTCAAAAGTCAATTTCTGCATTTTCTTTATTTTTAACTGCTATTTATTTAAGAGATGTATATGCAAGTTTTACAGATAAACTAATGGGACACGACGGGTCAAGATTGCCGTGTGTCCCTTTAATATAACAAACAGACTACTATGGTCTAAGCCTGAATAAAATGCTCCTTTTTTGTTTTATTAATGATGAAAATTCATTTGTCATATCTTAATTTAAAAAATATATTGTAAACGATAATTTGATTTTCCTTCAATATTATGGTTATAGAAAATTGAATTTCCTAAGAGTTATTCTAAAAGTTTCCGTGTTCTTTAAATGTTTTTTTTAGTGAATATTAGTATTAAACATTATTCCCAAATAAATTATTTAGCTTATTATTTTTTTAATTATGAAATTTTTATCGATTATGCTTTTTAAGTTAAATGTGTGCCCAGTAATAAAATATGTTTTATTTAGCCCTTATCTAGCTTCCTAGAATGATTAAAATCATGGTTGTGTGGTATATAGTTGGCGATACAGCTAACCACAGTCTTCCTCAACCGTGTGCTCCTCCTTCACTGTGCGTCTCGCGCTATATCTCGTTACATCATCGGGATAGAGGGGTGACACTGTTGATAAAGCACTGCACGTCTGTGATGGCTGCCAGTTTCTATTTTATTACGTTTAAACCTAAGCCAACTAGACTCCCTCTCCGCCCCTTTGCTTAGTGCTCCCACAGCTGCCTTACGTGTTTCTCCTCGAACTCTTAAAGCACTAATCATCCACCAGACAGATTGATCGAGGAATTCACGGCAATCTACTTCTATTTGAAAATGTCAAGTACCCGAGCCTCTACTCCCACACATCTATAGTTCAGGTACTTTGCACTCATACGCCTCATTTGTTCCCATGGCACAGACAGCTCTATCAGTATTATCTTCTGTTTATTATCTGTATGTGTATTAGGGATATGTGTATGGCTTTCAGGAAATCAGCCTATTGCCTAAGTACATCTTTGAACTTTCCTGGAAGACATGATTTGTCAATTTTCCGTAACCCTCTAGTTCTAGTTTACATTTTAGCGGATCTCCTTTATCTGTTTCCCACAGGTTTCGATAAAGGGTCACGTCTGTGTTGTCTTTCGCGTCTGAATCTCGCTTTGTATGGCCTGAGAGTTCTGAGAGTTCTACAGATACACTGTGAAGGTGTCTAAGATTACAATCAGTTTTTAACAGGCGTTATCCATCTGTAGCCATTAGATATCCCCTTTCTATCGCATGTTGGTGGTTGTTGGCAATCCAGACCGTCTCCTAAAGGAAGTTTCTGGCGGATCTTGCTTTGTCGAAGCTTGCGGGAATATCAGTACATCACTTTCAGCGATATCAAGATTCCCACTCGTTGGTTCTTTAACACTCTGTATTTCTCGTAGAATATGTGATGGAAGTATCTCTTTATATCTCAGATACACTTGCAAGTTCTTTGACCAATAACAAATCACCAGGAAAACTTTCTGAGTCATGACCAGGGTGTTCGCACCTGGTTCAGTAAAATTGAGATGTTCTAGTACTCATGTTGGAAATCTGGACTGATACCTCCACCGTCTCACAGGTACAACTGGCATATTGGATTGTAACTACAAGTTTTTGGTCCTCGAATATACTTGCATACCTTCCCGTATTAGCACTTTGTGTCCACTGTAACAAAGTCATTGTCGTTTGGACTAATCGTTTTGATACCAATGAAACCGTTCTGATGGCCTCTTCATTTTTCCCATCGAAAGGGTATTCTGTTCTATGTTTTGATGCACACTGCTACTGTCCTTTTACAAATAGAGCAAAATGTTAAGCCAACCCATCTTGCATCAGCTATTAGTATTTCCTACAAGTCGTCTGTCTTTCCATAGTAACGGTTACTTTTTGATTGCCAACCACTATTTCATGGAAGTCGCTGGTTACCCAGATATACAGTGTTGATACACATCCCCAGCTAAGTGCACATCCTTCACTGGGTGTTTTTAACCCGCGGTGGCGGAACGACAGTATTAGTTATTAGGATTCTTGACAGGGAACATGGGCTCACATGATTCTTGACTGGGGACATGGGCTCACATGGTTCCCTGTCAAGAATCCTAATAACGAGTTTGTCATACTTCAAAGTTGTTACCATTTATTTAAGAAAAAAAAAAGAAGCCAAAAACACGTTTTTATTTTTATTGCACCAATTTCCCCGTTACGTGCCTCTAACTAGACGTTGTTTATTTTCGTGACGTCATCGCTCTAACGTCGTTATATTTGGCGGATTTTTTCATTAAAATAAACGTATTTTATCACTATGTTAATGTTTTTTTATTTGTAAAACTAAAAAAAAACCATACTTACGATTATTTCAGAACTTTACACTCAACTTTTTTTTTCTTTTTTTTTTTTCTTCGTTTTTCCTTATCAAATTTATATTTAAATATATTGTTACAATTTCAAACCGATAATCATATACACTTTTTCAGCCACAATGGAGAGAACTGTAACTAATGTTGTAATAACTTGTAGTTCAATCCATTTGCATATGTTTCTATGAATATTGTGGTGTTGAATTGATGTATTGTAACATATCTGCAATAAAATATTATTAAATTAAAGGAAAGCGCAGAAAAGTAATAGAAAGGAAACAATCGGCTGTTTCCAAAACGAATCGGCAACGTTATCGTCGCAATTTTGTTTTTGTGTATTGCCGGTATGGGGTACCTACGGGAAATTGTCCTATGTTCACGTCGCGAGACGTAGACATGGGCTCATGTCTACGGCACATTGACCAATACAATCCCGAGAATTTTCTTTGCAGTATGACAATGTTGTTTAAGCACTGACTGGCTGTAGTTTCTCTATTGACGTTTGTTTTAATTTCTGGTAAAACAATTTCAATAGATGATGGAAAGCGGTTAGCGTTACTACAACATCAATATGATATGGATGTGAAACAAAAATCTATAATTATAACACGACAAAATAGAAGGTTCGTTATCTTAATTCGGTAATGAATAAGTACGAATGTGAAATTATTTATGACCTTTTACGTCATATAACTTCACATATTGTAAGAAAGCGGTACGTTATACCAATAGTGAAGTGTTGTATTATCGTCGTGTCTTTGTGCTTTATGGTAGAATATGCTCTTACATAATAAGATATATATATAGCCTTGTTTCTACGTGCAATATAGTTGTGTTTATTATCATTGCAGGAGTTCAATTTAGACCTATCAAGAGAGTATACTGAGCCACAGACATTCATTTTTCTGAAACCATTTTTGGCTAGATACATCAGACTACACCCCTATTCTCTTGTTGAAAATACTCCAGCTTGCATGAAGATAGAGTTGTTGGGATGCAGAAAATCAGGTACTGACTACTATGTTAATTTAAACGTTGACATAATCGCTTCCAAACTAGATCTGCAAACAACAACGTGCTCCAAAGCCCTTTTCGCTGGACGCACATACACGGACATTACTTTTGTTGACGAGGATTGCCACGGTGTCAACATTTTGACTTTGATTCTATTTAGCTGTTACTGCCAATAAAACATATAATTTCGCTTTGTCGTAATAGAGTTTGTGACATATGTGTATGTCCATCCATAAGTCTTAAATCTTTTTTCGCTTCTTACCGTTTTGATACTACGTTATCTATACAACTTCAATGTTTACCATAATTGCATTTAGGGATGACCCATTATAATTTACATACCATATTTGATGTTTTAATAATTTCAATGATATTTGATGTGTTAACGTTACATTCATGCTTAGAATGTGTGTCTTTGTATCTCTTTCTATCTGTATTTACATATCCAAACCAACAAGCCCTGTCAATAGTTGATATATTTCCAATATATTGTCTTTGACACGATTTTTCTTGTTAAATGGGAAAAACTTTTGATATTTATTGCCGAACTATTTCGTCAAAATTTTCTTTTCTATATAAAAAACATGGGTTGCATAAACGTCATTATTTCTTTGTATGGAATGAAGAGTTCATTGTTATTTGTACATTAATTTCTAGGTCTTCCCTCTATGAAGTGTAAAGATGACCCAACTAGTGAAATGGTTAACATCACGAACGCACTTGTGTCGGCCAACACACCGGTTGTTATTCAAGACATTGCTACCTCAAAACAATGTATAGAAGCTTGTCTGAATGCTGTTCAGGAATGCAGTTCGGCAGAATACCGATCTCTAGATCGAGTGTGCAACTTATACACATCGAGTGATACACAACACTATCAAACTCTTGTGAGACATGATGCACTTGCAACCATGTCTTCACTGATATGTTGGAAAGGTAACTTTGTCAATTGCGTAGTATTGTATTGTAATGAAAACGAAACCGTATAAGGCAGTTCATAGGAAATTCTTTAGTCTGATATATGCAAACATTTATACGTTATTCAGATAAATATTTCTTAGATCTATGCTTAAATACAAACAACTACATTTAGCATACAATTTAGCTTACATAAGAATGAATATGCAAATCACGTATTCCTGTTTAAATTAATGTTTTGTTCAATTTGTTGTTATGTAAACTCTGTTGAGTTACTTAACCAATAAAAGAAAATCAATGTTATTTTTTTTGTGATTTGTGCAAAGCTTTCGCAATAATAAATTACAGAATATTTGAATGTAATAAATGCACGCTTCACTTAAACATTTTGCTATGTTCAAATTGTTATATTGTCATTGTTTGCAGACAAACTTGTGTTATATTTAAAATCCAAAGTATTAAAACATCCTGTATTTCCTATTAATACTTGCGTATTTTATAAATGTATAAATAATGATCACGTGTTTGTGATTTAACTTATCAAAAGCAGTAAAATGTATTTATTTATGTAGATCGCATTATATAGGAGTATGACTATTGTAAACAATACTGGTCCGTAATAGATGATACTTAAAGCTTAAAATCGGCATCTTGAATATGTAAAAACACAAATTATCACATACCTTGCGGCGTGTAATACGATTATTAATCATAAAGGCCGAATCATCTTTCAATCTTGTCCGTTCAGTTGTTCATTGGAATTGCCTTGTCGCTTTCCGTAACCGTTTAAAACACTGGATGTCGGAAATTGACGAGGTAGTTCTGTTGTTTAGTGTGGTATGAAGAAGACGGGGTCAACATACGAAAACTTCGATAAAAGGCTCTGGGTATTGTTTAACCACTTATAGGATATGTTGTCTGCTTTTTAATTTAGTCTTTTGGCTGTTACTTGTGATACGCAGGCTTCATAACCGCTGCTCCCAACTAATTTCATTATGTTTATTTCGCTCTTCGGGGCATTTAATTTTATTAGATACTGGGACCATACGCCGTACGACATGGGGAAGCAATTAACTCCATGTCCACCGCCGTATGCATGCCATCTTCGGGATGGTTAAAATTGGGTATTATTGATTTTATGAATATTGAGTTCTGCTCAACCCGAGGCTAGAGGGCGTGAGCGGTAGCTAGCATATTTCACTACCGCTCATGAACAGTCTCAATCGAACCGAGACTGCAATATTTCGTATGTGTCGTGCTCGGCCGTTTCCAAAGGTCCATTATTATACTCTTTCGTGCAAACATAGGTAGCAACAATAAAACATGTGGAGCTATGACGTCATCATACGACAACGTTATATAAATACTTGTTTTTGATGAGGCATTTTGGAGCTATGTGATAAATACAAATTCACATTCCTCCCTATTTAATAAAAAATATTAAATTTATTAAAATCGTGTGATATATTTGATTTGATGTTCGGTACCACCTCGCGTCATGTTATCTAATAAATTAAATATTAAAGAGGCACTCGTCTGTATATAATAGAAGACTATTTATTCAAATATTAAGGCAAAAGTATGTCTTCATACATGTAACTTGTGTGATGTTCGTGATATTTCATAGCCTCCAATATCTTTTGGATATATCTATTACATGGTTCTGCCAATACATACTCATGTGTCTTATTAATATATGTATATTCGTATTTGAAACGCAACTCTCTATTTTAGATGCTGTCGATATTGAACCACTGCTAATAAATAGCAAACGGGTTGTGTTTTCTGAAATGGCTGTGAAAAACATAACAAAGGAGACAGTCATTACAAGTTTCGGATATCCTTTTCATTACGATGTACACCAGGTGGTTACATGGAAAATCAAATTTGAAGACGCTCACTTCATCAAACTCATGTTTGCCGATATATCGCTACATGTTTATTCTGTAGGTTGATTTATTAATGCATACTCTGTTGATATATTTAAATGTATTAAATAGTCACAGCAGATATGTTGGAGAATTAAACACCGCATTCACACATACATTTGAACAGAACAAATATATAGCTTATAATATGACTACCGTGCATTTCACGGTGCCTAGACGTCGAATATGAATCGAAATTGTGTTATTACTTGCTATAAGTGTTCATACCTGACATAGTTAGACAGAATGAAAATAGACGCTCCTGGATATGTTTACAGTCTTGCCGTAACTATCCTGTAAGCTTTACAAAACCCAAAATTTATTTTAACTGCCCCACCCCCGCCCAACCCCCACCTCAATATTGAAAACAAATCCAGGAGCGTCTGTTTCATTCCATCTAATCATGTCAGGCATGAAAACATACAGAAAGTAATAAAACATCTCGATTCATATCCGACGTCTAGGCAGCCTGAAATGCACAGTAACATAGTGTCATGTAGTAAGTATTTAATAGTAAACTGCAAAGAGCTTTTATTCATCATCCATTCGTTTTCACGTACGACGCCAAAAGCTATGTGCATTGTATAAAACCAAAAACCAAACCATAAACATAAATAATATCCTGTATAAACCAGTAGTTTTTGTATAACCTGCTTGTTCCATTTATTGCAGTTTTTGACTATTTCAGAAACAAGAAACTGAATGCGTCGAACTAATCATCATTACTGAATCAGAAACAACCGTCCCCATACTAACTGATATGGAGAACGGCGAGTATTATATGGACAACCGTTATAATGGCTTCACACCTACAATAGGCACCGAACTGTCACAAGTTTTTGTCATATTCAGCACATGCCCTGCAATAGGCGAGCGAACATACATAGGCAAAGGTTTCAGAGCATTTGTGAAAAAGGAGGGTACGTTTCATAATGCTTTATATAGAGAGATACATGATAAGATGTGTTATTATTTACTAGTATATATGGGTTGCTTTTCTAAAATGGGGCTATGCTGATTGGATAATTGACTATTTCGAAATTGAATAGCTTTATTGGAAGTCACAATTAACCATTGAATACAAGGGATACTTGCGATGGCTTATAAAACAAGAGTTCACAAGAAATTTATTTTGATGACTTTAAGTCGAATTTTGTCCTACACCACTAATTAAAACAGAGCTTTAATTTGTAACTGTTTATTTTCAGACATTCCTACATGTTTCTCACTAACCCAAGGGTCAAGTCTTGTTTGTGATCATTCATCGATGCACCTTGCCTCAGATTCGTTTTTCGGCATTCCGGTATTACAGAATAAATATGAATACTGGAGTTTAGGAGGGACCAAATCCAGCCTTAGGACAATAATTCTATCTATAACTGAATTTAATGTAGCATGCACCTCGGGTATGTAGATGTATCATATTTAGCATTTAATATAATTTAAGCTAACTTGTACATGTATTCATCACTCTTTGTTTTCTGCATTTTCCTTTTTATTTCAGAGATAACCATGCTAAGATTTTCAATCTGGGACGGTATTTGAGTGGTTTTACGATATGAAATTTCGTTTTAAAACGTAAGTTCAGACCGTAAAACCAACACATACCATCCTAGATTGAACATTTTAGCATGGTTATTTCGATTCTAATGCTTTTCCATTCAAATGCTACAAGTATAAAATGAAATACACACCAGTTGCATTATAATTAATATTTACGGTACCACTGCTCTTGTGTCCTGTGATTTATATTGGACCATTTTCCTCATTTAGTAAATAAATGATAATCGTGAATAAAATACAAGCTGTTTAGTAATGCAAACTTATTGCTTTTTTTATTTTATTTTTATAAATCAGTGTTCGTTTTAGCTAAGTAGTGGCTACTGTTACGAGTAAAATGTAACAAGAAAGGAAGCAAAACCAGCCACACAAAAATATAATTAACACATTTATTTACATACAATATTAACTTACAGAATACACAAATCCAGTTTTTCATTAATATCCAATTTTTGAGAAGTCCAATAAAATCCAATGTTCCTTTAATTCACATTAGCAAGTTTCTCTTTAATCCAAAACAGTAAGCGTCTCTTTAACCCAAAAAGTAAGTGTCTCTTTAATCCAAACAGTGAGTGTCTCTTTAATCCAAAATGGTTTAGTGTCCTTTCAGTCTAAATTAATTTCCAATATTTCCGATTTAGTCCAAATATCTAATGTCACTGTTATTATGAATGAGCACAGTAATAAGTAAATCCTGTCACAAATATATTTTATAAAAGCATCCAGATCTAAATTAACTTTAATAAAGAATACTGAAACTGCTCTAAATAGAACTCCCAGAGTTTGTTTATATACTGTTACTGAAGACTTCCCCACTAAATATGGATATAAAAATCGAACAGGTAAAGTAGCATTCAAGGACGACAGTCAACCACAAACACACACAGAAACAAAGAATAACTTTAAAGATGAACAAATTGCCAAATTAGAAATCACAAACACAAACGGGTTTACAATAGGGCCAAATTGTAATAAAGCTGTTGGAACAGTCTTGGAACGGTCAGTGGCAAAAGAGGCCCAATAAGAATAGTACAAATTGCATCATGAATGAATTTGCATAAAATAGTCCAATGCAAACAGTCCACATCATCATCAGTGAATTCGCATAAATAATTTGAATACCAGATAATCATGTTTACTTCTATACTATTTTTAACTTTCTTCAAGGCCAAATCAATATTAAACACGCAACGATGCATGTACACTTTGAGAAACATGCAACAATACATGTACATTTTTAGATATATATGTAACACCTTCCCCCTTAAAGAAAACGAATGGGTTGACAATAGGGCTACCGCCTTGGAACGGTCAGTGGCAAAAAAGGCCGCTGGGGGTTTCAACCAGGTTCTAAGATGCACCAAACCTCACAGTTACCCTACTGTCAACCCAAAAAACGGGACAGTGTAAATAAAGAAATCCCCGCCATGAAGTATTCTCTAATTAACAAGGCAGCATTAATAGGCAATATAAGTAAAACACAAAGATGCTCTTGTATATATATATATATACAAAAAGCAATAGCCTAGAAGTCTTCTCAGAAAAAGGCAGCGTTTCTGCTAATAATAATGATTGAGGAGCTCCTGTTTCTCGCAAAATCTTAATTATTATAGTGATAGGCTTGGTTGAATCACCAATAAGTGACATAGAACCTTCAGATATAAATGGTGCATAAGTCTCCATAACAGAATCAGACCGGGATTTCTTGACTTCAGAAATTGCACTGTTTCAAACACAAGGCTGGGGTTTAGACCTTAAAGAGGTGAGACCAGTACGTTTTATACCCTCTTTTTGTTGTTGCTTCCTTTTCAAAGTAAATCACTCAGAAATGAGGTGTCCTTTTTTTTGCAATAATTACAAATAATTTGAGATAAGGATTTTTGATCAGTATTCTCATTAGATTCTTGATATTTTGAAGTACTAGTACTGAAAGTATGAGACTGAGATGTAGAAGTACTGTCGTAAGGGTGAGGGGTTTCTTAAAAGAAGAATGCTGTTGAGGGCTTCATATTTGAACGAAAAAAAACATTGTGAGTTAGCGAATAGTCATCCGTCAAACATGCAGCATCTTCCAAAGTTTCAGCCTTTTGCTCATCTAAATAGGTTTTAACAGCATTGTTAATACACTTTTTGAACTTTTCAGTTAGAATATATTGCCTTCACTTATTATGATTGCGATCAATTTTCTTGGATGCACACCCTCTATCAAATAACTGTTCCATTACGTGGTCTCGCTTTAATTCCATTAAGCGATGGGAAAGCAGGAATTTATAATGGATATTTCGACAATAAAATGTTTAAAAACAAAAAAAATGCGATAGCCTGTTTAAAATTACCTATTAAATGTTTGAATTTTACAATGTGCAATTTTTTTAAGTCGAAGTTTTTATTTCATACCACAGCCAACCCCGTTTTCGCTTCTTGGAGAAGGGGTTGGATGGGGTATGAAAGTTAATACTCGGAATATGTAATGTTTGGTTCGAGCAAATTCAACCTATGTTTGATCCCTTACGTTCTTACAATTTTTAAACTTCTGCCTATATGCCTCAGGAACCAATTCATAAGCTTTTAAGATAATATCTAACAGTTTGGTATGAGAAACTTTGTTCTACAGTTAACCGAGTGTAATCCTCACGGGCCTTTCCAATTACAACTCTCTGTAAAAGTAATGTCCAATATTCTATTGGCCATTTCAAATTTTCAGCAATTTTCTCAAAATGAAGAAAATATTTGTCAACTTCCTTTTCTTGAAAAGGTGGTACTAATCTAATATGTTTAGTAACATGAAAAGCAGATGAGTGGGAGAGTGAGGTGAAGGTGAACGTGCCTTGCTTGCCAAATTCAATTTGTGCATCTCTAATTCAAATGCTGTCCTTTTTTCTTCTTCCTGTACTTCCATTTCTTTTTCTCTCATTTCTTTTTCTAATTTCAATTTTTCCAATTCTATTTCTTTTTCTCTTTCTTCTTTTTTTAGTTTCCTCAATTCAATTTCTTTTATATTTTGTAATTCAATTTATTTTACTTTTAAATCAAATTCCGTTTCCACCAACAAATGTAATGCTTCCTCTCCAAAAAATGTTTTTATCAACCAAAAGGGAACCAAAATATTTTTAATCTCAGGTTTTCTCATAGAAGATTTACATTTCGATAACTTATAATGTTTTTCAAGCAAGAGCAATTCATCTTTTTTTTAAGTGAACCAAACTCCTCCTGTGTAGGCGTAGCAACACTTTTTTCAAGATCAAACACCATTTGGATTGTAGCTGGTTTCACTCTTTATACTGTTGAAATTGTACAAAATGTACAATTAATTTTGTGCTTTTATTATTTTATTATTGCCAAAAGCAATGGATAAATGATTAAAGCACCGAAAATGTTTCTCTCTCAGACGAGCCCCCCAATTTCTATTACGAGTAAAATGTAACAAGAAAGGAAGCAAAACTAGCCACACTAAAATATAATGAACACATCTAATTTACATACAATATTCACTTACAGAATACACAAATCCAGTTTTTCATTAATATCCAGTTTTTGAGTTAAGTCCAAATAAAATTATACAATGTCCTTTAATTCACATTAGCGAGTGTATCTTTAATCCAAAACAGTAAGTGTCTCTTTAATCCAAAACAGTAAGTGTCTCTTTAATCCAAAACAGTTTAGTGTCCTTTCAGTCTAAATTAATTTCCAATATTTTCAGTTTAGTCCAAATATATAACTTCACTCTTATGAGCACAATAATAAGTAAATCCTCTCACAAATGTATTTTATAAAAGCATTCAAATCTAAATTAACTTTAACAAAGGATACTGAAACTGATCTAAATAGAACTTCCAGAGTTTGTTTATATACTTTTACTGAAGGCTTCCCCACTAAAACCGTCCAATAAGAATAGTCCAAATTTCATCATAAATGAATTTGCATAAAATAGTCAATAATAAACACGCAACAATGTAACATACACCAATACATTTAAACTTTTAGATATATAGGTAACAGTTACAAGTATATTTTGCATATGACTTTGAATCGAGAATACATTGTTAATTGTTAATTTCAAACTTCACATTGTTACAACTGTAAGACAGTTTTAAAACACGGATTTATTAATGTACTCACGTCTAGTCAGGCCAATATACATTCTAAAGCTGTGTTTTAGGTTCCCAGTTTACAATAGGTCAAGTTGGTTCAAATAGTGTGACATCAGTTCACACGTACTGCAATAAGAATCGTCCAGTTGGTGACATATACTCATCTTACGACAAGTTAAATATACATTTCTACTATAACATGGCCTCAAATCTTGTCTCCGTGGAGGGCTTCCGAGCATCATATA
This sequence comes from Cyrtodaria siliqua, assembly GCA_037043455.1. NCBI lineage: Eukaryota > Metazoa > Mollusca > Bivalvia > Adapedonta > Hiatellidae > Cyrtodaria > Cyrtodaria siliqua. The sequence goes on from JAWPHD010000906.1 coordinate 117,912, forward strand.
GAAGTATTCCAACAAACCAGACGATACGAAATATGGTGGCATCTGGGAAAGGTATGTCAACCAATTACACACTAATATTATATTACTAATTTTAATTAGATCTGAAACAGATATTTGGCGCGCGAAACTGCTCATTTGAAGAAGATCTTGCTATAAAATATTAGTTTGCTGTGACAAATGTGCGTATGTGCACATTTTACTGTATTTTAGAATTATGTTAAGCCTCCTTAGAAATGTATATTTCAATAATTAGACACTGTGTTTATGGGACCTTTCATAATTAAGAACTGATTCGCATTTTTTGATGTTTATGCGGTTTTAAATGATGATAGTCAATGACCTCCTTATAAATGCATATTCCAATAATTAGACACTGCATTTATGGGACCTTTCATATTTAAAAACTGATTCGCACTTTCCGGTGTTTATGCGGTTTTAAATGATGATAGTAATTGGCTTCCTTATACATGTATATTCCAATAATTAGACACTGTGTTTATGGGACCTTTCATATTTAAGAACTGATTCGCACTTTTCGGTATTTATTACGAATAGTCAATGACAAATTCCATGAATCGTGTTGGCCCTTTATTTTCGTCTCGTCAAATGTCAACGGAAAGTATGAAGTGATTTTAAATATTAAATGATATCTCCTGTTTTAAAAGTATCTGAAGTAAGGCTCAAGGACAGATGTAAGAGACGAAGTTCAAGTTTGCTGTCTACTATTTCTGTGTTTCTACAATGGAGATCCGACATGCCAATCAAACACGTACATTTTATGTCACTTGACCATTTAAAGTATGATCGCATCAGGCCTGAAATTCACCAACCATTATTCTGGCTATTCTTGGACTTGAACTCAAGTACTCAAATTTCGTTTACAATATATTTCCATGACCTTCACAGATAAACAATGGTATGAAGTTGCTATGTATAAGTATCAATAATATTTATACATCTAGCAGCTTGTTATGAACATAAACTGTAAAATTATAGAAATATTTGTGTTTGAAATGTGATACTTGGGCGTAAGTCCAAGAATATTCTCCAAAATGGTTGTTGAATTCTAAGACTGATGTTTGCACCTGTACAACAAATTCGATAATTTAAACTATAAAATCACATGATGCCCACAACTAATATACCATAGAACATATGGAAATTGTTTGTGGTCAAGTATAGCTTAGACAACAGTGTGCGGAGTTTGCGTATCCGATCTTTCTATTCAATGTAAGTATTGCATCTATTCAATTGCAAATTTATATTAAAAATATTATTTTTTCAGTGTGTTCGTCTGTTCTACATAAATGTTACACTGTTAAACGGTTCACACCGACGCCAAATTCAATCCCAGTAAGGGCAGATATCGACAACAGCTGGAGCAAGGCGAGTGATATGTGTTTCGAAAGGAAAGAAACTCTGGTTACAATTCATGCAGAAAACGAAAATCAGTTCCTAAGGCTACTACTGGAGACTATATCAAGAAAGGAGCTAAAGCAGTACACAGATTCTGACGTGTTTTTCTCGCTAGATGTGGACCCCACGCTGTATACACATATAGGTAAATCCACAAATAAATCATTTACTTGAATTTAGCAACATAATCAAGTTTAAATGTTCTGTAATAAAAGAAACACTGTGCAGAATGTCAGCTGGCGGCATAACTGTTCTGTTATTTTCATACTCCCATATATTTGATGATACTGAACTGTCCAAAGCGAATGTGGCTGTAGTTTATATTAACAATATAATGTCACACTTTTAAATTAATGTCTGGTCAAATAGTGGTTTTAATTTTAAAACAAATTAAACGCTTAACGACTGTATCGTCGATATTGTCTGATAAACAGAGGTAAACGCAAACATTATGAATTCAGGACGCATGCCACAGGCTCGTGTCGAACTTTTGCTAAAGCGTCTTGACAAAGATATGTTTCAATCCAAGTATTATTGTGTATTAACAAAGTAATACAATTTAGTAGACCTAATCAAAACAAGAAATCCGTGGATTCACATGTCTCGCCTAATGGGGGCTGGACGTAAAAATAAAAACGTCAATGGTGCTTAAATGAAAGTTTGTAAACATTTTAGTAACTAAAAACAACGGAGTTTGCCGTTTGCTTTTGCTGAGATGACATCTAAGTGCATTCTATTAAAAACAAAATGCCATTCTATTAAAAACAAAATGCCATTCTATTAAAAACAAGAGGCCCAAGAGGGCCTGTGGATGCTCTACTTGCTAAAACGTCTCCTATATCAAGGGTTGTCGACATAAAATTCCCATCATTATTTTTTTAAAACATTGCAAAAACAACTGGGATAGGATGGCCTTAGATCGCTCAACTGGTAATCATGGGCATTAAGTCTGCTGTGTCTAGTCTGGCATGGGTATTTTTTAATTTGTCCCACTTCTATGAATGAAATTTCATAAAAATGGGTGGGGGGTTATATTAACATTCTAAACAAATATGGTAAAGATCAGATAAAACATGAAGTAACTACAGATTTAACAAAGGAAAATACAATATAGCATTTTTCAACAAATCAAGGGCCGTAACCTGTCGTTACTAACAATATCTAGCTGGTTTTCGAACTTGTCCAAGATTTTATTGATAGTTCACGCTTTGCACAACTAGACATCATACTGAGGCTTCCTGCCAAATTTTGTAGAAATCCAACAAGGCGTTTAGGAGGAGTAGCGCCGACAAGAATTTTAAAAGTAAAAATGTCAAGGGGCCGTTACTTTCATCAAAAATCAACGAATCGGAAAAAAAAACACAATAGGCACAACTAGAAATCATAGCAATGCTTCCTGCTAACATGGCGTTAACACCAAAAATAATGAAATCAAAACAAAAATTCAAAAAAAAAACCAATCAATCAAATAAACAAAAACATAAACAAAAATAACAAACAAAAAAAAAAAGAAATAATAATAAATATTTTTTTTTTTATAATAATAAAAATAATAATAAAAAAAAAAATATTAAAAAAATAATTAAAAAAAAAAAAAAAAAAAAAAAGGAAAAAAAAAAAAAAAAAAAAAATAACGCAAAAGTTGAACCTAAAATTATTAAGTTATCTACCCTTTGCTTAGAGGGTCAAGGTCACTTCCACATTTGCTTTATCACGTTGCCAGGTACCACCCAAGATACAACTATAAGCAAAGTTTGAAAGGTCTAGTCATACAGTTTGTGAGAAAATGACCTAAACGCAAAACATAAACCTAAAAATTAGTAAGTTATCTGCCCTTTGCTTGGAGGGTCAAGGTCACTTCCACATTTGCTTTGTCACGTTGCGATGTACCACCCATGATACAACTATAAGCAAAGTTTGAAAGGTCTAGTGCATACAGTTTTTGAGAAAATGACCTTAACGCAAAACTTGAATGTTGACGCCGCCGCCGCCGCCGCCGGAAAAGCAACACCTATGTCTCTTTTTTTCTTCGAAAAGGCGAGACAAAAACGATATTTAGACGTGTATAAACAATAGTTTTAACTACCTTGACTGGATTGATCAATATTAAAATCTTAAAACCTGAACAGGTAAGTCAACCAAAATCAATCTGTTTTTGCATAGATCGTAAAATAATCGCCGGTGTTTAATTGCGACGACGTTGATACTACCCTGATATAGCAAGATAAATACCTATAACGTTTAAATATTACACTAACAACGTTTTACATATTATACTAAACAGGTCTGTTTCGCTACCTTGATAAAGATGGAAAGGTAGAAGAATTGTGGGAAGATGGAAGTCCAGTTACTTATACGGCCTGGTATATTTGGTTATACATTTTTATAAATGCTCATGACTTTGTAAGAGACTGCGCTATATCTAACTTTGTGCGGATGCAGCGTGGCAATATTGATTGTGTCTTCTATGGACCTGTTAAATTTAGAATACGAGTAATTACTGTTAATGCGCTGAAATGAAACGCAAATACGAATTCCATATATGAAGTTTATATAGTATACCAACTCAGTTTTAATGTAGAGTAAGTGTATGTAATAACTGTGGACATACCTATTTGCATACTTTGTAACAAGAAATGCATCAACATATGTTTAAACCAGTTAAGTATATTGCATGAGGGTTTATTTCTATATTTTACATCAATACATTCAAAATACATATGAGTTAGAATGAAACAAGAGAACATCGTTATATAATATCCACAAAGGTTTGTACTGAATCATGTAGGGATATAGGGTTGTAACACATATTTCACTTAACAAATATTCATACTCAAATTATTAGAATGCAAATCATCATATTTCATCAAGACTATCCCCATCATTGTCGACATCGCAAATAAACACAGTCATAGGTAACAATATATACTTTATTACTTTATGGATACACGAAGAAAACACAGAGAATACATAACAGTTGAAAGAGCTTACTACGATAAGTTATTTTTGACCGAGAGGAAATTATGACATTTGTTATTGACATTATTATAATGTCGATAATATACAGGTATATTTCTTAATTTTATTCACAGGGACACGGTTCAGCCTTCAGACGTTCAACAAAAACAATGCACCCGGATGGGATTTCATCTTTTAAACAAAGAAAATACTTGGGAATCAGAGAGTTGTACAGTCAACGGAAAAGGATCGGCAGATTACTTTATCTGCGAGAGCACGTTGCCAGATATGCCCACACACACTACTGGTAAAGTCATGAGACATAATTATACTAAATTTATATTTATTGTGTAATTTTGAATGTGAAAAGCAATCGGACGCTCAAACATATGAATATGCTAATGCCGGAATAATATTTCTAACGTGGGCGCTTAGCACAAATGTTTTCTTGGGCATATTACAAAGTCATTACACAGATCAGCAATCAATTAAATTTGGCAGGATAAAGCGATATTATATGTAGCACAACCTCTAATGGGCCTTATTGCTAATGGGCCTTATTGCTACTACCCCCAGTCGGTGGTGGGGTGATAAGAATCAACCGACTGCTCGTTACTTAGCAGAGGGGTAGACTCCCCCAAACCCCGAAAAGTAACCCACCTGTTGACCATAGGTGGCGACCCGTGTCGTTGGAGAAGGGAATCCTGGTGGTTGAGTGGCGTGGAGATCTGGTAGTTATCTCCACGTTGCAACACTAACCTTTGGTCCTGACTTCAACTAGACGGACGTTCAGATTTGGCCCGATCTGATCAATCGGTTTGTCACGCCAGCTATAAGAGATCCGAGCTTATTATTTAGACAGTACATGTACACTGTATCTTACTTACCTTTTATATTGTTCTACTATAAACATTGTATAGTTAGTTAAGGGGTTACGTCCGCTGGGTGGTATGGGGGGTCTGATGCGTTAGCTTTATATGAGTATACCTTCTACGTATTCTTGGCCTTTTGACTGTTGGATATCCACAGCAAATGTCCCCTTGTTGGACTCCGAGGTGGGTGAGAAGCGTGGAAGATGAATTTTTAACGCCCATCATGGCATCACAAAACGCACAAACTACTAATAAACGTAAAAAAACAGAACATGAATCTGATACTGAGGAACCAGTGATCAACCAGTCCTTTCCTCGTTTTCTCATTATCGAATCGGAAAACGGGGAAAGGCCAGTCGCAGATATGTCACCTTTTGTTATCCAGAAAACTGTCCATTCCATCGCTGGACATGTAAAACAAGTAAAAAATAAAAAAAAAAAAAAATTCTCCTTATTGAAACAGAAAAAAAATCTCACTCTGATAATTTACCCACACACATTTTAAACACCAAAGTCAAATGCTATCCTCAAACCTCTATGAACATCTTCAAAGGCGTCATCAGGTGCCCGGATCTCTCCGGAGTACCTGAAGAAGAAATTGTTAGTAACTGCGGCTCGCCGAATAACCATAAAGAGGAATGGTAAAATTATTAGTACAAATACTATCGTCCTCACATTTGCAACACCCGTCTTACCAAGACCAATAAAGGTGGCCTATCTGCAATTACATGTTGACGCCTACATTCCAAACCCGTTACGTTGCTACAATTGCCAAGCCTTTGAGCACCACAAGTCCAGGTGTACTAAAGAAGAACTTTGTGGTAAATGTGGCAAGTCTGCTTTCAAGCATAACGAATCAGATTGTCCTAACGCCCTCAAATGTACCAACTGCGGTCATCACACAAATTCAAAATTATGTGAAAAATTCAAAAAGAAAAAGAAATCATAACAGTTAAATATGCACTAAACATTCCTTTTCCAGAAGCACGAAAATTGCTAAAAGAAAAATATAAAATTTCATGTCCGACCTCTTACGCATCTATTCTCAAAACAACAGCAACACACAGAATGCAGGGATGCAAGTACGCAATACGAACCACAGTCAGAAATTCAAAATACAAAGAATACTTCCTCAGTATCAAATCCAAACAAAGTCAACAAATATAACTTAACAAACCAAAATTAAATTTTTCACCTAATAAAACTTTTTCATTTAAATCAAACACAAAATCGGCAAGCTCGGGCAATGTCAAGAGCACGTCAATTTCTCAGGATTGGAAAGCGGGTCCTTCTAAGACTGTGAAGTATAGTAGTTCCCCAGTCGTGAAGCCTAATACTTCCTCGATTGGAAGGTCTAGTGCTGCTCCAACTAAGGAAGTTGGAAAGCCTAGTGCTTCTCCAACTAGGGGCACCAGGAGCAGCCAAAGGTGTTTAACGGCTCTAATGAGCTACATAATGTCCCAGTCACACCAACCACGAATGCCTGTACGAATCCACTACGGATGGATTCGTAGTGAATCCGTAGTGTATCCTGGGTTATTCGTGGTTATTCGTAGTAGTTCGTATGTATCCGTGGACCCACCCCGAGGGATCAGCACCACGATTTTTCCATCCGTAGAGCATCCTTAGTGGATTCGCAGCGATTCGTAGTGATTCGTAGTGATTCATAGAACATTCCCGGCATACCGTAAATGACCACGGCTTACTACGACCTACCACGACCTACTACGACCTACTACGAGGACACTAGAGTTTCAGTATGGTTATCTCACGGTTGGAGCATGGTTTAGTACGATCTGTACACGAACTTGTACGGCCTATTACGGTCTAGTACGGTTTCATCGCGAATATGGCCGAATTACTGAAATACAGGCCTTTTTATTGCGCGATTGCGGACCCCGTGGGGAACCGTGACACGCTCGTGACACTCCATACTAGTCCGTTCTAGTTCGTTGTTGTCCGTAGTAGTCCGTACTCGAACCGTAGTGGAACCGTAGTGGTTCCAGTCATTTACACATGTCAACCGCGGTGTTTCCTGTGCCAACCTTGCTGCTCCTTACTGTTACCGTACTTAACCGTACACACACCGTAATATATTCGTAGTAGTTCGTAGTATTTTTTGAGAAATGCCCATCCGGGGGGCATCCGTGGGTGGGACAATCGTAGTGGGTTCGGGGAGACATTCGTGGTTGGTGTGACTGGGCCATAACAAATTCGAACAGCTCATGGACATTTCAGAGCCAGCAGCTGCACTGCCACTTCCATCCTCTCATGAAAAGTTAGTCGAGGTGCCACTTCAGCTGACTTCTTCCAGGGAGGAGGATTCATCAGTGGAAATGTCACTAAGTCCTCTCCTAAATCTAAGGCCAAACATAAAATTAAAAATCGCCTTAGCGCTAAATAATGGGTAAAACTAATAAGATCATTCAATGGAATTGTCGAGGTTTGAAACCAAATTATGATGAAATCAGCTTAATTTTAAATGAACAAAACCCTATTGCCTTTTGTCTTCAAGAAACATTCTTGAAGACTACTTTTAAACAATACTCACTATACAATCATATTTGTGATACCGGGGACAAGGCGACTGGTGGAGTTTCGATACTCGTTAATCGAAACATTCCTCACAGACCTGTTGCGTTGGAAACAAATTTGCAAGCTATTGCGGTCAGTGTTACGATGCTCAGAGTTATAACAATATGTTCCTTATATTACAAGGTGAGCAGTTGCCAGAATGTATACCCTGTTTTGCACCGTTAACGGTCAAACACATCTTGTTGGAATGTGTAGACTTTGATCCTATGCGACATAGATACTACACAGTTAATACTTTGAAAGAGTTATTTGATACTATTGATGTAAGTCTTGTTTTAGATTTCCTTAAAGAAATCAGAATTTATAAATCAATATAATATTTTCCTATATATATTAACTTGTTTACAAGCCCGTTGGCGGGCATTTGTTGATTTACATATATACATAGTTTATATTGCTACCATATTATCCCTTATTTGTAGATAGTTTTATCTTTATACGTTTACATTATTTTTAATTACTACTTCATTCTTTCATGATTCATCGGTTGGTGCTCACAATATGACCATAAAACACCATTCATTCATTCATTACTTATTGCTACGGTGGATAATGTTGTAAACACAATCTCTATGGATTATGAATACGGCGGATAGTGTATGATAAAATGGGGTCAATTAAACTTTTTGTAAATAATCTAAATTGTATACATGTATGTCATGAAAACAAACAGATCACATATTAAAACATACACCAACTAATTATGTTCAGGTAATTTGCTACGTGGAGGAACGAAATCGAACAATGATATTCCAGAGGAAGTGACGTCATTCTTTCAATGTGGAAGCGGAGAATGGATTACAATTCTTGCACGCTGTGATGGTATTCCCGAATGTCTCGATTCTTCAGATGAAATGATATGCGTGAACGAAGGATCAGGTTTTTGTTTTATACTTCTCAGTGCGCATTGTCTCTTATCTGATTTGTTTTTCAAGATCCTAATTATCATAAAACGATAATGTAACTGTTATAATAACATTGATACAATGTTGCTGTTTTATTGACGGCTTTTGTCTTGCCAAATTATCTAGCATACTTAAAGTAAATATAAAAAGCGAATCTTGCCTTAAAGCTACATCATTGCATGGTCCGAGTGTTAACTTTCATACCCCCGAAAACGGGGTCGGCTGCATGAAAGAAAAATTCGGCTTAAAAAATGTGCATATTGTAAAATTTAAATATTTAATAGATAATTTAAAACAGGTTGTCACGTTTTTTTGTAAAACTTGTTTTATTGTGGAAATATCCGTTGTAAAATCCTTTTAATATAAGCTTTCCCATCGATTAGTGGAATTAAGGCGGGACCACGTAATGATAGGTCAGATATATACAAATATATGTTATTTTAAAGAAAACAAAACGTACGGTATGTTTATTAGAAATATGTAACTATATGTCTTTCAGATATGTATTATTACTACTGTGTGCTTATAAGACATATGTACCTATTTGTCTTTCAGATATATGTGCAGGGTATATGTTCCAGTGTAAAAATGGAGAGTGTATTCACATCAGCGAAGTTTGCAATTATATAAGGAACTGTGGGGACGGCAGCGATGAATACTGTGGTATGACTGAACATAGCAATTATTATTAGGGACATGTGACTTCGGAAGTAACTGTTGTTACAGTTCAAACATGTAACTAAAAATATCGAAATACGAGACTGCTATACGTTTAGCACAGATGTCATGTCAGTACATGTTTCATCTGGCAGCTGAATCCATGATTGCAATTTCTCAAGTAAAATTTATTTAAGCTCAATTTTATCTCTTTCACTTAATTTAGTTTAATGGATTGACCTGATGTATGAACAAAGTACGCAGTTCCCAAGCGGTTTACACTTCAATAAATTGACACATTTATAATAATATAATTCAAATATTCTTCTCTAATGATTTCAGACTTTCCAAAATGCACAGATAGTGAATTTCAGTGCCATAACAAACAATGTGTACCGGCTCACATGAGATGCGATGCTGTTGCTGACTGTTCTGACGGAAGTGACGAAAGAAATTGTGGTAAGATAATAAAATTACAAAGCCTCTAAATGTCAATGTCACTGACAGTCCTCGTATTAGTTATTCGTGTTTCAAACACTCATTAAACCAATGAATATTGATACATTATCATGATTATAGAAATTATTGTGTTCATCCACTAATCAATATTTCTTTTTATAAGTGCATAACAATAAAATATATTAATTGCTTTAGCTTATATTAAAATACAATAAGGGTGATCTTACAACCACCTTAGTGTAATGTTTTGTTCTCACAGAGGCAACTGAATTTTCCTCATGTGACTTTAGTAGTATTAAAATCCGGACAATGGTCTCAACGCACGTTTTGTAAATATATATGACTGATAGAACATGTATTTAAAGTTTTAACAGATATATCTATTATTCCATGTTTGGCGGTGGAGCAGATTTAAGTTCATACAGGCATAGCAACTAAATATTATATTTACAGTTCCATAAAACCAGTATATTGTCTCTACATCTGCCGTGTAAAAAAATCTCTCCCAAAGGGATATGTTCCATAGTATCCTTAACTTGCTAAAATCATACTGAATATGGATGTTATTGTTTACTTATTAAAACATGTCATGTTTTTATACATAATATATGAATGTAAGGGATCTAAGTAATTACCTGTGATGGAAAGAGAGAAATACGAATATTCGCGTAGTTCGTTACATACTATAATTTACTATATACATATACATTATATTCTTTCTCATCTAACCAATGATAATTATATATAGATGTGTGTATTATTTAACCAGATATTTGGTTTAAATATTAAATAAAGAAATAAACTATCTAATAGAAGAATGAAGAGTAAAAAGTAAATTGACTTTTTATTATGTAATTAATGACCGGAAGTTCCTGCGTGCAATGAAGTAAAATACGCACTTTCAATAAAATGTTAAGCGTGTACTTTGGACAAATGTATGATATGTTTTCTCGTGACATGTATCATAAGTGATATACTCGTTGAACAATATACTTGGAGCACTATGGTCTAGTGATAGTGCTTTGGACCCAGGATAGAAAAATCGTGAGTTCTATCCACGTATTGACCATATATGTTGTTTTCCTGAGCAAGACACTTTATCTGCATTTGCTTAGTACTAGTTCTACACAGGAAGATATCAAGAGTGATTAAATAAGTTCAGAGAGCTTTCGTTACAATCGGTGTAAAATAAATAATTATAAACTAACCACTAATTTACTTGGTATCTGTTAATGGATCAAAGAACGTTTTGTCACCTATTTTTATATTGCTATTTTGTTACCTATTTTTAAAATTACACCAAATTGAAGTGGGTCAAGTTTCAGCGTTTCTCATATAGTAACATACACTTCTAAAAGTCAACACTGTGCAAACAGGTAGAATTTAATGAAGGACTGAAATTTAAATTGAGTAATCATTTTTCAGTCGTCCTTATCATGCGTCATGAAAAGTCTAAAATTGCAAGACATTTCATTCCTGTTTGAGAAAAATGGCGTAGTTACTTTTTTTCTTATTAAAACTTTTTTTCTCAATCGAATACATAAAAGCAAAATACAAACAACCTTAATTGTTTTTAAGTTTAATGTAATGATTTCGTTTTGCCCATCTGGTAGCGTTTGACGTGTTTATTTTTTACAAGCTTATGAAAAATCTGGGATTGATTTATTTTGGTCTATTAAAAATTCAGCCGACGTTCTTGATAAAATTTGCAATAAACGCTAAGCTTCATCTATAAGTACTTACGATTTTTCTACATTGTGTACAACTTTACCACACAAAGACAAAATTATTGCTCTCATTCAAAAAACTTTTGCCAGGGAAAATACTAAATGTTTTGCCAATAACAATATTAAAGCGTTTTTTTCACTGACAGCAGTTTGGACGATCACACTATGTGGAGTTGTCATGAAGTTTGTGAATCACTTATTTTCTATTAGATAATATTTTCGTCAGGTATGGAACTATCGCGTATAGACACATTGTTGGTATCCCTATGGGTACAAACTGTGCACCCCTTGTCGCGGATTTGTTTTTATGTTGCTATGAAAGAGATTTTATGTTGAGTCTTTCGCAAGATACCCAGGCAGATGTTGAAGCCTTTAATGACACCTCTCGGTATCTGGATGACATATTGAACATTGACAACCCTTTCTTTTCTACTGCGGTAATATATATATATATATATATATATCCTAAAGAACTTCAACTTAACAAAGCTAACATTTTTGATATTAACGCTTCTTTTCTCGATGTACATCTCTCTGTTGAAAATGTTGAAATAATAAGCAAAATCTATGACAAGAGAGATGATTTTAATGTTGATATTGTTATTTATACCCAATTAGATGGAAATGTTCCCCGAGCAATTTCTTATGGGTATATGTGTTTCAACTAATTCGTTTTTCTAGAGCTTGTACTCGAGTTGAGGACTTTAATATTCGTAATCTTTGTATAACTAAAAAGCTACTCCATCAGGGCTACCGTTACCATAAAATTCGTTAAACCTTTGCAAAATGTTATTATCGTCACCCTGATCTTCTTTCCAAATATAAAAGTAATTTAAGAACTCTTCTGGGGCAAGGACTATCACAACCTGACTTCTATGGTTACTTGGTCATGATAACGTTCATACCATCTTTGTTAAAATTGTTAAAGGGTTTACCAAAAGAGGTTATGACCCTATCATTTTGCAACGCACTGCATGCTTGGTGATGGACCAAATTACAGTTCGCCACTATGCTTTCCTCTTTAATTGTGCGATGAACGGACAGGCTGTGGACCATATAATGACGTCTACCTAAAACCCAAAAGGGCGGTGACGTTTGATGTTTGTCTGCAATCTTGTCTTGTTGTGCCCTCAATAGTTTATTCTCTTGTTGCTCTGGCTTCTGCCAAGTTATTGAGTACCTTCTTTGTGGCTTTCTAGGCTATTGTTTTTGTATTTATATATACACGAGCATCTTTGTGTTTTACTTATATTGCCTATTAATGCTGCCTTGTTGTTTAGAGAATATTTCATGGCGGGGATTTCTTTATTTACACTGTCCCGTTTTAATGGGATGACAGTTTGGTGCACCCTAGAACCTGGTTTAAACACCGTTTCAATGCGGTAGCCCTATTGTCAACCCTTTTTGTGTTTGTGACGTCATATGCCTTTATGTTTATATTTATTAACAATGATATTCATTTTTGCCTTGAGTGTTTTTGGGCTTACTGTGTTCTGTGAAAACAGCATTTCCTGTTCGACATTTATGCTTATTTTTATATGGAAAAGCTGAGTTAACCTTAACTGTTATATGGATATTCGTTTAACAAAAAACAAACATTGCAAGCTTACATTTGTATTTGTAAATTAATCTGCACTATTTTCATTGACAGTATCATGTCCTAGTATGGAAGCCTTTCATTGCAATGACAATACATGTATAGGAACAATATATGTATGTGACAACTATGCCGACTGCACAGATGGTAAAGACGAACTATTTTGTGATGTAAAAATGTACTTGTCGTGCGAGAAATGGTGGGAGGCTGGCTTTCGGAAAACCGGACTGTATGAAATAGGTAATTGCCTAAAATGCTTATTGGAAACAAATACTTGAAGATTTTAAAATGCATCAGCATTAGCGTCTCCATTAAGTAATATAGTACCATTTTGACTTTAAACCTGCTTGCATATAACTAAATAACATTTTGAGTTTTTATTTCTTTCTTCTTATTTTGTCATAGGATTAGATATATTACTGGTGCAATATAATCAAGAACTGGCTTTGTAATATTCGTATAAGTAATGTTAATCAGTGAACAAATGCAAGTTCTTTAAAGCTAAGGGGACTCCGCGAGAATTTAAACAATCAATCTCTTTAAAGGGATACACGACACATTTGACGCCTGTTTAGCGTATACTTAAAACCGGTTTTAGGAAACCGATGTGCATTCGACCTTGGAGTGAACGATATGCAGTGTGCAATGCGAGAAGTGAGACATAATAATGAATATTACCTTAAACTCGTTTACAATGTGTATATTCGCTAACAAAAATTAAAACTAAATTCGGTTTCTCAATATTATTAAAATGGAGTTCGTTTAATATATTTCATTTCTTTTATCATAGTAGTGCACTGCATATTTTTCTTTGGCAGATGGACAAGAAGTAGTATGCAATTTTGAAAATATCATGAGCAAAAGCGAAATAAAAACAATTCTTCATAGCGTCGACTTCAAGCCAAATGCAAAGGACACCACTAACAAAAATTCGAAAGTTGTCTATTTAGATTTTAATGTAGCAATCGTCACCAACCTAAAGAATCGCAAGGGATATACATGTGAACAAAATGTAAGTATACACTTCTTAGGCAATATAATAACTATCAGTTATGCAATTTAATTTGTTGATCGAACAATAACACAAATCGTTTATTATTTTTCAACATCAACAAACAAGAAGATATACAATAGTGTCATCATCAATACACAATACCTATTACAAGTGCAACATAGTGTCAAATTATACAATATCAAAGTATTGGTAAATATTCTTAGTTATTCATGAAATAGATATCTAATAATTTATTTGAAAAAACATTTTTATGTCAATTACTAAATAAATGGCCAATTCAATTTCATATCGGTATATCTCTTTTATTCATTCCATTGGAAGTGTGTACTTTGAATTTACATCAAACAGAGCGCAACTCAGGAGTGAGTATAGGTTAATAATATAAGGTCAATATAAATATGATTAGAGAAGTAAAAAACAATATATAGTATAATAACCATTTGAATTAGGTGTTGCGTCATTATAATTTGGTGTACACATCGAGTTGTCGAATTAGGCATTCATCTATAATGCAAAATTAAATACACGAACGTGATATGTATTATTCGCAGATTGTAGTCATCCAAAAGTAGGTTCACAAGCCAAACAGAATATGTATTATTCACAGATTATAGTCATCCAAAAGTAGGTACAAAAGTCAAACAGAATATGTATTATTCACAATACAATACAAAACAATATCTTTTATTCACTCAATTCACATTTACATGAATATATGAGGTAACTATAACAACATTTAAATCATCATCGAGGCTCACGAGTATAATAGAGGACAGATTTTATAGATATAATATGACGTGGTTAATTACAAAAGAGTAATGCAATAGCTGGGAGAAGAAATGACCTTCCAGGTAGTCCTCATTTATCATATAACTAAAGATCTGTTTTGTATACACATATATGGGAGAGTTCTTCATTTATTTGTTGGCAAATGCATGGCAAAAATAATGTCGAAACCAATACATAACTAAACAAAATCAAACAGTATTACATTACAACATGAATATTATCTATTTGACTCTTTGCATGATGTTTTTAATAAATTCACACAATTTTCTAAACTCTGCATTATTTTTGGTGTTTATTAATTTATCAAACTTGTATACATTGGGTCTTTTAAAATATTCTGGACTGATATATTTACTACGTTGAGTTTTAAATTCGCGGCATACAAACTGCAGATAATGGAACTCATCTCCTATATCCGTTTTGCAAAGCTGGCATATTCTACGATTATACGGAGTTTTATTCCAATTGCCAGTTTCAACTGGTAACCTGTGATTTCTTGTTCTGAATTTGGTTATACATTTTAACGAACAATATGGTGCGTTGGTAAGATAGTTTTCAAAGCAAAACTTATGTTAAAATAAACGATAGGAGGTGCTGTTGCTCGAATTCATTACTTTAGAATACCACTCATTTAAGAATAAATCTTTGAGTTTTTGATTTACTGAACACTTTAACCATTTAGTGTTGGGAAAGGTCTGCGAAATCCCTTAATCCACTTAGGCCACTTTTAATCAGTATGTCTCTGATCTGGTTTAGCCACTGAAAGTTTCTTTTTGCAATAGTTGATGCGCTATATTTGAAATTACTGCGTAGTATTTCATAAATTAAGTTTGAAAGTTTAGCTCTTTCTGGATCGTTAATTTTAGCCCAAAACGAAATTACTCTAGTTTGAATATCTACTGATACTGGAATACCCCTGTTTCCCCGTATAACATATAATTTGCGGTAGATTTTTTTAGATTCAAAATATACTTTAGAAACTTCAATTGTACCCTGTCAATTACATCAAGATTTCCATACCCCCAAATTTCGCTGCCATATAATAGAATGAATGGGTTTAATTGTTTTATCGAATAAATCTATTTGCAAGTCTATTGGTAATGACAAATGTCTAGCTTTCTTGAGTAGACTGTATAGAACTCTGGTAGCCTGATTAGCAATATGTTTCTTTGCCAAATAAAAAGAACCACTTCTACTTAAATATATACCTAGATACTTATATTCTGTTACAATATCAATTGGATCCCCATTAAACGTAAACTTATAATTAGATTGTCTACCTTTTGAGAAAACCAGCACTTTAGATTTATCTATGTTTACTGTAAGTTTCCATTTATCACAATACAATTTATAAACATTCAATGCATTCTGTAAATCTTTCTCACTTTCACACACAATAACTGTATCATCAGCATATAATAAACCAAACAATTTAAAAAAACATGTACACTTGATCAAATGCATGAGGTTGGCATCGACAATATCACTATTGCGCAGAAAATCGTGTAGATCGTTTATATATAGTGAAAACAAAATTGGCGAAAGATTTTCACCTTGCCGTATTGCTATATTAGATGGGAAATAATCGGAATGTGTTCCATTTACAGTTACACATGATTTTATATTACTATACATACTTTTAATTAAGTCAAAACATAATCCTGTTATTTCGTGCCTTGATAGTTTATACCATAACGCTGCTCTCCATACTTTATCGAAAGCTTGTTTCAAATCTATGAATACAAACAATAGTTTCTTTTTATTGTTATTTAATTCTTGTATAAGGCTGTGTAAAATAAACATATTATCGGTTGTAGAAATGTCTTTCCTAAATCCTGCTTGATGTTCATTTATTACATCATGCGTGTCATCCAAAAGTAGGTACAAAAGCCAAACAGAATATGTATTATTCACAGATTGTAGTCATCCAAAAGTAGTTGCAAAAGCCAAACAGAATATGTATTATTCACAGATTATAGTCATCCAAAAGTACGTACAAAAACCAAACAGAATATATATTATTCACAGATTGTAGTCATCTAAACGTAGGTACAAAAGCCAAACAGAATATATATTATTCACAGATTGTAGTCATCTATACGTGGGTATAAAAGCCAATCAGAATATGTATTATTCACAGATTGTAGTCATCCAAAATTAGATATAAAAGCCAATCAGAATATGTGTTATTCACAGAATGTTGTCTTCTAAAAGTGGGTAAAAAATCCAAACAGAATATATATCATTCACAGATTGTAGTCATGCAAAAGCGGGTATAAAAGCCAGACAGAATATGTATTATTCACAGATTGTAGTCATCCAAGAGTAGGTATAAAAGGCAAACAGAATATGTATTATTCACAGATTGTAGTCATCCAAAAGCGGGTATAAAAGCCAAACAGAATATGTATTATTCAAATATTGTAGTCATCCAAGGGTAGGTATAAAATCCAAACAGAATAGGTATTATTCACATATTATAGTCATCCAAAAGCGGGTATAAAAGCCAAACAGAATATGTATTATTCACAGATTGTAGTCATCCAAGAGTAGGTATAAAAGCCAAACAGAATATGTATTATTCACAAATTGTAGTCATCTAAACGTAGGTACAAAAGCCAAACAGAATATATATTATTCACAGATTGTAGTCATCTAAAAGTGGGTATAAAAGCCAAACAGAATATGTATTATTCACAGATTGTAGTCATCTAAACGTAGGTATAAAAGCCAAACAGAATATGTATTATTCACAGATTGTAGTCATCCAAGAGTAGGTATAAAAGCCAAACAGAATATGTATTATTCACATATGATAGTCATCCAAAAGCGGGTATAAAAGCCAAACAGAATATGTATTATTCACAGATTGTAGTCATCCAAGAGTAGGTATAAAAGCCAAACAGAATATGTATTATTCACAGATTGTAGTCATCTAAACGTAGGTACAAAAGCCAAACAGAATATGTATTATTCACAGATTGTAGTCATGCAAAAGCGGGTATAAAAGCCAGACAGAATATGTATTATTCACAGATTGTAGTCATCCAAGAGTAGGTATAAAAGGCAAACAGAATATGTATTTTTCACAGATTGTAGTCATCCAAAAGCGGGTATAAAAGCCAAACAGAATATGTATTATTCAAATATTGTAGTCATCCAAGAGTAGGTATAAAAGCCAAACAGAATATGTATTATTCACATATGATAGTCATCCAAAAGCGGGTATAAAAGCCAAACAGAATATGTATTATTCACAGATTGTAGTCATCCAAAATTAGATATAAAAGCCAATCAGAATATGTGTTATTCACAGAATGTTGTCTTCTAAAAGTGGGTAAAAAATCCAAACAGAATATATATCATTCACAGATTGTAGTCATGCAAAAGCGGGTATAAAAGCCAGACAGAATATGTATTATTCACAGATTGTAGTCATCCAAGAGTAGGTATAAAAGGCAAACAGAATATGTATTATTCACAGATTGTAGTCATCCAAAAGCGGGTATAAAAGCCAAACAGAATATGTATTATTCAAATATTGTAGTCATCCAAGGGTAGGTATAAAATCCAAACAGAATAGGTATTATTCACATATTATAGTCATCCAAAAGCGGGTATAAAAGCCAAACAGAATATGTATTATTCACAGATTATAGTCATCCAAGAGTAGGTATAAAAGCCAAACAGAATATGTATTATTCACAAATTGTAGTCATCTAAACGTAGGTACAAAAGCCAAACAGAATATATATTATTCACAGATTGTAGTCATCTAAAAGTGGGTATAAAAGCCAAACAGAATATGTATTATTCACAGATTGTAGTCATCTAAACGTAGGTATAAAAGCCAAACAGAATATGTATTATTCACAGATTGTAGTCATCCAAGAGTAGGTATAAAAGCCAAACAGAATATGTATTATTCACATATGATAGTCATCCAAAAGCGGGTATAAAAGCCAAACAGAATATGTATTATTCACAGATTGTAGTCATCCAAGAGTAGGTATAAAAGCCAAACAGAATATGTATTATTCACAGATTGTAGTCATCTAAACGTAGGTACAAAAGCCAAACAGAATATGTATTATTCACAGATTGTAGTCATGCAAAAGCGGGTATAAAAGCCAGACAGAATATGTATTATTCACAGATTGTAGTCATCCAAGAGTAGGTATAAAAGGCAAACAGAATATGTATTATTCACAGATTGTAGTCATCCAAAAGCGGGTATAAAAGCCAAACAGAATATGTATTATTCAAATATTGTAGTCATCCAAGGGTAGGTATAAAATCCAAACAGAATAGGTATTATTCACATATTATAGTCATCCAAAAGCGGGTATAAAAGCCAAACAGAATATGTATTATTCACAGATTGTAGTCATCCAAGAGTAGGTATAAAAGCCAAACAGAATATGTATTATTCACAAATTGTAGTCATCTAAACGTAGGTACAAAAGCCAAACAGAATATATATTATTCACAGATTGTAGTCATCTAAAAGTGGGTATAAAAGCCAAACAGAATATGTATTATTCACAGATTGTAGTCATCTAAACGTAGGTATAAAAGCCAAACAGAATATGTATTATTCACAGATTGTAGTCATCCAAGAGTAGGTATAAAAGCCAAACAGAATATGTATTATTCACATATGATAGTCATCCAAAAGCGGGTATAAAAGCCAAACAGAATATGTATTATTCACAGATTGTAGTCATCCAAGAGTAGGTATAAAAGCCAAACAGAATATGTATTATTCACAGATTGTAGTCATCTAAACGTAGGTACAAAAGCCAAACAGAATATGTATTATTCACAGATTGTAGTCATCTAAAAGTGGGTATAAAAGCCAAACAGAATATGTATTATTCACAGATTGTATTCATCCAAAAATAGGTATAAAAGCCAAACAGAATATATATTATTCACAGATTGTAATCATCCAAAAATAGGTATAAAAGCCAAACAGAATATATAATATTCACAGATTGTAGTCATCCAAAAATAGGTATAAGAGCCAAACAGAATATATAATATTCACAGATTGTAGTCATCCAAAAATAGGTATAAAAGCCAAACAGAATATATATTATTCACAGATTGTATTCATCCAAAAATAGGTATAAGAGCCAAACAGAATATATATTATTCACAGATTGTAGTCATCCAAAATAGGTATAAAAGCCAAACAGAAATATATATTATTCACAGATTGTAGTCATCCAAAAATAGGTATAAAAGCCAAACAGAATATGTACTATTCACAGATTGTAGTCATCCAAAAATAGGTATTAAAGCCAAACAGAATATATATTATTCACAGATTGTAGTCATCCAAAAATAGGTATAAAAGCCAAACAGAATATGTATTATTCACAGATTGTAGTCATCCAAATGTAGGTATAAAAGCCAAACAGAATATATATTATTCACAGATTGTAGTCATCTAAACGTAGGTACAAAAACCAAACAGAATATATATTATTCACAGATTGTAGTCATCTATACGTGGGTATAAAAGCCAATCAGAATATGTATTATTCACAGATTGTAGTCATCCAAAATTAGATATAAAAGCCAATCAGAATATGTGTTATTCACAGAATGTTGTCTTCTAAAAGTGGGTAAAAAATCCAAACAGAATATATATCATTCACAGATTGTAGTCATGCAAAAGTGGGTATAAAAGCCAGACAGAATATGTATTATTCACAGATTGTAGTCATCCGAGAGTAGGTATAAAAGGCAAACAGAATATGTATTATTCACAGATTGTAGTCATCCAAAAGCGGGTATAAAAGCCAAACAGAATATATATTATTCAAATATTGTAGTCATCCAAGGGTAGGTATAAAATCCAAACAGAATAGGTATTATTCACATATTATAGTCATCCAAAAGCGGGTATAAAAGCCAAACAGAATATGTATTATTCACAGATTGTAGTCATCCAAGAGTAGGTATAAAAGCCAAACAGAATATGTATTATTCACAAATTGTAGTCATCTAAACGTAGGTACAAAAGCCAAACAGAATATATATTATTCACAGATTGTATTCATCCAAAAATAGGTATAAGAGCCAAACAGAATATATATTATTCACAGATTGTAGTCATCTAAAAGTGGGTATAAAAGCCAAACAGAATATGTATTATTCACAGATTGTAGTCATCTAAACGTAGGTATAAAAGCAAAACAGAATATGTATTATTCACAGATTGTAGTCATCCAAGAGTAGGTATAAAAGCCAAACAGAATATGTATTATTCACATATGATAGTCATCCAAAAGCGGGTATAAAAGCCAAACAGAATATGTATTATTCACAGATTGTAGTCATCCAAGAGTAGGTATAAAAGCCAAACAGAATATGTATTATTCACAGATTGTAGTCATCTAAACGTAGGTACAAAAGCCAAACAGAATATGTATTATTCACAGATTGTAGTCATGCAAAAGCGGGTATAAAAGCCAGACAGAATATGTATTATTCACAGATTGTAGTCATCCAAGAGTAGGTATAAAAGGCAAACAGAATATGTATTATTCACAGATTGTAGTCATCCAAAAGCGGGTATAAAAGCCAAACAGAATATGTATTATTCAAATATTGTAGTCATCCAAGGGTAGGTATAAAATCCAAACAGAATAGGTATTATTCACATATTATAGTCATCCAAAAGCGGGTATAAAAGCCAAACAGAATATGTATTATTCACAGATTGTAGTCATCCAAGAGTAGGTATAAAAGCCAAACAGAATATGTATTATTCACAAATTGTAGTCATCTAAACGTAGGTACAAAAGCCAAACAGAATATATATTATTCACAGATTGTAGTCATCTAAAAGTGGGTATAAAAGCCAAACAGAATATGTATTATTCACAGATTGTAGTCATCTAAACGTAGGTATAAAAGCCAAACAGAATATGTATTATTCACAGATTGTAGTCATCCAAGAGTAGGTATAAAAGCCAAACAGCATATGTATTATTCACATATGATAGTCATCCAAAAGCGGGTATAAAAGCATAACAGAATATGTATTATTCACAGATTGTAGTCATCCAAGAGTAGGTATTAAAGCCAAACAGAATATGTATTATTCACAGATTGTAGTCATCTAAACGTAGGTACAAAAGCCAAACAGAATATGTATTATTTACAGATTGTAGTCATCTAAAAGTGGGTATAAAAGCCAAACAGAATATGTATTATTCACAGATTGTATTCATCCAAAAATAGGTATAAAAGCCAAACAGAATATATATTATTCACAGATTGTAATCATCCAAAAATAGGTATAAAAGCCAAACAGAATATATAATATTCACAGATTGTAGTCATCCAAAAAAATGGAATAAGAGCCAAACAGAATATATAATATTCACAGATTGTAGTCATCCAAAAATAGGTATAAAAGCCAAACAGAATATATATTATTCACAGATTGTATTCATCCAAAAATAGGTATAAGAGCCAAACAGAATATATATTATTCACAGATTGTAGTCATCCAAAATAGGTATAAAAGCCAAACAGAAATATATATTATTCACAGATTGTAGTCATCCAAAAATAGGTATAAAAGCCAAACAGAATATGTACTATTCACAGATTGTAGTCATCCAAAAATAGGTATTAAAGCCAAACAGAATATATATTATTCACAGATTGTAGTCATCCAAAAATAGGTATAAAAGCCAAACAGAATATGTATTATTCACAGATTGTAGTCATCCAAATGTAGGTATAAAAGCCAAACAGAATATATATTATTCACAGATTGTAGTCATCCAAAAATAGGTATAAAAGCCAAACAGAATATGTATTATTAACAGATTGTAGTCATCCAAAAATGGGTATAAAAGCCAAACAGAATATGTATTATTCACAGATTGTAGTCATCAGAAAGTAGGTGTAAAAGCCAAACAGAATATGTATTATTGACAGATTGTAGTCATCCAAAAGTAGGTATAAAAGCCAAACAGAATCTGTATTATTCACAGAACACAGGCAACAAAAACCTCGTTTTCATGAAAAACGGCAATTACATGAGACACAACAAACATAAAAGTGTTCACAAAATAAGTGTGCCATCTTGGCATGGTCATTGGCAGAAGGTCCGCTGGCGGTTTAAACAGGCTCTCAAGTACAAAAATCCTCACTATTTCCCTGTTTTCATCCCAATTAAATAAAGAAATTCCCCAAATCTATCTCACATAAGCAGCACTAATAGGCAAAATAAATAAAACACAAATATAACTATGTATTTATGAATATAAAAACATAAGCCTAGAACTCCACAAAGCAAGTAATCAGTTTTTTGGCAGAATCGAGAGCAGCCCAGAGAAAACCCCATTAAAACCACGACGAGATAAAACACAAATTTTGTACACATTTGAGAGTTTGAAAACAAAGTTAGTGAGTCATCATAAATCTAGTGGGTTGACACTAGGGTGCCACAGCAATCTTAAAGTAAATAACGAATATTGCGATTTCATTGCATGCAATAATCGTTATATTTCAAATGACACTATTGTTTTGAATGTGGTAGTAACAAAGGGTAAATTGAATGACTCCTTTATTTGACGCTGGTTGGTATTACCTATAAAGCGTTACGAATATACAGTGTAAATACAGAAAAGCATTTACCTTAGAAAATAACAGATCAAGTCACGTGTGTTAAAACAATATTACAAAATAAATAAAAACATGTTGTCACAAAGACGTAATCATGCCACGACCGTTTTTCCTTACCAGACACTTTCTTCCCAATTTGTACCATCAGTTCTTACTACCAAACATTTTGAATCAAGGTGGACGACTACGCTTCTTTATGGTCAAATCCTTGACATGCGTTACATATTGATTACATATCCACCTTTGTAGCACGACATGCTAGAATTACACACCAGCACAGAAATACAATTGTTCATAGGTAAGGGATGCGTTTGCGTTAGCGCGTGCATCACAACACAAATAAACTGTTCACCGCTACCATATAAGATTGCGTTATCAAAGCGAAAACCTCAAAAAAACAACTGTTCATTGCTACCTTACCATGTGCAATTATGAAAACCATATAAGAATAAATGACCACACTTAAAAGAGTAAGTACATATTTTGATCATTTATTAGCATTACGTGGTCCCGCCTTAATTCCATTAAACGATGTAAAAGCTTATATTAGCAGGATTTTATAACGGATAATTCGACAATAAAACAAGTTTAAATACATTTTTTTACTAAAATAATGCGATATCCTGTTTAGAAGTACCTATTAATTGTTTTAATTTTACAATATGCAACCTTTTTAAGCCGAAATTAAGGTTATCTATTTCATATTCCAGCTAATCCCGTTTTCGCATCTTGGAGAAGGGGTTAGACAGTAAACATAGAATAATAATAATAATACGGCTAATGAGTGACTGGGTGAATACTGACTAATTTGTATGGAGAATTCAGCTCATTACCGCCGTTATCAGCCTATCATCACTTACAAGTGTCAATATTTGACAGCTGCCACAACATCAAGCATTTAAAAGTTGATACACAACATTTCTCTTTCAGATAATACAAACGTGTAAGCCTGGTATGCTACAAGTAGCACGCTACGATGGAATAAATGAAAGAAGTCATAGTCAGTGTTTATGCATCCTTCATCATGTTAACGTTAATACTGGAAAATCGTAAGCAACATATACTATATAGAATTATAAATGTTCAATATATACTCATTTCATTGAAAACTAATAAATATAATGAAATACTTCTTAATTAAAATCATGTTTTACGAAAAATACTCCACAGTCAAATGATACTGATGATACACAATCGCTTTCCTTAAAATATGTAAGCTGTAAGTATGATTTTCCAGATTAAGTTAATTTTTACACAATCGGAACATGCTATACAAATCATCTAAAGTATAACGTCTAATGTCCAAAATAAAAAAAGTTAAAAACATATACACAACATCTAAAAAGCCCGCTCCTTCTCCCCCACACTGAATTAAAAACACCCATAAATATAGCTCTGTTTTATATATTTAAACGTATACATGTTTCTTTGTATGAAATCGCATATTGAAAGACTATTAGAGATGTAATTAAGTTAAGATTGTTGAGAATCTATTATCAGTTCATCTGCACCTGTTTCTATTATAGAGATTTACTGTATTGTGAAGATGATGGAGATGATCTACCATCAACGGAGATTCTGTACCAATTCAATCCTAGCATCCACGGGACAGTAACCGTGCCATCGATATCCTTTCACGACAACATCGATGACGACATTGTTTTAAATATTGGTCCGATTGTATGTAAACATGGTAAATGTACATCAGAACTTTTATTTAAGAAACAGAACATCGTTTACTGTGAAATATCGTTTAATATATCACGGTTTGGAGTTCAATTGTAAACAATGATTTCAAGAGCCCGAAGGGTGAGTGAAATTATTGTTTACAACTGAACGTCAAACCGTGATATATCATAGATAATTCACCGTAAACGATGTTCTATTTCTATTCTAATACCCCTAAAATGTGAAAAAAACGCAAACATCTCAAATCTTTCACATTGCTTTGCTTACTCTCCTAACGTTGCACACGTTACAATGCGCAATGCGCAATGCTTATTCTCCTAACGTTGCAAAAATTACAGTGATATATCGTTCAATATAACGAGATAATTTAAACTAGGCTATATAGCGCGGGTGTATTAGAATTATTGATAATAAATACTGAAACGGGTAGTCTCATGCACTGGCCAACTATTGTTTATGCAGTTACAGAGCACATTCGCTCGATTTATCTCATGGTAAAAGGTCAAAGAGGCACTACCTATATGAGGTCAATTAAAAAGGAAAAACGCAATTGTACACCACCCTTCCTCGCATGTGTTCCCAGTATTGCTGAAAATGGTCGTCTGTGAAGATCACAGTTTTGCAGTTTCATTCAAAATTGTCTATTGTCATATTTTTTCGATCGTATTCGTTTACTATCGAAATTCTTCTGAATATGTTTGTTGTTTAAACTGAAGCTAATTGCGCAGTTTCATTCAAAATTGTCTTAGTGAAGACGATAATGCAGATTTTTCGATCGTATTCGTTTACTATCGGAATTCTTCTGAATATGTCTATTGTTTCAACTGAAGCTAATTGCGCATGACAGAGTCATCCTTAAAAAACGTAAATCGGAGTAAAGGACAGTACAACCTTTTGTTCCAGATTGTATTTTGATAATAAATGCTAAATTACAGAAAAATAATATAACATATGTTTCTTCACAGATTACTAATAAAGTAGCCAAGTTTACACCGGGTCTGCTACTTTTATCTCTTGTTTGTGTTTGCTACTTCCAAGACATAGACGTTCAGTAGTACTGAGTTATTAAAATCTCGTAGATATACGTAGCGCCTCTAAACACATGGATATTCTCTAGTGATGTAGTACAACAAAGATAATCCACTATTCAATAACATGTGTACGTTTCAGACTACATATACATTTTGAATGGTGTTTTACGTAATTTGTAAAACACGTTAGATCATAAATGACGGTCAATCTTTTGTGGTAGAGGCAGACCACTCCATTTCTCATGGGTACTATATACTTCCCACCATCCGTAAGATTTTCATGTAAATAAATTTAACATTAATTACAAACGAAAAACAGCTTAAATACGATTGTTTGTTTGTGTGTGTTTGTATTTAGATGCGTTTCTGTATTTATCGTGATTTTCGATCCCAAATAGTATATACTTTAGGTGCTTAAGCACATTAAATAAACATGTTATCAAGGTGGCTATTGTAAGCAGCCGAACATATGAACAATAATTTGCAATGTTATGCAACATATTCCATATTTAAGAGGTTAATTGAATGGTATATATATTTTAGCGTATTCGGTGAATAATTCGACATTAGTCTGTGAAAAGGAACGGAAAATAATATCGACCAACAGCCTTTGCTTGTACGATGTGAGTAGGTCCGGAATAATTGAGGGTTGCAGATCTTTGCAACATCTTCAGAATTGTGGTAATGGAAACTCTCTTTTGTATCTCAAATATAGTTATTATAATAATTTGCCAAATCAAGATGTAGTTATTACACACCCCCACTTATTTTTGAAATGTATAAAGTTAACCTGGAATATCTAAGAAATAAATAGCGTATAAATTCACCGTTATATTTCTTACTGTTCTTACTGCTACGTACAACTTAGCGTTTCGACTGGTTTATACACAGTTTTGATCTAAATTTTGGCATTTCATTGCTTTGACCTTGTTTATAGCATTACATTTATTTGGGTCAACACTACCCAGCATATAGCATTGCATTGTTTGTTTTGATCTAGGTTATATCATTTCATTAGTTTGTTTGACTATCGCTTTAAACCATTATGTTGTTTTGGATTCAGCAAATGTAATGAGGGATTTTAGTTTAAACATTATTTAAATATCATCGATTACGAAACGAGCTATATAGCCAATACAAGTCCCTATGTATTGCACGTATGAGAGCACTAGCACAGTCTTGATGTTGAAGGACAATGTAACATCTGGAGAAGGCCGCGTGTCCGAGTAGCCAGACACCGTAAGCTCTCACAGCGCCAAGACGGGAATCGAACCCAGGTTGCACCGATGAGAAGCGAGGTAGAACGTTACCAACTGAAAAGAAACGAAATGAAACTTCAGATATAAAAAGGTTGCTGTACGCGCAGGGTGGAATTCATTTTGTATACTTGCTTGATTCAATTTTTGCTATTTGTTCTGAAGTTGCTCATTGAATGTTAAAAACTAACACATTTATGTATTTCTACTCACTGAAGAATCGTTTGAGTGTCCGACAGATTATGTAAAATGTCCTGGAAGTTTTTGTATAGCATCACGATTCGTCTGTGATGGACAAAGCCAATGTGTGGGTGGTGAAGATGAACTGAACTGTTGTAAGTAACAGTTATTTTCGTTTATATGTTCCTTATATACGGTATGTCGTTCAAAAAGATATCAACTTCTTGTTCAAAATGTTGTAATGCCAATGCAAATAATAAATGTTCAACTCTTTCATGTTTGTGATGTGTCGCTCTTCATATTCAAATGCGGTGATATCCCAGGTGTAACACGTCCATGGACTTTTGCATGGAGTATGATTTTAAATGCCATGTTGTGATTTATATCTAGGCCCAATTTAAATGGCACATATGCTGCCGAAGAATCCACAGAAAAGTGGGAGTCATATATCTTCTAAGAAAGAACTTGTCTTATGAATGAATGCTCCCTTTAAAAACATAAACACTGCCCAAATATTGTATATACACTCATTTCCATATAATCAAAAACAATTCAAATCTCACAATTTTAACATGACAATGCTTGAAAAATGTAACAATTATTTCAACATTGTAATATAAACCGAAATGGCACTTTAAATTAGTGAAAAGCCATTTTTAACAAAAAGAAACGAGAATTTTTTACTAGCCGCCATTATGCGACTACCCCAGACCAACACTTCTTGTGATGCAATGGGTGTGCTACACCTCCATGCGCGAAGTGTCGAAAATCGATGTTTTTGGATGTCTGCATTCTTGCAGACAAAGTCTTTTGGAACTTTTGAAGCTACTTTCCTTTTAATATCACATTGCCATATTTTTGAAATTTCATTTTGCTGAATTGAATTGAAATTAGTACAATATAAATGTCATTATACTATATGTGTTTTTATACAGGGTGCAACACTGACTACACTGAAATAGCTATTGTTTATCCCGCCGATTCGTATCAGAAAATTCACCAAAATGCGTATAAAATGGCGCAACAATTCAATTTACCTTCCGGAAACGTGAGACTTGTGCAGTTTACCGCGTTACAGTCTAACAACTTATCTCCAAACATGAATTTAAATATAACAGAGGTTATATTAGAAACATTTAGAAAGGATCAAGTGAATAGAAACAAGCCTGAATCGCTTTCAGAGCGGAATAAAAAACATTCGTATATTACCCCTGTTGGGTATTTTCTTCAGTATTTAAGCGCCTCATTTACAAATGCATCATCAACACACGGTGTTATATACCTGCATGATGAAGGTGTAATGTCGGACATGCTCTTGAACGTTTTCCCCACAGACAACTTCGGTTTCTACTTGGATCATATTGAACTGTATCACGTATCTGAGAACAGAACCATCAACAAGGAAATGAAGCAAGGAACAATCTCTAACATGACATCCATACAGGTCAAAAATTGGGATATTATTGGAAGCATAGGGTCAGCTTTGTTTCCCACTTTATGTAAAGGTAAAATATGCTCTTTATACATGTTATTGAATTAAAACTTATAACACTTAATTAACTAAAAATTATTTCCGCAAATTATGATAATATATGTGATTAAACCAATATAAGCTTTATATAAAGTGGACACTGCTCTAGTCTAACGTTTTGCATTGCTATTGATTCTAAACTTAAATTAACGTTCTGTATACAGGTTTATTTTATAATTGTCTTATTTAATACATATCGAAAAAATATGTAGAAAAGGCAATCCCTCGGAAGTAACAAAACAAACAATAAAGTCTTGCTTTTATTGAATCTGTTATGAGAGGTAATAAAAGGTGCAACACCCCTCACGCCCCATAATTATCTTTTCAACAAATGCATACATTAAACAACAGTAAGTTAAACAATTACCAACAAGGCTATTTGACAGATTCAATCTCATGTGATTTGCCCACCTGTTAACACGTTGGGTAATCGAATCCACACTTTAAACTGTTGTCATTTAGAGATACATGACGCAGTACTGCAGCCAACTTCCTATATCTATATTTCCTATCTTGTTATTAAGACACACACATAGCCCACATCCTGAACAGTACTTATGTTACTTTTGGGATTAAAGGTGAGCTTCTACCATACTCAAAACTTATGTGTTCATGCTTCTTCCATAGCTTATTTATCACTTTGTTGTTTAAGTCTTTGCACTTCTATAAGCAGTCGTTCTTTAAAATGTATTATGTGTCTATTTAAAATTTGAAGAAATAAGTAATTATTGTTATAGTTACACATTTATTTGTGTTTTTCAGAATCAATGGATTTTGAGTGTTATGGGAAGTATCGGTGTGCAGCCACGAGAGTGTGTATACCTCTGAATCAAGTATGCGATGGCGTGCTGCACTGCTATAATGGAGATGACGAACGTCTTTGTCATTTTAGATGTCCTTTAAGGTGTTCTTGCAGAGGCTATAGTATTAATTGTAGTTATAGCGGAATGCAGGAGTCAGACTTCAACAGTATTCCATCTTTAACAAGGAGTCTGGACATCAGTCACAACCCGTTTTTATCGCAGGAAGAAAGCCTTAATATTTCAGTTGACTTGTCGGTTTTGGTAGAGCTAACTATGTCTTCTTGTAAAATTAAATCAATTGCAAGGAACACGTTTCAGTCACTGAAGAACTTGCTGACTTTAGATATAAGTTATAACGATATCACACATGTACCCGCAGAAACATTTGCTGATTTATCGTTTCTTCGGCAATTAATCCTAACAGGAAATTATGATATCAACACAATCGAACCCGATGCGTTCGCAGGTCTCGTAAATGTAAGACTACTTACAATTACCCACACAAAACTAAGCAAGCTTTCAAGAAGAACATTTGTCGGGCTAAATTTAACTTACTTAGATCTCTCAAATAATCGATTTTGTCTAGTCGAAGATTTTGCTTTTCAAGATATGACTGTTGTGTCGATTAATTTACAGGAAAATAGCATTACTAAATTTGGTAAAGACATGTTCACAGGTGTTCGATCATTGAAATCGCTTGTTACCTCGGCGTATAAATTCTGTTGTATCAAGCCGTCATCTGTAAATGAGGGGGATTGTTTGCCACACACGGATGCATTTTCTTCATGTGCAGATTTAATGAGGAGTACAGCTCTTAGATCCATATTGTGGGTGATAGGGTTATCAGCTCTTCTTGGAAACATTCTGTCTTTAGCATACAGAATGAAGTATGAACGACATAAGCTAAAACTTGGCTACGGTATCTTTGTTTCGAACCTTGCAGTGGCAGATTTTCTTATGGGAGTATACCTGATCATCATAGCTACTGCAGATCAAGTGTATAGGGACAGGTAAGATAAAGTAAAATGTATTAATATTTCGTGATATTTTCACAGAAAAAATATACTTTAATAAAGGATAGATAGTAGGTATTCATGTCACGAAACGGACTCCATGAAGATCGTTAACCCTTTCGCATTTTTAATCATTTATAAAAGGACGTACTACAATGAACATCGAGCCTTTAGCTTGGTTCTGCTGTAACATAGTATAGCATACTAATATAGACAGTATACTGGACGGATATATACACTACTCAACTTTTATAATCGGTCTCTCAGGTTTTTTGAAAATAACACGAATACTGAAAATTGGAAATCACCGAAACACATACCAATATTTTATTAAGTTTATCAACAAGGTTTTAGTCCAATCCAGGCGGATTAAGTTTTATAAATTGCCAGCGATATTTGTTAAACGACTCCAGTTAAAGTTTGAAATGAAAATATGAATTATTAAAAAATATATAATTCTTTGAAAAGAGATCCGATTATAAAAGTTGAGTAGTGTATACATGATTCCATTTTGTTAGACTCTTCAATGAACATCGGTCACAAATCATAAAAAATGAGTATGATTAAAGCTGTAAACATAAAAAATGCAGTAGAAGATATACATTCTATAGATGTACAGTATATGTCCAAAAACTATTGGCAGTTCAGCAAACCATCCTTTTTATTTTTCAGATATACATGGATGGACGAAATTTGGAGAACTAGTGTCTGGTGCGAGTTGGCAGGGATTTTAGCAACCGTATCAACAGAGGCGAGCGTATTATTCATGTGTTTTGTTACTTTGGACCGTTTTATTGTAATCAAATTTCCGTTTAGTCAAATACGCTTTAACACAAAATCGTCATTGATTGTATCAGCGTCGTGTTGGATTGTGGCTTTAGCTATTGCACTTTTTCCTATTCTATATACGGGATATTTTCATCAGAGGTTTTATTCCAAGTCGGGAGTCTGTCTGGCGCTTCCTCTATCACTTGACCGACCACCTGGATGGGAGTACTCAATTGCTGTGTTCATAGGATTTAACTTCATTACGTTTGTATTAATAGCGATTGGGCAGACTTTGATATATGTGGAGGTCAGAAATATGTCTAACCAAGTTAAAGGCGCTCATTCGTCAAGAAGAAATGATTTGATTGTTGCGAGAAATCTACTCCTGGTTGTTGCAACCGACTTTCTTTGTTGGTTTCCAATAGGTTGTATGGGTATGTATAGCATTGTATTGGTTATATTTGAACTAGAAATTAAGATTGATTGCCCTTTAATTCTGTATGACAGTTGAAACTACTTGTACGTTTTTACATAAAATAATTTTGGACAAATTTACTACTGAATATAGTGTTAAATGATAAACAATTACACAAGGTTTACGTTAATACTAATGCCAGTGGGATTCACGAATTGTTTACTACCACATGCAGATATATCTGTATTAAACTATCAGCCGATTGTATATAAAGATAAGCAAGAGCAAACAAAAACACCATTTTAGATATTTAGTTTCGATATTAATTACTTGTAAACATGTAAAAGTCCGCCCTCGAGATTAAAACGTGTTCCACTGAAGTACAAACAAGACATGGTTTGTAAAAGCAAAAGTGCGATATTAAATACTGGACAATAGTTTCGATTCGTGAAGTTGATGAATCTGATATTCTATTCAGGAATGATGTCATTAGGAGGCCATGCTATATATGGGGATGTGTACAGGTGGACCGCTGTTCTTATCCTGCCAATAAACTCCGCCTTAAACCCGTTCTTGTACACGCTTTCGGCGTGTTTCGGTGAAAGGGTAAGTTGAATGAAAACGTTGTAGTTATTTGTTAATATAGTCATATTTTTAACTTGGATTTTACATGGATTCATTTTCTGTTACATTTTTTAATATTCTGTGAGGTGTCATTTTAACCTCCGCATTCCTACTGTAATTTAGACATAGTTGAATAAAAGTCACACCCTCATTATTGAGATCAGATACATACTGCAGGTTCACCTACAGAACATAGCGTGCTACTTAGATAAATATATGCTTTCTTTATCATCACATCTACTGATTTGTAGCACGGGGAGACGTTTTACAACCGCCACACTGCACTAAACGAACGCTATACAGTTTCCAGTCCGAAAACTTATTCTGCTGCACTATCTGCACAATAAACAGTAATTTTATGCAAATGAAGTGTTTATCACTATTTCCACGTATCACCCACCCATATGTCAAAGTAGTTGATTATCAGATAATATACCACTGAGTGTCTGATTAGGAAGTTTACACGACTACAGTCTTTTATATTCTTGCTGAATAGATGTATTTGTTTCTTTGACCTTTGTATTTGTTGTTAGCATTGTAACACGTAACACCTATTAGCACGTAATATACACTTCTCAAAACTGCTAACTACACCGCTCACGTTTTGGGTTATATATATCGATGGGTTGAATGTTTTTCAATAAAATAAAAATTTGTCTCATATAGTGCAGATTTGTGTTATTTGTTTATTTAATTACAAACAACTATGAAATAATGATATTAACAAAATTATTAATATTTTAAATCGGTGTAGTTGGCTGTTTTGAAAAGTGTATAAAACGTGAGCGGTGTAGTTAGCAGTTTTGAGAAGTGTATCTGTGTAAAAGCCTGGATATATAAAATGTGTTTTGTGCAATGCTGAAGATGTGCAATTCCATTTGTATTTTATGCTCAAAATATGTGTTAACATATCTATACAAATGGGTGCAGTAGCCTTTTTATGGGGGTTCAGGGGTTTGACTTAAAAAATAAAAATACTGATATAAATTGCCAACACATACTGAATGAGT
Source organism: Cyrtodaria siliqua (assembly GCA_037043455.1). NCBI lineage: Eukaryota > Metazoa > Mollusca > Bivalvia > Adapedonta > Hiatellidae > Cyrtodaria > Cyrtodaria siliqua. Next base: position 151,877 of record JAWPHD010000906.1, read on the forward strand.
GTCGATATGACTCATTATTTAAAAGCTGAATTGGGTTTTACGGTGCACAAACACAAACAGGTTATATGGCACAAACAGGAATGAAAACTACAGGCCCATTTACATTGAGATAAAAATAATCACAATGTACCTATGACCAATTTACATCCGAACTCCTTAAGTCATTACGTGGTCCCGACTTAATTCCATTAGGCGCTCGGAAAGCTTAAAAAGTTTATCAAAAGAGGTTTTGACCCTATCGTTTTGCAACGTACTGCATGCTTGGTGGTGGACCCTTTTACAGTTAGCCACTATGTTTTCCTCTTTAATTGTATTATGACCGGACAGGCTGTGGACCCTATGATGACGCCTACCTAAAGCCCATTGGGACGGTGGCGTTTGATTGTTGTCTATGATCTTTCTTGTCGTGCCCTTAATGATTTATTCTCTTGTTGCTCTGGCTTCTGCCAAGTCATTGAGTACCATCATTGTGGCTTTCTAGGCTATTGTTTTTTTATATTATATTTACACGAGCATATTTGTGTTTTACTTATATTGCCTATTGATGCTGCCTTGTTGGTTAGAGATTAGATCATGGCGGGGATTTCTTTATGTACACTGTCCTGTTTTAATGGGATGACAGTAGGGTAAGTGTGAGGTTTGGTGCACCCTAGAACCGGTTTAAACCCCCAGTGGCCTACTTTGCCACTGTTCTTTTTATATTTCTTTATATTAGCAGGATTTTATAACGGGTATTTCAAGAATAAAACACGTTTAAAAACATGTTTTATTGAAAAAATGTGAATTAGCTATTAAATTCGGACCGCGTAATATACTAGGAATATGTGCTGACCAAAGTTTCGCACCAGGGTTAATTTAAGCATTTAGTCCCAATTTCATCAACATATATGACGAACTCAAATTACAGACCCGAACAACAGGCTATGTAACCCTTTGACATTGTTTTATTTTTTATTTATAACGATGTTACACTGCTTTGTTAGATAGTAGAGAGACATAAACAGTGAGTTCATATCGTCAAAACAGCTATTGCTTACAGCAAAATGCAATTAAAAACAGAAATGATACGCATATATCGTTATCAACCAATATATTACCTTCGTTCAGCAGTTCTTGATGTAGCCTCAAATTCATTGATTATTTTGAACGGATTTTATTTAACGGCTCATCAACACATACTATATTAGTTAGAGCCGCCCCAGAGAGAGGAAATGATACATAGGAATCCGGGAAGCTGTGCTACTCGTACTAACGAATAGATTCATATGGTCCTTTAACGTGCTCGGCGGATATACTCCAATAAACGGAACCACCCTGTTTACGTCCCCATTCAACAAACGAGGCTAAGGGAAATAAATTGCCAAGAACACAAAGATGAAACCCAGTGGCTCCGGTGAAGCTTGAACCCGGGTTCTCCGGTTTCACATTCATCGTGCTATTTATCCACTGGGCTAAACCAGAAAACAAACTACTTAAACATTATCCCCAAACTGTAACCAAGTTTAACGTATTAATATGCAAAGTTATATGCATAAACTATTATATTTACAGAAATTAAAGAAACTCGAGACAGCAGGAAAAACATATGTCAACAATCGAACGAAAGAAACAGAGCTGTCAAGCAGACTGTAAAACAAATATGATCACATATTCGACATGGTGGACAGCGGGCGCTTGGAAATGAAATGAAATTATATTCTCTGATGTATGTGTAGTGTTGTGCTGCAGAACAGAGGCCAGTGTGACGGTCATTACTAAGAAAGTGTAAACTATTGGACAATAATAAACGATAGACAATTTTTAAGTATAATAACTGACTTTTGAATAAGTAGTATAGTTATAGAAATGAGGATTTAAAATGTTGTAAACCTTTGTAGTTACTTTTTATTTTCTACACATAATTCAGCATCTAGTGTTGAATTGTTCCCAAATTTTCTTAAAGTAAGTTTTAGCATTCCTCGATTCCCCCAGACGAAGGACGTATATGAAAATAAAGTTCCTCTTTTCTACTTTATTCGGGACTTTCCATTGCATACATTGATTTATCTTTACTAGGTTCCAAATCAACAGCATTTTAGGAAGAGATCAAAGAAAAATGTAGATGTTAGATTTCTAGCAAATTCTGCCTCATTTTACACATCATGGGTATAATCACCACGGGGTGTATTTTTGTCATAATATTACGCTAAATTTTGATGAGGGTCACGCAAACATGAATTTATTTTTTTCAACCTGGTAATTATTTTTTAATTGTGTTTTAAATTTGCAGATATTGGATCAATGAAGAACTTAAGCATAAAGACAATTTTTTTTTATCATATGGCACGAACAAAAACATTACAATCGGCCACTATGGACAATTAACTGTGGTGTGAGACGTTAATTCTATGGAAATGTGATCTACAAACTTTCGAAATTAAAGGGTTCTGATGGATTTCCTGACCACTTTACAAAATTAATCAGGAAATTCATCAAAAAAGGATACGACCCTTTAGTATTACAACGCACTTCATACTTGCGATTGGCCCCTCTACAGTCAGTCATTACGCTGTACTTTTCTCTTTTTGCGTACGCTCCTTAGTCAATGGACGTATTTACCACTTCGTTTCAAATACGAATATTTCACAGTAATTTATAAACCGATCCAAAGAAGAGTATTTTGTGCGCTGACCAGACAGCCTCGTGGGACTCCATGATTGCACCTTCTGAAACCCCGAAAGGGAAGGTTGGTGTATGAACTTCTAATTATGTTTATATATATATATTTACAATAAAATATACGTGTATCATTTCCTAATTTCTCTCGATGTGGACTTTATTGTTAGAGATTTCCATTTGATGGGATGCACTTTTATTTACACTGTCTTTTCAATTTGAGCAGTGAAGACAGGATAATATCGAGGTTGTTTACATTTAAACCCGATTTAAGCTAACCAGTGGACCATATTGCCTACTGACCGTTCCAAGTCGGTAACCTTTTCTTCACCATAAATATGTGCACATGCATAAACCTCTTATTGTCTCACACTTGCATCCAAATGTGTTAATTCACAATATCAAAAACTATTTTTGCGGACGGACAGATGGGCAGACTACAGCCATTTCCAATTCCACAAGTGGGAGACAATAGACACGAAACCGTACAAACGCGACACATCTTCTCATGGTGGGGAACGTGTATACTATTATTGGAATCGAAAGATAAATATACCATATGTTCCCAGATCTACATCTTATGTAGACCGTTAGCCAGACAATTTTTCACTACCATCTCAGATGGCAAATTATTACTGGTATTATGTTATGAAGTACATTGTAGAGAAAGAAAAATCCATGATATCAGTGCCAACAGGGTAGCTGTTTCTGTTAGAAGAGTTATCTCCCCCTTTTAAACAAAAATCAGGTTTCTTTAAAAAATCGTTTTCTCAAGAACCTTAAGTGCTACATGCCTAATATTTTGCATGTGGCATAAGCCTATCACTCGCTACAAGAAAAGGTAAACTGGTGACCCTAGGATCATATTTGATCCCGCCCCAGGGGCCACGTATTTACATGGAGCTATATATAAAAAAAGCTTTAAAACAATCTTCTCTGAAACTACCAGATCTAGACGTCTAATATTTTGCATGTAGCATAAAAAGAAATATAAAAAGATAGTTCTCTACGAAGTTTGTTCAAATAGCGACCATTGACTCCAGTTTTGTCAGGTGCCCTGTGAGTAAAGACATTAAAGTAAAGCCTTTAAAAATCTCCAAATCTACATGAGCTAAGTGTCTAATATTCTGCATGTAGTATAAGCTTATGGTCTTTTAACTAGTTCGTTGAAATGGTGATACTGGGGTAAAATGTGACCCCAGTCACAGTTTTACAGAGAGTTATATTAGGAAATTGCTGTTGTAGTTGTTTCATGAACATGTAAGCACTTTGAGGCGAGGCCGAGTCATGGCCTCTCGTTTATTACTTGCAGTTGTACACTTCTTTTCATAAAATCACTTCTTAGTTAGGTTTAAGAAAAGCAATATTTTTTAAGAATCGGACTTTTGATGAGGTATTACATTATAAAGATCTAAATTAATTAAAACAATTGAAACTGTTATCGTAACTAAATGTCTAGTTTAACGATGTTTACAAGTCGCATGTTTTCAAACTCCCTGCAGTGGTTACTTCCCCTATATGTTACAGTAACGACTGCTTCCACACAAATTTAAGTTTAAGTTAACTATATTTTAGGTCAATATTTCAACTTGCTTTGTTCATAATATAGGAAAATAGTGTGAAAAACGGTATCTGGTTACAAAAAGAATTTATTTATAAAAAAAAATCAATTTTAGGGAATACATATTTAATATGCACACCGGTTACTTGGTTACTTGTAAACAAACATGTATTCCGTTGAGAACATTACAGAAGCTGTGCGTAAATTAATAAAGAGATTACACCCAAGCCAAGACAGGTTGAATGCTTTCAACATCTTCTCGAAGGTGATGATGTTCTTGCCAATTTGATTGTTGGTTACGGCAAGAGTTTGCTGTACCAAGCATTACCTAGTGTATCGCCATTGGCTACAATATCACTGCGCGAAGGTTGGCATGTTTTATGAATCCACCCAATAAAACCACAAAGGAGACTGCTGCATTGTCATGGAAAAACAATTTATGGACCTATTGGGTATTTACATGAAGCGTCGGTTAAAATAAGTTGACTACTGTAGCTCTGTCAGCAGCATTGTCAGCATCTATATATACCTAAAATGAAAGAAATAGTCCTATATAAACCACAGTACTCAAACGCAATTGCACCGTAGGTTAACACTGTACAACAAACTAAAACAAAAAATCTAATTAAAGAGTCAATGAATGGGACAATATACAAACATAAAGAGTGGTGAATACAGGGTAAGCGACTTGGAACGGTCAGCAGGCAATACGGCCTATTGGTTAACTTAAATTGATGTTATGTGTACACAACCTCGCTATTAACCCTTCTTGACAAGACAGTGTAAACAAAATTATATCCCATCAAAAAGGAAATCTTTAACAATAAAGTCAACACCCATGAAAATAAAATAATAAACGATACACTTAAATGTGTTTGTAAATATATATATATAAACATACTTAATTAGAAACATCTCAGAATATATCCATAAGTTTACTGAATAACCAATGTAGTTGCAGCCAAAGAGTAAACAAATCTATAAGATACGATCGAACAACCTAAGGACATTTTGATGTTGTTTGTTTTACAGATGGACAACCTTAATTCGCACAATGTACTACCAAGAAAGCCATATTATTGTAATACCGTTATGTCAGACATAGTTTTCTGAGTATTCAAATATTCATCTTTTTGATATCCCGATATCCTGGGTACGCTTATTAGTAAGCGTGTTTGTACCGATCCTTATGTGTAAGCGTGTTTTTGTTGTTGTTGTTTTAAAAAACTTCAAAGTTATATTTGAGGCTTAGTATATATGTAATGTTAGGTAATACAATTATTTAAACGTGATATGAGTATTATTAATTGTCCTTTATTATCCCAAAGACTTTGCCATTAGTTGATATTATCAATCAAAACGTAGCAATGGGATGGGCATATATAAGGCTTATAGACCCCAGCTTTTTGGATGTAACCGTATCGTTGATATCATCAAGTTTTAGCATTTTAGATGTATTGCATTTCATCGCAGTCAGCCTCCTTGAGCGCATACAACCTGCGGCCCAGTGGATAGTATGGTGGACTTGAAATCCGGAGAACCCGGGTTCAAGCCTCGAAGGCGCCACTGAGTTTCGTCAGTTTGTTATTTGGCAAGACACTTTCCTGCGTGAAGACAAAGGTAGCCTCGTACGTTTGATGGGGACGTAAACCGGGCGGTCCTTTGTATCGGAGTCTATCTTTCAAGTTAAACAACTATAGTACTCTATTTGTTATTAATATTATGGCAGGTTCCCGGATTGCTACGTATAACCCCATCTCTCTGGGGCAGATCTTAATAACATTTACCTTTTACTAATCCGTTAAACAACATCCAATTCATTCAATTCTGTTTCTTTAAAAGTGCGTCTTCAACCCAAAAAAATAAAGATAAAAGTATATTTTATGTCAACAACAAAAAATAAGTAAATACAGAAATTGTGATCAATGAGGGATAGGTTAAGGCAGTATATAGATTGTTTATGTACTGTATGGTGTTTCACGTCATTTTCAACACATGAAAGGTTATATATTACGATTTTTGTGGTGGAGGCAGACCACCAACTTTTCCTGGGTAGAACTAGTACTGTACACCCCCCGCCATCCGTAAGATCGACATTTCCTCACTTACCAGTCGAGCTCCCAGTGAGATTCGAACCCGCAGCGGTGAGAGGCGAGGGTTTACAACGCAACGTCGTTATCTATTCGGCCACGGAGACGCTTAGGCAGTACATAGACCCCTGTATTATAGTCGCAACAACCCCCGTCATTGACAATAAACTTTCGATCTTTTTTAGGTAACAGTTTTTCAGTTTGCATTATTTCTGCATGCACAAAAACAGATTATGACTATAATAAAATGCAAAGAATATGTTACGAATGTACTATTTAACGACTGTACCACTTCTAACAAATAGTTGCTTGCCATGGTGAGTAGTTAGTACAGTAGTCTATGTATTACCCTTCTTCTTCGATGTTTTCGTGCAAATACATATAATAGTTTTCAATTTCTTATGCATACTTCTTTATTGTGATTTATGTGGGTGGGGTAATTCAAACTGTGTTAAACGTCGTTAAAATAGACATAAATTGCAATTGAAAAGCATTATAATACATCTTATTGGATTTTGTGTTTGCATGTTTTAACTATTACTTCGTGTCTTTATTATATGTGTAATACATATACAACACGTCTTAATCATAATACGTATTGAATAACGCATACACCTAAAAATGGACTTATAAGAAGCGAACACACTCACATTTCTCTTATCTCGATCCATTGGACTGTTTGTGTCTTTTGTGCAATATCTATATCAGAAAATTAAAATAATAGGGAAGTTGCAATAACTCTGAGGAATACTTGCACTTCCTGTTCGATGCGTGTAGCCCCTTTCCAGGCTTGCTGAACTGAAGCAAAGGCACCAACGCCGCATACCACATACGTTCATTAATAATCTATTAAAATAATTCCTAATTCATAATATAATAATTAAGTCATCGTAGAAAAGTTGTGAATTAGTGATTCTTTCCATTTTATACTTATAAATATTTATATTTACTAATCTTAATGCATAAAAATGTGCAATAAGAGGTGGTGTGGGTGTGTATGTGTGTGTGTGTGTGTGTGTGTTTCTAGCGCTTAAAGTCGAGTTGAGTACATTTAATATTCGTAACCTTTGTATAACTAAAACTACTCAATAAGGGCTACCCTTACAATAAAAGTATTACCATAACCGTAATTTGCTTTTAATATATAAAAGTAATATAAGAACTATTCTGCAACAAGAAGTATCACAACCTGACTTCTATGGCGACGTTATTTATACAAACTTCGTAAAATCTTGGTCATGATCACTGTCGTACAATCTTTATAAACTTGTTTAACAGTTTATCAAAAGTGGTTATGACAGTATCATTTTGAAGCGAGCTGAGTATTTAGCAGTTGAATCATTTACAGTTCGCCACTATGCCTTCCTCTTTGTTTGTGCGATGACCGAACAGATTGTGGACCCTGTGATGACGTCTACCTAAACTCTGAAAGCACGGTTAAGTTTGCTTTTTGTCTACAATCTTGCTTGTCTTGTCGTGTGTAATAGTTTATTTTCGTGTTGCTTTTGTTCCTGCTTAGTCATCGAGAACTTGCTTAAGGACTTTCTAGAAGTCTTTTTATTTTTCTATTTATATATACATGATCATATTTTTCTTATACCAATATTGCCTATTAGTGCTGCCTAGTATTTTAGAGCCTGGTTAAACCCCCAGCGGTATATTTTTGTCACCGACCGTTCCAAGGCGGTAGCCCTATTGTCAAACATTACGTTTGTGATGTCACATACCTTGCTTTTTATTTATCAGCGTAATTGTCATTTGTTTCTATGCGTGTTTTTTGGTTTACTGTGGACCTTGAATGCTACAATTCCTGTTGAACTATTATACTGTTATTCCTGTTTTACTGTTGTACATGAAACCCGGACACGAACTTATAGCAATAACCTTCATACTGTAAGTGTGACATTGATCTTTAATTTAAGGACCTGACTTTTGGTCGTGGCACATATCTCATGGTGGTGAACATTTATTTGTAATATAAATGGCACCAAAATAAAGATACGGAAGTTGATAGCAATTATTTTTAACGTATTGTTTGGTTTTGTTGCTTCCCCGTTTCAGTATTTATTGACATCAAAACTCTCGCTTTTCTTTAGTGCTATGTGGCGGCTGTAAAATGTCTCCTTGACTACAGATCAGTAGTGTTATAACTTACGGGTCCTTTGGGATCATCAAACCCAATATTGGTGGCTTTAAAGCGGAATACCGCTTTTAAAGGCTGTGCTAGGGTGTGTGATTTTAAACCTATTTTCAACCATTTTGTATGTGTACTGACGCATACTTAGCACCCCACTTGTAAGTGTTATTTGTTTGGAATGCGCGATTTTAGTTGACTTTGTTCTGTGAATGTTACATTTCCTGTTGGACTGTTGTACCTATTTCATTGGAACTGTTGTACCTATTTTTTGGCATTGGTCTTTGTTGGCAATGCTTGCCTGATGAGGTAAAGGCTGTGATAATGCTCTTTGTTGGCAATGTTTGCCTGGCAGAGAAAAGTTTTGATATTTGTCTTTGTTGTCAATGCTTGCCTGGTGAAAGAAAGGTTGTGACATTGGTGTGTATTTCCAATGCTTTACTGGAGACCGAAAATATGTGACAGATCTTTGCTAGCAATGCTTAAATTAAGTAATTGCTGATTTTCATCATATATGATAAGTGCGTTTTCTTGTGGTGATTTGATTTATGGTGCACAAGATAACGGTTGTTTTCATTTATTTATTCCAAAACAAGTTTGAGTTGTGCCCCTGGTTAACAAACCTTGCCACTGACCGTTCCAATGAGGTATCCCTATTGTCAACCTTTTGTGTTTGTGATATCACATGCTTTTCTCTTTATGAACATCGTAATTGTTGTTTGTTTTAATGCGTGTTTTTGGTTGCCTGTGTTCTTTCGAAGCTACATTTCCTGTTCGACTTTTATACCTACGTTTGTTTACTCAGAAAAGTGCGTCTGAAATGTGTTTTACAGTGAACAAAAGCAAATGCACATTAGGCAATTATTGTTGTAGGCCAGGTGAAAATAAGATGTGTATAGGTTATTTACGAGATAACTTTGTTTTATAGATTCGGTTGTTATCATGTTTTCTTTGAAGACTCTTTTACCCTTTTGTGTTTGTGATGTCGTTTGCGTTTATTATTGCTTTTGCCTTCTTGTTTGTCTGTTTGCGTGTTTGTTTCTGTGTTTTGTGGTTGACTGTCCTCCTTGAATGCTACTTTCCCTGTCCGATCTTTTTATATTTTTTTGTAAGATCAAGAAGTAAAGTTGCTGTTTTCCTGAGCCATAAAAGGTAAATTAGCAAATAGATTCCGAGTTTCATCAAATTTGATTTGAAGGTTTATTCAATCAATATATACTGAAAATGGGATCCCTTGGAAGCATCAAACACAAAAAAGAGAGAAAAGTAGCAGACTCGGTTTTATTTAATCTATTCATGAGAGGTAATATCTTTTGCAACACCGCCCACGACCCACTAACACCCGCTTAAGCGGTATTCGACTTTAAAACCACAAATTGCAATCGAAGCCTTTAATGCCACCTCTCGGTATCTGGATGACATATTGAATCCTCTCTTTTCTACTATGGTTAATACTATATACCCCAAAGAACTTCAACTCAACAAAGCTAATATATCTGATATTATTACGTCTTTTCTTGATTTACATCGGGGAAAAATAAGTAAAATCTTTGACAAGAGAGATGATTTTTGATATCGTTAATAATCTGCACTGAGATGGAATGTTCTCCGAGCTACCAAGTCATTTAGTACTCGTAGTGTGTCTTTCTAGGCTTTTGATTTTTTTGTATATTCATATATACATGATCATTTATGTGTTATATTTATCCCATTAATGCTGCCTAATTTGTTAGAGAAAATATCCTGCCGAATATATCTTTATTTACAATGTTCCGTTTTATTGGGATGACAATAGGGTAAGAGTGAGGTTTGGTGCATCCTAGAACCTGGTTTAAATCCATATTGACGTTTTTTTGCCACTGACCGTTCCAAGGCGGTAGCCCTATTGTCAGCCCTTTTATGTTTGTGATTTCATAGTTGCTCCCTATTCATAGTTGTAGTTGTTTTATTTCGATGTTTTTTGTGCGTATTTGTGGTTGACTGTGGTCCTTGAATGCTACATTTTCTGATCTACTTCTATATCCAAATCTGATGATCCCAAAGGACCAGTAAGTAATACCTCTTGGATGAATGAGTTCGACAGTGAGTCAAATCGACACATGTGTTTTACATTCATTGTCAGTAATAAAGTTAATATTCATGTATCGTCTGTAGTTGATAATTAACCGTTTCAGACATGAATATGTATCGTCAGTAGATAAGCTGGTACGATTCACTCGGGTTGTATGGTTGAGGTCATGCACGTTTCTTGTCCAGTATATAACACCTAAACCGCTTATTATAATGAAATTATCGTGGTGTACATGTATCATAAACAGAGTTCAAAATCGTGTCTGGACAATAATATGTATTAGTTTTATCTATTCCAATCAACTCTTTAATCGTTTCAGAGATTTTGTTAATAGATCATTAAAAGAAGATCAATGTGAGGGATCAAGATCATGTATTTGTTATATCCTGCCTCAACTGCATGTTTCATATCGAGATTAAGAGTGCATTGTAGATTTAATTTTGAATTGTATTCTATAAGTAATATTTGCATCAATGTTTTTGTCACTTCAATAAAATAATTTTATTCCTTTCATTTCCATGTTTCCAGTAAAACGATACCGGCCTCCGATTTCAGATTTCTTCATCAAACTTTTCAAATATGTAATCATTGACGACTGAACTGGCTAAAGTCAACCATACATATTTAGCGAGCACTTCTTTTTATCTAACCACGTCACTGTTGTAGTGCTGGAGAAGGACATTATATCTCAGCATGACTGTTCTGTATCATATACACATCTTGAGAAGTTCTAGATAAACTACGGTACACAGTCACGTCTGTGTCACAACTCCAAGCACTTTATCCACACATTTCACTACTCAATCCAACAGAAACTGATCCAGTTTATATGAAGAAGGTACTTTATAGATAAGACACTACTGTTCCTGCTTATAATTATGTACGACTTTTCTTTACAAATACCCTTTATGATAATTAAAACATGTGCCAGATTGTTGGTATTGATATGAATGCCATTCTTTCAACTCATAGATACAACTGTCCCCAGTCGTACACCTGATTAAAACCAGCGATAAATAAGTACGGGTTAGCGTAGTTGATGTTTTAGAGCTGACTGTAAGTCATGGTTAATCAAGTCCGTTTAAATTGCTATTTAGAAAAGATATAATTTAAAATGATTAATTACAAGCATATTGTGATTAGTTTTAGGTAGCGAGAATTAAATTGACCGAATAATTGCACTTAGCATTAATTATCGATTGATTATTGACTCATTAATATCTTCGCTTCAAATTGAAACGAATGCATATGATTGGTGGTACATTTCTCTTCTTTCACAGGAAAGTGGCGGATTGAGAACGGAAGATCGACAAAGAGTATCGTTGTGAAACTCTGGCAAGCGGGAATGGTGGATACTTACTGTGCTCTACTTGTCGCAGATTTGCTTTTTTCCCGTAATGAAAGAGATGCTCCTGCTAGCCAGGCAGACATTATTGATGCATTAATAATAAATCTCGTATCAGAAAAGAGTATGAGAGTGGACCTTTGGAAACGGCCGAACACGACATCAAGCATACATATTCAGTAATGATAATCCGTTTGTTTGCTTATATGGTCACTTTAATTTATCCACCAGAACTCACGTTGAATAAAGCCAACAAATTGGATACTATAGCAGCATTCTTCGATCGTCGTCGCTCGATTACTGTAACACATGATTACATACTAAAAGCTATGATAAGAGAAATGACTAACTTTGACATTGTTCATCCACATTTAGATGAGGTGTACCTTGTGCTACATCGTATGTGATTTATATCTCACAGCTCACTTGTTTTTACTAGAGCGTTTACTAAGGACTTCATTGATCGAAATATTGTTATTACACCTAGTCTTCTTCAACGAGTTTTTCGTTATCGCATTTCTTTAATTTCTTTCGTCGCAGAGAAGTACAACACCATCCTAAACACATTAGTGCCACTAGAAATCGCTTAGCCGTTATTTATGGAGATTTGAGATATACATTTATGCAATTAAAGCGGTTTGACAGGTTTTCTGACCACTATGCAAAGTACAGTCAGTCAATTTACTTTTGCTGCGATGACTGGACAACCTAGTGGTATCGCACCTTCTGAAAACGTGTAAAGGGAGATAAGTGTATAATCTGCCGTTCCGCAGGTGTTTTAACCGATCCCTAGATCGAGTTTCCTTTTGGCTGCAACTGCTGTGGTTGTTCAGTACAAGTCTTGGTACATCCATTCAACAACATTTAAGTGTGTCGCTAAGTCTCTCGGTGTCAGTTTTAGTCAGAGTTATCCTTTTGATGGGTTGTAGTTTTATTTACACTGTCTTGTCATTTTGAGCGCTGAAAATGATGAAATAGCGAGGTTGTATACATATAATATAAAATCGATTTAAGCTGACCAGTAGGCCGTATTGCCTACCGACCGATCAAAAACGTTGACCCTCTTTTCAACACTCTATGTTTTATAGTCCGGTTTACTGACTAGTAAATTGATTTCGTTTTTGGTAAAATGTGGACCTGCGGTGTCATTGGTTTCTACCTTGTTTTTGTTTCTTTGTGGTATTACCTGATCGAACCTACAATCTACCGCATGCGAGAAGAACGCTCTACCACCACGCCGCCGACGTGGACTCATCTGATTGTAAAACGGCATAATTCAGTATCAAGTAAAACATATAATCATCTCGAAATAAACTGTTTATCATTGTAGCAACTTTTACCACAACTTTTGTTCAAGCCTGGTTTCAGTGTTGATGCTGTTGTTGTTATTTTGTGACAGACTAAGCATCATGGAACTGTATTAAATGTATGTCCTCCGTCATTACCTACCTAAATTGACGAAGTCGGAGCAGAGATTTGCATTCATAGTTCATTTACAATTTAACAGTAAACTTACTTCAGAGTATTACATGTACATTGAGAAGACCTCGGTTTTTTCTGTAACTTGCTCATTTGATTTCGTTTTTGGTAAAATATGGACCTACATTGCGTTTGGACGCTGTGGTTTCTATATGACCATGTTTTTTTATTAGATGTATTACCTGACCGGGATCGAACCTACAACCTACCGTATGCGAGTAGAACGCTCTACCACCACGCCGCCGACGTGGACTCATCTGATTGTAAAACGGCATAATTCAGTATCAAGTAAAACATATAATCATTTCGAAATAATATGTTTATCATTGTAGCAACTTTTACCACACTTTTTGTTTAAGCCTGGTGTCAGTGTTGTTGTTGTTGTTGTTGTTGTTCAGTGATAACAAACTAAGCATCATGGAACAATATTAAATGTATGTCCTTCGTCATTACCTACCTAAATTGCCGATGTCGGAGATTTGTATTCATAGCTCGTTTACAATTTAACAGTAAATATACTTCAGAGTATTACATGTACAATGAGAAGACCTCGGTTTATCCGAAGAACTGGTAAGGTAGGAAATACTTCGTAAATATTTCGTTAATTAACCCAAATTCGGTTTTGGCTGAGATTGAACGCGCGATCCCCGAGTTACTAAGCCGCGATTCTAACCATTACCACGCGGCGCTAGCTCTTCTTATTAAGTACAAAACACGTGTTTAATACAATATAACAACCCTTAAGGAGTATAAAAGACAGGATTTATTAACCGAGGTCCATGCACTTGAGGCACTTGAAAGTAACGCAATAGTATTACGGCAATATATATTATGCTGGTTGCTGCCCCTTAAATAAAATGCATCCATAGAAAAAGTTCATATCTCAGCTAGTTTTATTTTGTATTTATAAGTATCATCATTTGTACAACATGTTAAAATACAATATGCAAAATACATCGAACATTCCCAAATGCAATTATATTATTGAAATACAAACGATTATGAATGTTACTTTACAGATACATACATATACAGCACAATAATTATACCATACACAAATCACATAAATTGCGCCTAATTTGTTTAGAAATAAACTACTGATTTGAATAAGGACGCGTTTTTACAACCGTCACTTAGCATTAAACAAACGCTAGTGTAATAAATACTGAAAAGATGATCCATTGGAAGTAATAACACTGCTGATTTGAAGTTTTTACAGCCGCCATACAGCACTAAACAAACGCTAGTGTAAATGTTAATACAAACTAAAACGAGAATTTCTTGCAGGGAACAAACACAAACAAGAGATAAAAGACTCTGTTTTATTGAGTCTGTTCATGATAATGAATATGATTTGCAAAACCTATATGCACCTAGCACCAATACTTGACTTTATAGCCACATAGATTGGGCGTGATGATCCCAAAGAACCAGTAAATAATACGACTACTGATTTGAAGTCGGGCGACTTTTCGTAGCCGCCACACAGCACCAAACAAACACTAGTGTGAAAGTCAATAACTACTGACTAGGTGATTCCTTGGAAGAAACAAACATAGAAAAGAGGGAAAAGTATCAGACTCGGTTTTATTGAGCCTGTTCATGAATGACAGAACCTGTCCATTCTACGCTGACATAGTAGAAACACATGTCACGTATTTTTCAGTTTTGTTCATAATATAGCGAAATTAGATATAATTTTCTGTTTGAACAAGAACAATTGTATAATAAAATGTCGATAGATTATTTGATAGAGGTACATATTGTTTTCTTCTGTGTAACAGCCAAACTATAGCATGCCAACAAACTGTTTTCTTATTCTTCAAGGAAAAAATGCATATACTTAAATCGCATGCATCTCTGTAGGCGTGTCTTTAAGGATGGGGTGTGAAAGTTAATAATCGGACCACGTAATGTGTAATTAACGCAGGACATCATTTCCTTTTTGGACATCGTAACGAGGAGCACATATCCTAACTATACAGTGGTAGCACTATACCTTTCCAGGAAAAAGGTTTGCCGTTCTCGGAACACGAACACAGTAAAAGATATATTGAGCCTGTCCATGAATGATTTTACATACGACGGCATCATACGACAACGTTATATACAGACAGCTACATTTGTAGCAGTTCATTGTGTCGAGGCATTTTTGGAGTTATATGATAAATAGATATTCACATTTGTTCCTATTTAATATTGATTAGACTCTTTGGATATTGTTTTATGATGCTCGGCCGAACCATGCATCATATGGTTCCATCAACACGTTAATGAATTTAATATTAAACAGGCGCTCTAGATCACCAATAAAATTAAAATTAAAACAATACCATGTCAGCATCTAATGCGAATCCTGATTATGTACGAAATACGAAATTAAAGGAATACCACATAATCTAAGACAGTAAATAACATGTTACAAATACAAAAGCATGACAGAACAACCTTATAAAAGCATTAACACATATTTAATAAAAACATTTATCATTTTAATGACCTAATTACACTCATTTGCTCACGACATGGCTATCGGTCATCAACAATTATATACATTATTCTTAATCTTACAATGATAATAAAGTTAAAGATAATGTTAGGACATTATATACATAAGATATACATTCTGCTGTAAAATAAAGCGGTTTTAGCACGGCCGTATACACTATACGCTATGTGATTATAACAGTAGATACAAAAGTCGAACAGGAAATGTAACATTTACATAACGCTTTTTCAAACACTCATTCAAACAATCAACAGTTGCATGGACAGATAGTAACAAAATATGCGATAAAATAAATATAAATGGGTTGACACCAGGGCACCCTACCGATGGAGGTTGAAACAGGCACCAAAATGAGATACAGGGTCCTATAGAAACCAAAGCGTCCAAACGCAATGGCATCGTAGGTCCGCACTGTACTATAAACAAGGAGCAATATTTAATTAATTATACAATACAAAAAAAAAATACAACATAAAGGGTGGTGAAGACAGAGTTACCGATTCGGAACGGTCAGTAGGCAATAAGACCTACAGGTTAGCTTGAATCGAATTTATGTGTACACAATCCTCGCTATTATCCTGTCTTCAGCGCCCAAATAGACAAGACAGTGTAAACAAAACTTTGCAAGCTAACTTTTTTCCCTATTGTCAACTCAGCAATTAAACGGGACAGTGTAATTAAAGAAGACTCGTTTAGGCTGTATCATCTATATCTGGAGCTGTGCCAGTCATTATTGAAACTGGTAGATAATGTCTTAGCAATACCGGACAGAACATGTCCATTCTACGCTGACATAGTAGAAACACGTCACGTATTTTTCAGTTTTGTCCATAATATAGCGAAATTAGATATAATATTCTGTTTGAACAAGAACAATTGTATCATAAAATGTCGATAGATTATTTGATAGTGATACATATTGTTTTCTTCTGTGTAACAGCCAAACTATAGCATGCCAACAAACTGTTTTCTTATTCTTCAAGGAAAAAATGCATATACTTAAATCGCATGCATCTCTGTAGGCGTGTCTTTATTTGTAATTTATCATTAAACAGTTCATGGACAATTTGGGTATTAAGCTATCAAATCATTACGTGCTGTGCCAGTCATTATTGAAACTGGTAGATAATGTCTTAGCAATACCGGACAGAACATCTCCATTCTACGCTGACATAGTAGAAACACATGTCACGTATTTTTCAGTTTTGTTCATAATATAGCGAAATTAGATATAATATTCTGTTTGAACAAGAACAATTGTATAATAAAATGTCCATAGATTATTTGATAGTGGTACATATTGTTTTCTTCTGTGTAACAGCCAAACTATAGCATGCCAACAAACTGTTTTCTTATTCTTCAAGGAAAAAATGCATATACTTAAATCGCATGCATCTCTGTAGGCGTGTCTTTATTTGTAATTTATCATTAAACAGTTCATGGACAATTTGGGTATTAAGCTATCAAATCATTACGTGGTCTCGCATTAATTCCATTAAGCGATGTAAAAGTTTATATTAGCAGGATTTTATAATGAATATTTCGACAATAAAACACGTTTAAAAACATTTTTTTGTTTCAATTGACCTATTAAATGTTTTTATTTTTCAGTATGCAGACTTTTAAAGCCGAAAATAAGGTTTTATTTCGTACCCCAGCCAACCCCGATTTCGCTTCTTGGAGAAGGGGTTGGATGGGGTATGAAAGTTAATAATCGGACCACGTAATGTGTAATTAACGCAGGACATCATTTCCTTTTTGGACACCGTAACGAGGAGCACATATCCTAACTATACAGTGGTAGCACTATACCTTTCCAGGAAAAAGGTTTGCCGTTCTCGGAACACGAACACAGTAAAAGATATATAGTAAATCGTTTTAACTCCTGAGCTATTATAATTAATTTAGACCTAACCACAGAGCATTATCCAGTTTTTTATCTGCAAGACCACGAATAAAATAGGAACAAACCTGCTTTTAAAAATAACTTAATCGTGGTTTTGGACGTTTTCGGACTTTTAAGATCGTTTAAAATGACGTCCTAACAGTTGATGGAGGGGGTCTTGATAGGAATTTTGAAACTACCTCAGTAACCAATCAGCACTGAGTATTTTAATCAACTATTTTTAGATACATATTGTCCCAACATTACCAATATCCACAAACTTATCTAAAGCGTTAATAACTACCGAACCATTATATATACAAACAGTTAAACATGACAAGTGACAAATATCTCCGTTGACTTACGCCTACACTGACATTAAACCAGTCTTCAGTGAAAACATTTATTCTAACACACGAACTAATACAGAATGAAACATTTTGACTGAATGACATGAAACGTTTTCTTTTTCATCCTGATCGTATATCATTTCTCCCATTACCTTATTCTTTCAGTAAAATTGCATGCTTTCTTGATATCTTTTATTTCATATCTGCTCCCTCACACAATTATTGGAAATATGACAGCAAGCAGTATACACTCATATGTGCTAATTGATATGTACATGTATATATATATATATCTATATATATATCTATATATATATCTATAAAACTATATTATATACACATGCATATATACTAAATGCGAACATAAATGCGTATCAAGTTTTGAATTTCATGCTTTCTTAGATATCTTTTATTTCATATCTGCTCCCTCACACAATTATTGGAAATATGACAGCAAGCAGTATACACTCATATGTGCTAATTGATATGTACATGTATATATATATA
Organism: Cyrtodaria siliqua; assembly: GCA_037043455.1. Taxonomy (NCBI): domain Eukaryota; kingdom Metazoa; phylum Mollusca; class Bivalvia; order Adapedonta; family Hiatellidae; genus Cyrtodaria; species Cyrtodaria siliqua. Next base: position 170,463 of record JAWPHD010000906.1, read on the forward strand.
TATCTATATATATATCTATATATATATCTATAAAACTATATTATATACACATGCATATATACTAAATGCGAACATAAATGCGTATCAAGTTTTGAATTTCTCAACGTTTAATTGCTTTCTTGATATTTGTAATGCTGTATGAGGTCCTAATGTTTTTGTGTTTGTAAATCGCAATAGGCCTTTTTGTGCATAATTTCCATCCTATAGAAACATCAATATTATATAACTGTTTCTGTATACTCTTTTGTACATTTCCCCCTCTAGAGTTATTTTCTTCACTATATTAGTTGTTTAGATAGTGATATTTCTTTCTATTCCTTAATGGATGTAAAGGACCTTATGTATGGCACAGTAAAATGTTTGTTTTTGCAATGTTTCTAAATAAAATTAAGCTTTTCAGTAGCATCCTTTGTTTTGTGGAACCAGTGTTAGTGAAATGTGTTCTGCTCTCTCTCTCTCTCATAACTTAACATCACACGCGAAACATCACAGAATGTTACACTATATACGTTCAGAAGGCCCCTTGAGAGTCACCTCTCTGTCCCCTTGCTATATGCATACCATCCAAATATTTTATTGTATAAAACAATACATATTACTAAAACAAAGCTATTGCACAAGTGTTCCGACTTGTAGAGATTACTGGAAGCGCTAGAGGAAGAGTGACGTGAACGTGAACCTGCTGAACACATTAGTGGTGTAATAGTGAGAATGAAATCGCTCATCAATTTCCCAATATTCTTGTCACACATTTCCTTCACTGGCCCCGCCGTGCATACCCTCATTCCTTTGTAGTATCTGAAAATATATGAAAACAACATTCATATAGACTATAGAACGGAAACATGTGTCTCTCGTCAACATCATGGACAGATACCACTATTTGTTTGGGACTTTTGATTCGTTGAATAAAGTATAGGGTCTATTAAGGCATATAATCAGATTCTAAGTAGATTCTGATTGCATTAAACTACCAAAATAATAACAAATCTCTATAAAACATATTATGTTTCCATCATAAACATGTTGATTTAGGATATTTTTGACTGAAAGTTGTATTTTTATGGATACAATTGTACTGAGGATATATTTGCAAAAAGTAAAATTTTGTCATTCGGGTGGTGTCTACCTTCACTGAAATATTTGAGGCTGAAAGCATCACATTACCCCCTAATTTGCTGGTCATTTTTTAATATCTCTAAGATAATTCTTTAAGAAAAGTTAGGTATTATCACCCGTTTGTAATGACCTAAAACAAAAATATCTCATCGTATTCTCAATACATACTCTCTTTGCGCCACTAAGTTCTAAGAAACCCAGAACAGCCATTATTTCAGACAATAATGATGATCCAGAGTAAGACTGTAATAAGGAGGCGTAACACAGGTATGCATTCGGGAGAAAAATAGTATAGCATATTACTAGTATTGCATAGTATGTATATAAATAGTATTGCATATTAATAGTATTGTATATTAAGATGGCCACCAGGGCTTAAAATAGATTTTACAAATACAATTTCTTGCCGGCCACTTCCCAGAAACCATAAGTGTTATTGATTTGGAACCTTAAACCAAAATGACTTTCATGCCATGTAGTTGGTACTAACCAAAATTAATTTTGATTCGATCTTATAACATGGCATCCAGCGCCCATCTTTGTTTATATAGAGTTATATAGGAAAAACTCCTCTGAAACAACTTAAAAGCGTTTTTTACTAACGGCAGTTTAGACAATTATACTATGTGGACTTGCTATAAAGTTTGTGAAGCACTCATCTTCCTATTAGATAATATTTTCGTCAGGTATGGAACCACCGTTTATAGACAAATTGTTGGTATCCCTATGGGTACGAACTGTGCACCACTTGTCGCAGATTTGTTCTTATTTTGCTATGAAAGGGATTTCATGTTGGGTCTTTCACCAGATACTCAGGCAGATGTTATTGAAGCCTTTAATGACACCTCTCGGTATCTGGATGACATATTGAACATTGACAACCCTTTCTTTCCAACTATGGTTAATTATATTTATCCTAAAGAACTTCAGCTTAACAAAGCTAATATATCTGATAACGCTTCTTTTCTTGATTTAGATCTCTCGATTGAAAATGGTAAAATAATTAGCAAAATCTACGACAAGAGAGATGATTTTAATTTTGACATTGTTAATTATCCCCACTTGGATGGGGATGTTCCCCGAGCAACTTTTAATGGGGTGTATGTGTCTCAACTTATTCATTTTTCTAGAGCTTGTACTTGAGTTAGTTGAGGACTTTAATATTCGTAATCTTTGTATAACTAAAAAGTTACTCAATCAGGGTTACCGTTACCATAAACTTCGTAAAACCTTTGCAAAATATTATTATCGTAACCCTGATCTTCTTTCCAAATATAAAAGTAATTTAAGGACTCTTCTGCGACAAGGACTATCACAACTTGACTTCTATGGTGATGTGATTTATAAACTTCGTAAGATTCTTGGTCATGATCACTTTCATACTATCTTTGTTAAACTTGTTAAAAAGTTTATCAAAAGTGGTTATGATCCTATCATTTTGCAACGTACTGCATGCTTGGTGGTGGACCCTTTTACAGTTCGCCACTATGCTTTCCTCTTTAATTGTACGATGACCGGACAGGCTGTGGACCCTATGACGACGCCTACCTAAAGCCCATTGGAACGGTGGCGTTTGATGTTTGTCTATGATCTTTCTTGTCGTGCCCTTAATGGTTTATTCTCTTACTGCTCTGGCTTCTGCCAAGTCATTGAGTACCTTCATTGTGGCTTTCTAGGCTATTGTTTTTTTGTATTATATTTACACGAGCATATTTGTGTTTTACTTATATTGCCTATTGATGCTGCCTTGTTGGTTAGAGATTAGATCATGGCGGGGATTTCTTTATTTACACTGTCTTGTTTTAATGGGATGACAGTAGGGTAAGTGTGAGGTTTGGTGACCCTAGAACCGGTTTAAACCCCCAGTGGCCTACTATGCCACTGACCGTTCCAAGGCGGTAGCCCTATTGTCAACTCTTTTGTGTTTGTGATGTCGTTTGCATTTATTATTGCTTTTGCCTTCTTGTTTGTCTGTTTGCGTGTTTGTTTCTGTGTTTTGTGATTGAGTGTCACCTTGAATGCTACTTTCCCTGTCCGATCTTTTTATATTTCTTTTTATGGATTTCCATGAAGCTTTACAAGAATGTTGCTCTTGTTGTCTCGTTAGTCCTAGCAAAAAAAACCCAGGCCATCCGTAAATTCAAGATGGCTGCCACAGCTACAAATAGATATTACACTATGCAAGTGTGTGGTGACTACTTCTCAAAAACCAAAAGTAATATTTACTAAAATGACTGGCATGACATTTAGTTGGCCGTACGCACAAATCATTTCGATTCAATGTCAAACTTGGCCACCAGCAGCCATCTTTGTTTACATAGAGTTATATAAGAAAAACTTGTGGCGATTACTTTGAAAAAAACTTGATGGATTTGCATGACACTTTACAGGATAGTTGCTCTTGATGTCCAGTTGGTCCTTAGTAAAAATCACTTTGGCCAGAAATTCCAAATGGCAGCCACAGCTCAAAATACAATGGCAGCCACAGCTAAAAATGTTTTTGTTTTTTCTTTTTGCATACACGTTATAATCATTCATATTTATTACATGATGAGCAATTACCAGAATGTATACCCTGCTTTGCACCGTTAACGGTCAAACACATCTTATTGGAATGTGTAGACTTTGATCCTATGCGTCAAAGGTACTACAATGTTAATACAATGAAAGAGTTATTTGATACTGTAGATTTTAGTTTTGATTTAGATTTCCTAAAAGAGATCAGACTATATAAATCATTATAATGTGTTATATATATTTACTTGTTTATATACCCGTTGACGGGCATTTGTTGATTTACATACATAGTTTATATTACACCTTATCATCCCTTATTTTTTAATAGTTTTATCTTTATAAATTTACATTCATTTTTAATTAATACTTCATTTCTTCATTTTTCATCAATTTTTGCGCACAATATGACCAATTTATGTGTCGACGTGCCGTAAAACACCATTCATTCATTCATTCATTCATTAAAAATACATTTTTAAAAATAAAAGTTCATGGCGACTAATAAAAAAAGAGATTTTAACCAACTATCTCAAATAATAACTTGCCACTTCCTACAACACTTAATCATGAACTTCAGGTGAGGATTCAGCGGCCTCTTGCTCAGTCGATAAGGACGCGCCGGCTTGAGAGATGTATAACATATAACAAGAATCACTTCGCCAATAACAATCATTAAAATGCATACAATCTGTAATCTTAACTATAGGAACAGCTCAAAACCATTGGCTTACTAATGTTTTCGCCATTCAGTACTTTGATTACAAAACATGTAGGCATCAGCCCAACAGTTGCAGAGTAGATGTTATTTTAACCATATGATCCCCTGGATGGTCCATTTTCTACCCCATGAACTTCATATGTATTCGTTATGTTAATTAAATCCTTTTGGTGGAAATACATTGTCATTTTTCCAGCATTATGCGCAGGCACTAGAGCTATCTCTATATATCCATACATACAGCAATGGAGCCCCCAGAACTTAAATAAATATTGAAAAGGGATGTTTCACCACAATAGTTCTGCGTTATAACTTTGGTTTTCTGTCCAAGATATAAATGTCATTAGCCAATTAGTTTGTGACAATTAAATATGATTGGTCCAGCAATTCCAGAAACGAAGATTTGCTTTGAGTGTTCCCGATGTATCTCTCTACAAACGTAGAACTCTAGGGCAGGACTATTTTACCGCAGTGGCTTTAATAGTTCAAATGTATTCTCCATGTATACACAACACCATAGATGGTGTAATGTTTTACATTATGGACTGAAAAACAACTTCCAACTTATTGGGATGACAAGAGAGTAAGAGCACCATAGAACCTGGTTTAAACCCGCTATATACAGAAGTAACACGTTGGGGCAGGATTATTTTACCACATTGACTTTAATAGTGACTTGATTATTTCAACCATAATTCTCCATAGCTGGTGTAATGTTTTACGCTAGGGACTGAAACACAACATCCAACCAATAGAGGGTTGACAATTAGATAAGAGCACCCTTGAACCTGGTTTAAACCTTCTCTATACACAAGTAGAACATTGGAGCAGTAATATTTTACCACAGTTGCCTTATTTGTTCAAACTTAATTGTCCATGCCAGTGACATGCTTCATGTTATAATTGACATTGAGCCAACAGTTACTGATCGGAATAGATATGTATATAAACTAATGTGTACACAACACCATAGATGATGCAATGTTTTACGCTAGGGACTGAAATACAAAATCCTTGAACTTATTTATTTTATATCGATTGTAACGAAAGCTCTCTGAACGTATTTTTATCACTCTCGATGTCTTCCTTGGCAGAACCACTACTCAGCAAATGCAGATAAAGGGTCTTGCTCAGGAAACAATACTACTTTTTTGATGACAATACGATAAGAACAGCCTAGAAGCAGGTTTAAACCCCATGAGGTATTTTTGCCACCGACCGCTCCAAGGCAGTAGCCCTATTTCCAACCGGTTTATGTTTGTGTTGTCGCATACCTTGCTGCTATTTGACCTTGTTTTTTGTTTTGTATGCGTGTTTTGGGTTGACAGTGTTCTGTGAATGCTACATTTCCTGTTTGACTTGTCTACCTACCTTTTGAGTTACACTTTAATTAAATACAACATTTTGACGACTCCTTGTTTATGGTTCGTTCTTGTTAAATACCTCTCAGTTATCGTTCGACAATACATACCTACACAGGTTAATTGTGAGACTTTCGTATGTGTCTACAGGCTTGATAGTCTGTGAAAATTTATCGTCGTTATGCTTAAGACAGTCGTATACAATGTTCCTTTGTTTTGTGATACACTTGCTGTGCCGCGCATGCTCTGTGAATAAATCAAAACAAAATATAATTTGATTATTCTTTTTTGAAAGGCTGTTTTTATTAAAACAGGTTTTAATTACTGTTTGAAAATTTGTTTTAATATTCATGAGCTGACATTATATTGAACACGATTTTCCCTAAGAAACGCGGATTTCATCGAAACTGTAAGAAAGAAATATTGATGTATTTACTTCAGTTGATGCGTTAAAATACAAACAAGGAAGGAAATAAACAATTTGTTAACATTCAACAGACGACATTATATTTTATACACTCATATATTGTAAGTATATTTATAATACATATACAACCTTCAAGACTATATAATACATATACAACCTTCAAGACTATTACAGACTTGGTTGAATCCATGTTCCCATATTCTTGGCTGTGCTAAACTCTTCAGTTTGTCAATATTTTGATAACAGTTGGTATATAAATCCTCTAAGCACTTCACTGTTGCGTTAAAAATTCCATCTCTGAAAAGACATAAAAAGAGAACGTGACGTAATATATTAAAAATTGCTACACTGTTTATAGTAAATAAAGTAGCATCCCATGTATATAATAATATATGATAAAAGCATCACACTCTGCAAAAACATCACTCACTTTGTTCTAATTGATCGTTATGTTTGAAACACTAGTGACTCTAACTATTTCCGGTTTTATTAGATCAAAAATACAAACTAGTACGCTTTTTGTAGCACATCTACCTTTAACAGAATATGTTACAGTCCGTTAATATTAACGTTTCAATTCTCACTACCGTAAAAAATGTGTGACAAACAAGAATGACCATTGCTGACTATATAAATACATTTAGTGCAAACAAACAGCAATAATTCAACTTATATATATATGACGACTTACCGTAAACAATTAAACAAAACGTCTTACATACCGGGTAAGGTTAATCGCGTTTTACATAGATGATGGAATATAAGAATCCATCATGAGTATCCATGTGAGATAGGGAAATCTCACACGAGGGTCAGAATTGTAACCAGGTACGAGGCTGTCTCGATGTCACAGTTTTGATCCCGTATCTCTCATGATGATTTTTTCCCCCATTATACAGAGCTTATAAATACGCTAGAAAAATGCATGACGTTTCATGTAAGAGTCAATATCATGTATGATAGAGTTATCTTCCATGGGGAAAAACCTATCTCACATGTCTAGAAATGGGAGAAAGCCTGATCTTACACATGGGGGAAGATAAACGTCACGCACTGATATCAACAATGACAGTTGCACGACGTCGATTGTGTAAAAAGACAATGCACGACGTTAGTAATTGGCGACGTCAACACGCACACTATCAATGATACGCAAGAAAAAGAATCACTCATGGGTATCCAGTTTAGATAGGGAATTCCAACCCTCGGTATAACTGTTTTAATCGGAACCTCAGCAGAACCTTGGTTCCGATAAAAAAACAATTACACATCGGGTTGGAATATCCGATCTTTACCGTATGAAATGTTCTTATAATGCGTCACCATAAATATTCTTATAATGCGTCACCATAAACATAAAAGGGATTAAAACAATAATTTGAATGAATATTGTATTTAATAGTTAGGTGTGCTGCATCACACACATCCAAGGGTCGGCACAATGTATGTTTGTGGGTGGGGGAGGAGGGCGAGGTGGTGGGGCAGTTGTGGGGGGAGGGGGTCGCCGTGACAAAAATGTATGTCTTCGACTCTGAAATGCTTATTGCTGTTCAAACAGAAGCAAAATAAATACATTTACTTTCTTTCAAGTAATACTTGAGAAAGGGGATCCCTTGGAAGCAACAAACACAAACAAGAGAGAAAAGTAGTAGATTCGGTTTTATTGAGTCTATTCTTGACAGGTTATATAACGTATATCGCCTCTCACTCCCACTAGCACTGGCTATCGCGGTATTCTACTTTAAAACCACACAGCTTGGGCTTGATGACCCCAAAGGACCACTAAATAAAAACAATTAAGACAGATTTGTAATCGGATCGACTTTTATAGCACATAACTGAACACACGTTAGTGTGAATACCAATTAATACTGTAAAGATCCACTGGAAGAAACAAACACATACAAGAGAGAAAATTAGCAGACTTGGAGTCATAAAATGTAATTTAAAGTGCAACAACCTTTAATTTTATACTGAAATGAAAAAAAAACACATAATCAAAAACGTGCATATAGTTTCGTGTTTAATGTTAAGAGTTTGCAACGTTTAAAGCCTTAGTTTGCTTACCTGCTTGAGCCAAATGCGTATTCTGTCGATAATGAAACTTTAAAGGGGTAACAATTGGTATGTTCGGTGCTGTTTAAACCTTCTTTCTGAAAGGACAGGTCTAAAGTCGCCCTGTGCCATTCGATTAGCAATACCATATAAAACATACAATATATAGAGGAATTACCCCTTTTGTTTTCAGTATATTTCTGCAACATAAGACCATACCCATTTTCCATTAGTGCTTTTGATGTGTAATGTTTCATGCCGATATGTTTGGAACCGGTGCATTGAAATAACGCCCTCGAAATACGAGGAAGAAGACGATTGGTAGAATCCATGACAGTGTATGCGGCATACAATAATTAAGCTAAACTGATATTAATTCATGAGAGGGTGATAGTAAGAATGTTCATTCTGAGGATATAGAGTGAACATTCTAACCATCACCGTTTCATAATATGGTATTTGTTTTATTATACTGAAACCTCGCGGGCCAAAACAGGTACATATTTCGCTTTGGCTGTGGCTTTTTTTCTTTTTTCTTTTTTCAAAAAGTTGTTATAAAGTTATATTATTGGGCTGGAATAACTTAACTAAGAACATTGGTCACTATACTGATTGGATGACGTCGCCGAAAAAATGTTTTTTTCTGCATACTCATTGATTGTAAGGAATAAGATGTAAAGAACATTTGCTGTTTTATTGTTCGCATTCGAATAAATATAAATATTTTATTCACTCCAAAACAACAATTATCCTCTACATATGAGCCGCAAGGATTAGAAACGAACAGCACGTGCAACAACGTACACAAAAGCTGCGCATGCGAGAGTGTTTTGACTATCACTCTGCCATTCACTATCACCCTGCAATATTACCCTCGCGTCAGATATTAAGAATTAACACACTGTTTATGTGGATTTAGAATGGGCGTTTTATGTGAGGTACACTAAATAAATATATACAACGCATGTACTTACTCGCAATATCTGCGAATGATGCTCGTGTTTGTGCCAGCCAGAACGTTCGTACCATTTATGCCATGTGTGACATTAAACAGACATTTGAACACCTGCGTCAGTGGTTCATCTCTCGGGCATCTACATTCATATTGTTCCGGGCATATATACAGAAACGACAGCAGTGCTGCAATAGAGTAATTCAAACCAATGTTTGTTTTGTCTCAAAATATTTTATATCCATAAACAATTGCATTCATTCGTTTTGCATGTCTGTCTTTATTGCTAGACACTATTGTCTTATTTTGGCCCTAAGTTTGAGCCCCCTTTATGTCCGTGGTAGTTAAATTATCGTTCTGCTATTTTTTGTAAATGTCGTGTGTTTTTTAAAAGTATTTGCTAGTACAACTGTTTTCGGTAACTGGATGGCTATGTATCATTATGACATATTTCCTAAATGGCTTCGATTTTTTTTTAAGAATTTCGTTTTGTTCTTTTAAAAACAAAATGTTGTTCATTATACGTAGTCCATCTTGCATTCATGTTTTTGTTTGAAGGCGTTTTGTAAATGCTGCATGTCATGCTCGAGTTTTGCTTATGTTATTAGTATACTGCTTAGTATAACATATATACTAATGTCATTATTAAAAGTGTCCTGTTATTTCTCAATAACACGTCAAAATAAAATAGTTCAGTTGCGCAGGAGGAGACTAAAGTGGAAGCCCAACATTTGATTTGAGCGGCGGAAGGGGTCCGGAGTATTCTCAAGTATGCTCGGGCTTCCAAACACTATATCATGGAAAAAAGTGGAACGGTTCCGGCTTCCGGGCTTCCACCCGACTACGCGCCTAAGTTTCTTATTTCTGTTTCATTTCTAGTCACGATGACATAAGGAAACGTTACATGACGTCACTTATTAAACCGTTAACGTCACAGAACGAAACTAAATAAGCAGTGGATTTACACAGACGTGGAATAGCATAATTTACAGATTAATCGTAACATTATTTATGATTATGTGTATGTCATGTTATTTTTAAAAGCTGAATCAATAAGAACAACCGACATTTTAAAACATTTCCCCGCTGGTCCAGCTGAGACACTTTTGGGGGATATCAGGGGGAATGTTGTCTTCCCTCTGCCCTGGTCTGCTGTGCCTAAAAGCAGCTCCGCCACTAGAACCATATTTTTTAGGAAACGTAGAGATCTAGGCCTATACCTTTGGGCAGAGTAGATTCAGTTTGAAATGTGTGATTTGACTGATCGGTTCAACTGAAATTAATTTAATTTAGAGCTTACTGGGGCATGTGAAATAAAATGGACAGTACAGATTATCATTGATACAAATTTGAAATTATAAGGATTGTTTTTCATTTTATGCTATGTTATCGAAGTATAACACGTCAATGATGGATCACAAATTGTGTATAAAACCGCTTCGCTGCGATACGTAGTTTTATACAATTTAAGACCCATCATTGACGTATTACACTTCGATAACATCGCAAAGAAAGAAAAAAAATCCATAAATAAAGATAATGTTTTATTGATTTGGAGTGAATACAGAATTTATTTCCATGGTAAAGTGAGAACTTATACTTTCAGGAAAGTTCCAGAATTTATTATCTCTTTGAGATGAATCCGTCCTAAAGTCACACCATAGAAACACATGTTAATTTACAAAACTTGTCCTAAAACGGAATCGCATTACATTACCCTTTGTCATCAAATTTTTATTTTATTTTTTAAGTACCAATTTACATCTTTAGTTTGGAGAGAGTATTTCGTGTTAGTGATTGACCACTCTAAAGTCAGTGATTGACCACTCTAATATCAGTCATTGACCATTCTAAAGTCAGTGATTGACCACTCTAATATCAGTCATTGACCATTCTAAAGTCACTGATTGACCACTCTAAAGTCAGTGATTGACCACTCTAAAGTCAGTCACTCCGTTTCAGTTTACTTTTGTAAGATAACTGGAAAACCTCGTGGGACTTTATGATTGCACCTTCTGAAACCTTGAAAATGGAGGTCGGTGCATGAACTTTCGTCCCTTGTTTTTTATGGTCGTTTCCCCTAGCTTGGTTGTATCTAGGCTGCAACTGCTGTGGTTGTTCAGTACAACAATTCTGGATACACCCAGAGGTGTTTCTAATTATGAAATGTTACATATGTTTACAACAACATTTAATCATTTTCTAATTTCTCCGGATGTTGTACTTTTATTTTATACTGCCATGTCACTATGGGCGCTGAAAACAGGATAATAGCTAGGTCTTGTTTGTATGTGTCGTGTTCGGTCGTTTCCGAAGGTCCACTCTCATACTCTGTCATATAAAACGATTTGAGCTAACCAATATGCATACTGATCATACAAAGTATGTAACCCGTTGTGTTGTGTATTGTCCTGTTTATTTACAATTTAATTTGCTCATTCGATATAAGTTTGCGTTTGGTACAGTTCAGACCTACGATGACATTGCGTTTGAGTGGTTCAGTTTTTAAAGCACCATTTGCTCGTTTGTTTTTAGTCTAAAAAAGCGGTAAAGTGTTAGAAATTTATATCTAGTTAATGATCTTTTCGGGTAGATATATTTAAGCGTCGGACAATATAAGTCAAGGTTCGGTACAACAACAAACGCGTTTTGTATTGGATTTGCCCAATGGTCTTCATATGTCAAATGCATCCCTTTGTACGATTATGATCATAGCTGCATATGTCTATTGCCCTCAGGGAGGCAAATAACAGTTTATCAGTTAAATACAGGTATCTCGAGCTAAAAGAAACTTAGCTCCCCAAATATCAGCTTGTTATCATCGCTATCAATCAAAATGATATTATTATACACATTAAAAAAATCATGTTTATGGATCAAATCGGTCCAATGCGGAATGCTGTTATTTTTCCTTCCAAATACCGTGGAGAAATGTAAGATAATATAATATCTAAGTTGTGCACATTTTAATGATTATATTACATTATCTTTTGACATTACAAGCTGTTCTGGTGTTATATCAGGGAAAACACTTTAAAAGCATTTTTGCGGACGATTACACACATATACGAAGAAGAAAGCTCATACTAACATCAATCAGCTGTAAATAATTGATATAACTAGGAAGTTAATTCATGTAAATTAAGTTAATGGACTGTCCTAGAAAGTAATGTTAAATGGCCATCTCGGATCAATATTAAGTAGATTTACCAGGCTATGTTACCATCTCTTTGCTTGCTAGTTTTATTATAATGTAAGGATGTTTGTATGGGGCTTAAGGATATGTCTGTGTAATGCCACTGAGATTGCATATGAAATGCATTTAATGTTTACACATTTATCTAGGAAGTGCTATACTTGAATTAGAAAAACATACTAGATCAATATGTGAATTGGTCAATACACACATGACCTTGAGTATGACATCAACGGAGTATGGATCAATATACACTTTTATCAATTTTTTCTTTAGATAATGCATTTTTAATTGGATTCCACAAAAGGGGACATAGTCGTTAACGTCGCTTTTGACAGTATTTCAGTGATATCACGACGGTGTCTGCTTGTAGCAGTGAGCTCTAAGCTCAACTTTATAGTGCTGTCACTCTAAAAAACCACGCCCTAGACAAATGATATGATTCCCAACCCACTCACATAATACGCTCTACCATTACGCCACCGCCAAGTCTTGCAATTATAAAAGTCACTTCGAGTCATTTAATTGTATTTTTTTTTCTAGTACGGAAAAACACTAATGGATGTAGATACATAAACGAGACGTAAGACTTGGCCATTAAATAAGTAGATCCTTTAACGTCTGTATATTATTGGTTTTATTCAAAAGACTATTGCTTCCGGTTTATTTCTGACGCGCATGCACAGACTCGGTATTTCGGTTTTAAGGAACGCCATTTTCCTTTGATGTACAGTAGGTCGACGTTATAATATAAACTGGACATTTGAAACCATTGTAATCGTAATAAAACTGTTGGTGGGAAGTTTTTTGGGGCGAAAGGTAAGTACGGCATTTAAGTGTTTGTAGGTGTTGTGGTAATATGGCATTTTATGATTTTAGTAGAAAAGTAGGCCATGCTTCACGTGGCTGTTCACAAGTTCATGTGAATATTGATGTGTGCACGTATCAACGGGTGCATATCGACGTCATTTTTATTGAGCATTTTAAACTTATTGCATACATGTTCGTGGGTACCGGTTGTGAAAAAGTTCGTGACGGAAGGTAGGTACGGGTTTACGTTGTTAGTGTTGAGGCAACGTATTGGATAGAGCTAGTTGAAAGTAGGTCACAGGCGTTCAACTGAGACACTCGGCACACTGAGTACCAGCTCACATTAATTGATCTGCTCAGTCCCATAGTACCGTAAATTGCCCAGTACCAGCTACGTAACCCCACGCCGGAGTATAGATATACACCGAGCGTCTCACACAACTGCGTGTGGGTCCCATAAAAGTGTGGGTCCAAATATTTCCCTAGAAGAAATGGACAGGTAGGCCTTTATTACGCTATTAAACTGTAGTAACTGCCAATTGATCGGACCACCATGAAATCGAAGGCAAAAGTTATCAAAATATCAGCCTATTCTCAAACAAGACTCGAACGTTTGTGTTTCAATTTAGTATATACTGGCGAACGCGAAACTAGGAACCAGTCAAAATTGAACCATATCTACTTCCGACACAGAAGTAAATGTATAAAGTTTTAAATATGAAAAAGTTAAACCGTTTATTGAACAACAAATTAATGGAATAAAACAATACAGACTTACATCCATCACATTAACTGAAAAATATTTGAGATAAATCATTAATTTCAGGTTGGGAGGAGGCGTGACACAGGAAATTGCATCTTTTGATTATTACCTTTATCAAAGATATACAGGTATATCTAAGCCTTTATAGGACTGTTATTATTATTATTTATGAAGGACTGTAAAGGGACATTTTAGTGATGTTTTTACTGAGGTGAAGTAGATTTTTTACAAATGTATCAAATACATACACCTTGTACATTTGTCGTGTGCAGAAATATATTTCCTATCTGACAATACCACTCTTCCTACGACTTGTCAACCCTCCGAGATATCAAAGTCAAAAGTCACCAATAAATATACTCATCATTTGTCTGATCTGGTAAACATTCCAGAATCACGTATCAGTCATTTTCGGCAGTCGGATGCAATTGAGATATTGCGATTGAACTACTGACGTCATTATGTTCTGCATTATGGCATAAGTAGTTCAATCTCAGTATCTCGAGTACATCACTATGATTAGATTGCCAAAAATAGCAGAAACATAATTTTGGAATAAGGGTCACACTAGTAAGACATAACCAATATGGTGACATTAGATATACGTTTGAGTTAATGCTACGGACTATTGTACGAGATGTTGCGAATGAATTATTTTTTGTCTTGGTCTTAGAAACAGGACAAATTTCCGATATATTCTGAAAGAAATCAATCAATTAAATCATTATTCAAAGCATATTGGAATGAAACTTGCTGACGAAATACATTATGTAATACGTATTTGGGTGCTGATTATCTCTGAACCGATGCAGTTTCGAAATGTTTGTGTCAGACATGAATATTAGGTAATTTATAGAGAAAGTGTTTACAATCAATACTCATGTGACTGACTACATAATCTTTAAGATGGCCGACATAGTTAGTATAAATATTCATGTTTTGTAAACAAGCGAGTGTATTATTCGCTATTGTAACACAATTAAAAGAAAACAACATATGAGTTTGTTATAAATTTTGCAAGCGGGCATGTTAAAAATTAGACGAAAATGCCAAAATGAATCGGAACGAAATCAGACCCAAAATTGAACGACTTAGATTTCTTTTTGCTTATACATCACCGGAAACTACTCTCGGTTTCAGAAAGACTGGTTTTCAATTGTATTTGCTGTTTTTGAACGACGTTGGGGACGAAGGAGCAATATTTAGTTTGAATCAATACCGCGATGTAACCCGACTGTTAATGAACTGAAGATCATTTCCAGTCTATTTTGTAACCTACGATGAGCTTTCTTCATTATTTCGAAAGCGTAACACGGCAGAAAAAAGCAATGCAGACGTTAGACTCAAACAAAAAAACTTATGAAATAAACAGAACCCGTAATTTCCAGACCCAATGACTGAAAATAAAGTGTCAAAACAATCAAGTTCTTTATTTTATTGAATTATTTGTGATATTATTCTATAGAAAATGTAACTTTCTGTGACAATATACATATTTGTCTAAAAATAACACTCAAATTACACTTAAACAATTCGGGTCAGTAGAAATGCGTTCTGCTAGTATTTTTTTGTAAGTCACATGCTCGATGGGCTAGTAGCTCAAAATATTTTCATGAAGACTGTTCGGAGCTCCAGACAAACTTCCTTGCCAAAGGGTATTTTACCTCCTAAATAAATCTGCAGTGCTGATTCAGATTATTTTAAAGAGTAAATGTTATAATGGTTTCGCACTTTGCTTCAGAATATGACTTTATTAAACTAGCATTGTTAATTTTTAATGCTGATTTTCACTCCCAATATTTTTTTGCAGTGCTGCTTTCCTAAATTATATAACTTGCTTATCTATCTGGAGTTCTGAATTAAAGTATTAGTTTTTTTAATATATCAGAAAATATTCGCTATTGTTTACATAGAGTCCATCGTATCTAAATAAGAAATGCACCCCTAAATGTCTGTGTAACTTGCCCCAGAATCAGACTTGCCCCTAATTTTGTCATTAATTTACGGTTTAATTTCTTCTGTACTTTAAACCAATGAACATTACTATGTCAGTAAATAAATCTAAGTCGTTAATGGTAAAGGAAGACAATCCAATGATTTCTTAATCATTTTTTTGTATTTCCTGCGTAGCACGGCAGACCCTTAGGGATCACTTTGTCCATCGTCGTCGTCGTCGCCCATCACAGTTAAATCTGCAACCTAACCTTGGCCATAATAAGTTGAAAAGTATTTGGCCTATGTTCATAAAACTTCACACACATCTTCATCTTACCTCAAGAAATGTGTTAAACATGACCTATAACTTACTGACTTTCATTTTGGCAGAGTTATGCCTCGTTTTATAGTTAGATTGTACATGCTGAAATAAGCACAACGCAAGTGACCCAAGTGTTCTGTGGAAGATCCTTCTAGTTTTGTATCAACTGATTTCATAACTTACCTTTACAGTCCGACTCGAGGGCAATTACTAGCGTTGCAAAACTTTAAAAATGCATTATCCCTCATCTGACTTTGTAAACAACCGACGATCTATTTCCAACCTACAGAGATGATATAGACTTTGTGTCAAGCATTACTGACATTTTGTGCACGTTCTAGTAAATTGTGAAACAGATCCATATTTGATATTCAGACGTTTAATGCAGTAAATCACAAGTTTTTGGTTGTTTTTAGCTCTACTGATCAAAGATGAGCAGAGCTTTATCCGTGGTGCAGTATCCGTTCCTAAACTTTTTTTGTAGCGTCTACTCCTCTGAAACTACTGGATAGATTTTTATGAAACTTTACAGGAATGTAGCCCGTAGTTTATCCTAGCAAAAATTCACATTGATGTAAAATCCAAGATGGACTTCTTGAAACCCATAAGTGATATTTATATGGGCCTTTTTCTAAAATGATCAACATGACATGATGTTGGTCGTTGTCAACATGGCACCCAGCGGCCATCTCTGTGTTTTGTGGTTGATTGTCCTCCTTGAATGCTACTTTCCCTGTCCGATCGTTTTATATTTCTTGGAATTAATTTATAAGCGTAACCTGCAGCTTCATCTGGCAGATTCAAAGGACATGCTTTATGAGTTAAGATCAGAGCCCAGAACGGATTATGTAAATATACATTATTTGAAGCAAAATATGTTTAATCTAAATTTAAGTTGTCTGATTAATTCTTTGTACGCTCTGTGCATTTTGGGAACATCTCTGTAGTAAAGGAAGCATGCTTTTCTTTTGAGAAAAGAGATCCAGGCTCGAGTCCTTTCAGAGAACCTGGCACAATTACTGAGCTGGACTTCGTTTTGGGATAACCACAATTTTAAAATAAATACATATGATAAAATTGTTCATTGCACAGTTATACCAGCGTTAAAAAGTCATTCCATAATATTTATATGCGCTTCCATAAAAGGGAAGAGGCTATACGTGGTGTTACCCTTATCATGAAATATCGAAATTTTTGTTACTGTATATAATACATTCATCCAAACTGGCATTTTGAAATCAGAACAAAACCAAAAGACAAAAGACAATTAAACTCTAATGCTTTGAATGCACTTATTCTATAACTTCATTGTTTTATTTATATAGTACTGATGTCGACAAACACAGATTTTGTCACCTCCCCAATTTTGGAGATGTGTCACTTGACTGATAATCGATCGGTCAAATTCTTGCTAATATGTCATGCTAATAATATCATCCTTTCACTGCCTTTCAAACATGTCCGTACTCCCCATGCTATAATACATGTATTATAGCTTTTCTTGTTCAATTTATATATATGTCATATATAAATGTGTATATTTTTCCAATTATGGTGACTAGGCAGAAATTTAAAACTTTCTTAAATATTTGAAATACATTTTAAAACATATTTAACAATAAACAGACATTTACATACAGACATTTGTAGATGCACCCCGTGACGTCTCATTGCGTTGACCAAAAACCGTGTGGACAATTTCAGACTTTGTGTATTATTTCTTGTATGACGTCACTGTACTGACACCTGTGTTTTGCCGTTTGAACAATGCATAGTACCTAGATTTAAACTAATGCATTTCATATCAAAATGTTTTTTGGATTAAAATGTTAGTGTCATATGGATAACAAATGATTTTTCTTCACTTTAGTTAAGTTGAACTCTTATACAATTGAACTGTTTATGTCTAACACAGAGGAAAGTCCACACATAAAAAAGTCAAACGCGTATGCACATCGGAGGACGGCGCATATCAAAAATCGTCTCGCCGTTCGTAGACATGTATTTTATGCACTACTAAGGCGGTACATGTAGCTATATAGTCAGCCATTTTATGTTTGTAATGTCATAGTTGCCCTTTATTCGTCTTTGTAGTTGTTTGCTTCGTTGCTTTTATCGTGTGTGTTTGTTATTGACTGCGGTCCTTGAATGCTACATTTCCTATTCGACTTTTATATCTACATTTGATGGTTCTAAAGGACAAGTAAGTAATACCTCTTAGTTGATTTCGACAGTGAGTCAAATCGATAAACGGGTTTACATTCATTGCCATTAATAAAGTCAATATTCATGTATCGTCATGTCTCCATTGCATGTTTCATATTGAAATTAAGTGTGCATTGAAGATTTAATTTTGAATTGTATTCTATAAATAATATTTTGCATCAATGTTTTTGTCACTTCAATAAAATAATTTTATTCATTTTATTTCCTTGTTTGCAGTAAAGCGATACGATCTTCCGATTTCAGATTTCTTCATCAAACTTTGCAAATTAAGAAATAATAAATACGTATCTGTGTTTTATCGGTGAATAAAATACAGTTAGGAGATCGGATGCGTAGTTAGCACGAGTGATTTAATTACTCGCATCCGAACGACTGACTGTAAATTATTGATTTATTAATCGCATCCGATCTCCTGTCTGTATTTTATTCACCGATAAAATACAGATACGTATTTATTATTTCGATTCTAACACAACAATAACCCCGTTGTTTACGCTATTGTGGGGATACTATATATTATCTCGGAGGTCAAGGTAATCAGGCTGCTATGTTTACAGGATGTTCCATTGGGCGCCCGATTAGTCACGTGACAAACAATTAAGTCATTGCTATGACGTCAAACGTTCTCAGCTTGTTCAAGATGCTTATTATTGTTATGTGTACTGATGCATATGATTGGTTTATATCGGGTGTGTTTGCAAGGATTGGGAGCATGGCAATTGTGTTGTAATTAACATTTCATTCAAATTACTGTTGAGTTTGTCTTCGTGACGTATTTTTACTAAGTGACGTCATGTAACATGGCACTTCCATCGGATGAAATATACTCGGGGAATTAATGGAACAGCTGTATTTTATCGTAGAATAACATACAGTTGTCTCTCTTCTTTGTGTATATGAAAGACTGCGCAGGTTGTGTTAGAATATGTAATCATTGACTGAACTTGCTCAAGTCAACCATACATATTGAGCGAGCACTTCTTCTTATCTAACCACATCACTGCTGAAGTGCTGGAGAAGGACATTGTTTCTCAGCATGTGTATTTTTCTAGACTCTTTTGTTTATGTACACAACCTGAGAAGTTCTAGATAAACTACGGCACACAATCATGTATGTGCCTCAACTCCAAGCATCTGCGACTTATCCACACCTTGCACTACTCCATCAAACAGAAACTAATTCAGTTTATATAAAGAAGACATCTAATAATTATGCACGGGCTTTCTTTACAAATACCCTTTATGATAATTAAAACATGTGTCAGATTGTTGGTATTGATGTGAATGCCATTCTTTCAACTCAAAGATACAACGATCCCCAGTCGTACATCTGATTAAAGCCAGAGTGCGTGGTCCAGTGGTAGAGCGCCGAACTCCAGATCGAGAGGTCGTGGGTTCGATCCTCGCCGCGGCCACGTTATTTATAATGAGCAAGATAATTAATCCGCATTGCTTAGTACTGGTTCTACCCAGGAAGCCATCGAGAATGATTGATCTAAGTTGCAAGAACTTGTTTCGTGATCGATGTAAAATAAATATGTTTAAACTAAACAAAAACTAAGCTGAATATTTAATAACTAGCACATAACAAAGGCTATTTAACGCAATGGATATAATTTCCGTTGGTAGGGCGGCAATTCTTAGTTTGTAATATAAATGTGTAGGACGGCAATTCTTAGTTTTTAATATAAATGTATGTTCGTTTAGTGTAAGTGGGCTGAGAAGTAAAAGCCAGCGAGAACAAATGTTTCGTCGGCTTAACTCACAATTATAGGCAATCTGTTTTTACAAGAGACACATTTAACTGACTAATATTATGAAGCTACTTTGAATGGGGTGGTGGTGGGGTGGAGGGAGGGTGTGGAGTGGGGGATTTGGGGTGGAGGGGAACATCTTTTTCATATATGGAGACATGTTAACCATCAACAACTTCAATATACATGACATTCAATGCTTCTTTTTAATATTTGATAATCTAGTTAATTATTGAAATAAAAGTTTTATAAAACCTGGTTATGAATCGGATCACTCAATTACTATTGTAAGCTGACATCGTAAACATAATTAAAGGACCTGGATACTTTAAAATAAATAATAGTTTTTATTTTACTAAATTCTGAATACCAAAGTGTCATTAGAAACAATATTCAGCAACTTGCGGAAATAAACAAAGATTAAAACCCGAATACTTTATGAGAAATACGTAAAGGACCAATTAGAAGCGAAACAATAAAATATGCTACTACAAAAACAAAAACAAACAGATTGCGAAAAAAGGGATTAAATGTTACTAGATAAACAGAATATAGAACAGAAACGTCAAACAGTACTAAATGATAATGACATAGAAAACGCAGAATCGAATAAAAGAAAAAACAACAAAAAGAAATGAATGAACTGATAGTTACAAAAGTAGAAGGAATAATAATACGATCAAAAGCACAAATTATAGAACAAATTGAAAAAACTACAAGCTACTTCCCAAATTTAGAAAAAAAAAGAAGAAGGCAGAGTGAAAATCAGTATCAACAATAATCGTAAATTGTAAACCAATTATGAAGCAAAAGGAAATACGAGTTGCACTATCATCTACTATTGCAATATTTAGAAAACAGAGAAACAACATTCTCTAAGTAGGACTTTTATAAAAAATCGATGAACACTCTAAATGAAACAGATACTATTAAATGTAATAGGCTAATAATTGAATATGAAAGTGTTATAGCTCTTAAACAAATGAGTAATAATAAATTTGCTAGAGTGTTCACAAGGCAGAAAGTGGCATTTTGGAACAACAAATTATATCTTTTAAAATTGCTCTCTGCAAATTAATATCATGGCCAATTGACAAAAAAGAATCGTTATAACTCTTTAAAACCGAGGAAAGATACGGCTTACAACTGGAGTCCATTCAGTCTATTAAATGTAGATTATGTAGCTACATCATCCATAACAATAGAATAAAAATGTTTTAACCATCACTATAAATAGTTCACAATATTGTTTTCTAAAAGGTAATTACATAAGTGAAAACATAAGGTTATTGCTTAAAGTATTAGACAATGCTAATGACAATTAACAAGCACACTTGTTTTCGAAAAAGCATTCGACAGCTTTAATCAAATGTTTATTTATATCTATATTACCGTTTTAATTTTGGTGACTCATAAATTGGACGAAATTGTTTGATAAAGATGCTGAAAGTTGTATTATTAATAACTGATGTATTTTTTATTTTTCCCCAGTATCAAATTATATCAAATTCCAAACAAAGACTTTTAAAGTATTCCTCGATAGTATTAAGATTACTTAAAGAATGGAAAGAAAACTATTAATGCAGCAAGAAATAAAAGCTTCTTAAATAAATTTCTAAATGCTAAACAATCCGATAAATTCTTATATAATATCTAAATCAACTACAAAATGATCCAAAAGATGATTCGGAAAACAAATCACAACAAAATGGGAAAGCGTGCTTACAGATATCGAACTGTAAGCAGTCTCAGATTTGTTCACACCAATAAAAGAGACAATAAATATAACACTAAAGACTTTTCAATATAAATATTTAATGAAAATAATACCCACAAATAAATCGCTATTCCGATATAAAATCGTTCACTCAAGTCTCTGGGAATGGTGCAATATGTATATAGAATGATTAACTCATCTGTTGGGGGAATGTATTCATATTCAAAATGTATAGAATGAGCTGCACATATTTTTAAATACATTAAAGGTAAACATCGATTTCAATCTAAGAACAGTTTGTTTCGGAATTCAAAGACAAGAAAACAAGAAAATACCATCGATATGAAAATTGTCATTATTTTAAGTGCTAAATATTTTATATTCATTAACAATTCGTTTAAAATCCCTGCCCAAATCAGACAAATTTAAGAAATGTTTATTTTGACAAATTGAAATAGAAAACAAATAGCTATTAACAATGAAAAACTAGACAGCCTTGATAAAAAATGGCAAAACCTCCAATAAATAAATAGGTATCAATTAAATTATGGTGTAATAAAACAGACTGCGCCAAGTTGCGGATGACAATTAGACACTGGACAGTCAAGTCAAAACTACAGTTGAGTCAAACAATTCGTATTTTCATGTGCTTTTGATAGAAAAATAACATGCTTTTCGTGACATGTAGCAAAATTCATGTAATATGTGAGCTAAAACAACAATTCAAGTATCTCCTCGTATTTTATTTAACAAAAAACACACGATTGTTGTCATTTTAAACGTATTCTAAAAATGGCATCTTTTAGAGTTATCGCCCCTCGCTTCGACATTTTACAAGGCGGGTCTGCATTTATCATGCAGTAAAAGCTTCTAAAAAAAAGTTGGTACGGCCGAAAATCACGAAACATAAAGCGGAAATGAAATTTCATCATCAAAAATTGTCCCAATCTTCCAAATTATGTGTTTTAAAAAATCCAAAATGGCGGACATTTAATTTTTTTTTGGCGTTGCCGAAAGATGACGTACTACTTTTTGTTGCCATGCGTTACCAAATATTTAATAGATGTAGGAAAATATCAAGGCTGCTCCCCTACTGAATGAGGGACCGAGACCTGATATTACCTCTCATGAAAAGACGAAATAAAACCGATTCTGCTACCGTAACTTTTCTTTCTCTCTTGTTTTTATTTGTTGCTTCCAAGGGATCACCTTTTCAGTATATAATGATATTCACTCTATCGTTTCTTTAGTGCTGTATTGCGGCTGTAAAATGTCGCCCGACTACAAATTAGTGGTATTTTTACTTACTGAACCTTTCCGATCATCAAGCCCAATCGTTAGCGCTCTAAAGTAAAATAACTTTTAAACCGGTGCTAGTGGGCGTGAGAGGTGTTGCACCTAATGTTACCTCAGTAAAACCATGTCTGCTATTTTTCTCTCTCGTTTGTGTTTTGTTGTTTCCTAGCGATCTTCTTTTCAGTATTTATTTACAACGAACGAACGATTTACAATGCTCACCCGTTAGTTAAATAAACATAGCATTACATGAATTTGCTTAGAACAACTCAGCTTCTTCTGCCGGTCTTATTTTTTTTAAACCCTTATATGTTTGTCTCTTTTGTGTGACTGTCCATTCTTATAGGTTGGATTGTTGCATGAGTTGTGCTCGTTTTTAATTTGATTATTTTTTGACACTTTGCTATTTTTAATTTGATAATTTTTGACACTTAGCTATTTTCGTATACTTTTACAAATAAATATTTGGTTTGCTTTGTATAAATAAATTTATTTCTTGTACCGTTAGTTTTGCCTCATATCTTTTATTGTGTTCAATAACGTTTGTCTCATTTTTAATATGCATTGTTTAAAGTTCTGTCCCTGTTTTGTTGCATACGTATATTTTGCCTCGTTTCATGACTCGTCTCATTTAGTTTTGCTCCTTTTGCGAATGTTTGCTATTGTCGCGTTTCATCATGTTCATGACTATACTTTTTAGGTCAATTTATTTTTGAAATTCTAGCTATACAATCATAATAATCCATGACTGCGGATTTTGTTTTGCCCAAGGGATATTATCTTTTACAAACCTGATAATAACTCGCAGTAATATGCCAACTATTAATGCTATTGTCTCAGTGGTTTCGGAGAATAAATTGTAGTGTTTCCTATATTAAATTTTTCTCTCTAAAATTAAGTGTTGCTCCCAAATGCCCTATGATGACGTCTACCTTAATCCTGAGAGGACGGTTAACGTTTAATCTTTATATTCAATCTGGTCTTGTCGTGCCCTTAATGGTATATTCCGTGTTGCGCTGGCTTCGGACAAGTCATTGAGTACTTGCTTTGTGGCTTTTTAGGCTTTTTAAAAGTTCATATACATGATCATATTTGTGTTATATTGCTTGTTAATTCTGTATGTTAGAGGATATAGCTTGGATTTCTTTATTTATACTGTCCCGTTTTATTGGGTGACAATAGGGCAAACATGATATTTTGTCTACCATAGAATCTGGTTTAAACCTTCAGCGGCCATTTTTGCCAAGTGGCAGCCTATTGTCAAGTAGGTATAAACGTCGAACATTAGATGTAGCTTTCCCGGTACACAGCCAGTCCTCAAAACACGCTTTAAAACAAACACAAACTATTGGCTTTCATATCTTGCCTTTTATTAATCTTCGCAATTCTTGTTTGTTTCTATGCGTGATTTTGGTTGTCTGTGATCCTTGAATGATTTCTGTTCGACTTTTATATCGACTATTAACTTCGGATTGTTTTTCATTGCATACTTTTTAAATTCAAAATAACCCGAGAATCTATATTTACAAACTTTATTCTGAGTCAATGAGATTAATCTGCAAGTTAAATATGGTTGACGCTTTTAATGTCAGATGCGGATTTCGTTCTTTACGTTTAATTGTATTGCCTGTAAAAGCAGTTTTGATGGAAATAATTTTTTAAGACTTGACTTTATTGGGTTGACAGTAGGGTTAGTGTGAGGTTTCGTGCATTCTAGAACCTGGATTAAACCCCCAGCGGCCTTTTTTTGCCACTAACCGTTCCAAGGCGGTAGCCCTATTGTCAACCATTTTGTGTTTGTGATGTCGTTTGCATTTTTTATTACTTTTGCCTTTTCGTTTGTCTGTTTGCGTGTTTGTTTTTGTGTTTTCTTGTTGACTGTCGTCCTTGAATGCTGCTTTCCCTGTCCGATATTTTTATCCTTCTTTTATTCATCTTTAAAGTTGTTCTTTGTTTCAGTCTTTTTGTGGCTGAGTGTCGTCCTTGAATGCTGCTTTTCCTGTTCGATTTTTATATCTATATTGATATTTAAAAAGGAGAGTTTTAAATTTTAAACCATATACCGCCTGCATAACATCATCTTATTCTCAGATTAGAATAAATTTATTAACCATGGAACTCATTTATACACACTTGATTGTCCTTGGCAGTCTATATACAAACATATAAAGGATTTGAATTATTCTTCAAGGAGGTAAATCAAGTTTGACCCTAGGGCCTTCATTTGTAAAAATAGGTTTTCCATGACAATATTCTATTTCATGAAAAACGTAATTATAATCCGGCGATTGTTTTGTCTATGACCATGTGATTGCTGTTAGCAATTAACAACAAGTACACTTTACAATATGCACAATATAAGTTATTTTGTTCGTTTCTTATATTTAAAAACTGAAAAGAGTATCCTTTGGACATGTTGGAAGCAACAAACACAAACAGGAGATACAAGTAGAAGACTTGGTTTTATTGAGTCTGTTCATGAGAGGTAATGTTAAATATAACACCTTTCACGCCTCCTATTGCCGGATTAAGCGATATTCTACTTTAAAAATGAGATATAGGGTCCTATAGAAACCACAGCGTCCAAAAGCACTTACATCCACGCACACGAACGTAGGTCCGTACTGTACTACAAACAAGGAGCAATATTTAATTAATCATACAACGAAAAAAGACAAAATACAACAGAAAGGGTGGTGAAGACAGGGTTACCGACCTGGAACGAGCCAGTAGGTATAGAGCATACAGGTTAGCTTGACTCGATTTTACACACCCGATTACCGGCAGCCGTAGGCAGCCGTAGGTACAGTTCTCGATAAAAAAACAAGTTTCAAAAGGGTAAGTAAATCCAGTTTTATGACTTGTTAGCCTTAAGCTATTAGAAAAGTGAATCAGCCATTTTAATTTGGAAGGAATGTTGTGTATGTCGTCTGATTCCCGTGAAATTTGAAACTATATTATGCGAGTTACTGTAGGTTAAATGTTGAAAAAATCTTTAAAAACCAACAATTACTTGAATAAAATGTTCTGTGGGCTAAAATTTGGACTGTTTATTCAAGAAAGATTATATTTTATGGCAGTATGTCTGAAATCTCTTAACCTTGACTATTTACCGAGTACCAGGTATCTAACTTTCTACAATCACATTTTTTAGCTTAATTTCAACATTTAACCTACCGTAACTCGCATAATATAGGTTCAAATTTCACGGGAATCAGGTGACATACACAACATTCCTTCCAAATTAAAATGGCCGATGCATTTTTCTAATAGTTTAAGGCTAACAAGTCATAAAACTAGATTTACTTACCCTTTTGAAACTTGTTTTCTTTTACCGGGAACTGTAACTACGACTGCAGAACTGTACCTACGCCTGCCGGTAATCGGGTATGTTTTATGTGTACACAATCCTCGCCGCTATTATCCTGTCTTCAGCATGTTCAGCGCCCAATAGACAAGACAGTGTAAACAAAACTACATCCCATCAAAATGAATTCTCTAACAATAAAGTCTACATCCAGAGAAACTAAGAAAAGAAATATTAAGAATCCACAAAGATTGGCCTTGATGATCGAAAAGGGCAGTTGTGATTTTGTTTGGTTTACTCATTTTGTATTCTAAATAGGAGTTTACGTTTATTACTATTTGTTCAGATCAAACACGTACTTGGAAAGCTAATCAAATAACAATATAAATTGAAAAAGTTATTTTATTCCAATTGTACTGTATGGTCAATATATAACCCTGATAGTGTACCAAAGGTTGTCATTGCTGTCTGAATGTTGTTATATGCATGATATTAGAAGTAGATATAAATGTCCAACAGGAAATATAGCATTCAAGGACACCGGTCAACAAAAAAACACAAAAACAACAACATAAAACCCCATAAAAAACATAATAAGTGTTATATAGAGTCTGTGGTGGGGAACACGACATAGCTATGCGCAACTAGTCTTTGTACTGATCATTCCTGTGAAAGGAGTTCAGGAAAACTTATCCTAATAAACTTTGTGTATAAGGCGCCATAACTCTGTCGGAAATCATTCAACCGGAACACGGCGATGATATGCGCAACTGGGCTTAGCGCTGACCATTCCTGAAAGGTTTCGTTGAAATCCGACCAAGGGTTCAGGAGAACTAGTCTGGACACAGTTTGTGTATTAAAACATTTAATGTACCATAACTCCGTCAAAAATCATTGAACCGTAACACGGCGATGACATGCACTACTAGGCCTGGTAATGATCATCCCTAAAAGGTTTCCCTGAAATCGAGGCATGAGTTTAGAAGAGGCTAATCTTGACAAAGATTTTATATTAAAACATTTAAAAGGCCATAACTCTGACAGAAATCATTCAACTGGAACACAGCGATGGTATGTACAACTAGGCTTGATACTGATCAACTTTGCCAAGTTTCGCTGAAATCCGACCAGGAGTTCAAAAGAACTAGTCCAGACAAATGTTGTGTATTAGAACCTATAACGGGCCATAACTCCACCAAAACTCTTACAGCCGGAACACGGTGGTGATATGCGCAACTAGGCTTGGTACTGATCATCCCTGCAACGTTTTGATGAAATTCGGCCAGGGGTTCAGGTAAACTATTCCGGACAAAGTTTGTGTACTAAAACCTTAATAGGACCATAACTCTGCAAAAATCATTCAACCGAAACACGGTGACGATATGCTCAACTAGGCTTGATACCGATCATACCTGCAATCTTTCGTTGAAATCCGACCAAATGAAGGCCCTATAGTCTTAACGAAGCAAAATACAGCATTTTTAACTAAATCAAGAGCACCAACTCTGGTATTACTAATCCAATTTGGCTGGCTATCAAACTTTCCACGCTTTCATTGATATTAGCAACCTGGTAAAGTTTGGCAAAGATCGGAAGAACAATGAAAGCCCAATCATCTTAACGAGGCAAAATACAGCATTCTTAACTAAATCAAGATCCATAAATCTGATGTTGCTAGTGCGATCTCACTGGGTTTTCAAACTTGCCTGAACTTTGGTTGATATAAACAAGCTGTGCAAGTTTGGAAAATATCAAATAATCAATGAAGGTGCTAGAGTGGTCACAGTGCAGGAAATGGCATATTTTCAGACATAACTCTGGTGTTATTGATTTAATCTAACTGGGTTTCGAATTTATTTGAGCTTTCATTGATATTAACAATCTGTGCAAGTTCGGTAAATATCAAATGATAAATGAAGGTACTAGAGTGGTCAACCGAAAGAAAATGGAATTTTTCAGTAAAACAAGTGTTACTATTTTTCAGTATTCCAATCTGGCTCCTGTCTTCACCAACCTTTCTGTTGTGTTTTGTCTCTTTCATTGTAGTTTCAAGTCCTTGTTTGCAGTACAGTGCGGACCTACGATGCCATTGCGTTCGGACGCTGTGGTTTCTATAGGACCCTATATATCATGCTTTCATTAGTATTAATAATAATAGCTCAGCAATAGCCAGTAGAGATAACAAAAACTAAGCAAAACAAAGAACAATAAAAGGCAAGGCATGTAACATCACAAACATAGAGCTACCACACTGGAATAAGGCCGCTTTTAAAAAGTTTAAACCATGTCGAAATTTCACCCTTATCCTATTCACCGTGTGTAATCGTACACGGCATATTGCTACCACTGAATCTGTGAAAATATACAAAATCAGGAAGATAAACGTCAACGAGCAGCAGAAAATCGAATACACGTCATTGCTACAGCTAAAAAAGTATATTAAGACTTTCTCACGTATTTTATCTGTTCATAAACCTGCTAATTACTAGAAACTACAGTCTTGGTTAATTTCCAGAGTGAATCAAACATAACGGTGGTACTTTAATGTTGGACGCTGAATAGTCTTTTACTTACAAGTTCTCTTACATCACGACATATACATCTCTGTTCTTTACACACATCGAGGCTTTTGCTACCAAAATATAACATTTAACCAGTTGTTTGCTGTTTTGTTTGTCTAAATTCTTCAGAATCACGTTTATGTTAAAAGGCCTGTGTACGGAATATTGCTTGCTGTCACTGAATATTTGTACGGCGTATTGCCACAATTGTGTACGGCATATTGCATTTAAATATATCCGTATATGTCGTTTGCATGTGCGTCGGTATAAGTCTAATACCAAAAGACTATTGTTTGTTTCATTTACTCTTATTGAATGGGACAAGTTGGACAGTACCTAAGGTAAACAATACGGCATGTTTCCTTTATACATACATGCGAAAGTTATATATTGTGTTATATACTGGTATGTAACGCCACCCATCCTCCCCCGCTCCCCAAAACTGTCTTTCCTTTATATGTGATATTTATTTTCCAGGTTATGCATTAATATACTAGTATTTTACGTTCATCCCCAACCCCACCACCATAACCTCCATCACCCCACCCTCCACACACACCATTGCAATACTTCGTGCTTTGTGAAAAACTTGAACTACCCGAAAAACATGAATATAACCCTTTTTATTTCTCAGATGGATTTCAACGCCCTGTCCTTGGATATATCCGGCGACTGAATGGATACGGACAGTGACAGTGTGGGACAGGAGTAATTTCACATCACACAATAAACGACACATATCTGCCACTCATGCTCCGATCAGTAATACACAGAAAGAGACTCAATCATCCACTGTAGTACAACATGTTTGCGCTCAATGTGGAATACGTGCAAAAGTATATTTCAGCTACAATTGCCCGTCAAAAGTAAGCATGAGTTGAATTTTAGACACATGTGCAGCGTGTGTGGCAAAGGATTTATTTAAAGAGTTCAGAACTATTCAGTATTCTCAGCATTTTGATCACCAGCATTGAGAAATGTGAGGGCTTCTTTTTTCTTCAAGGTCTTTGAAAAAAACATAGGAAATACTGCGCGACAAGGACAGGAGAGAGAGTGTGTGTGTGTGTGTGTGTGTGTGAGAGGGCGGGTGGAGTTTCTAAGAAATACCAAAATCATCGTATTAACATGCACAGAGTCAAACTTGTATGAATCTCAATAAATATATATAATTTCCTTTTCTTTAGACATATTCTTGGACTGGGATTTTTGTATTTCAAAGAGTCAATTAGTATCAATTTAACCACCAGTGCAATTTAGCTTTGGATATTCATTTATAACTCAATGTACAATTATTGCATAACTGCATTTAAAAAAATGATATATAGGGTCCTATAGAAACCACAGCGTCCGAACGCAATGGC
The DNA here is from genome assembly GCA_037043455.1 of Cyrtodaria siliqua. NCBI lineage: Eukaryota > Metazoa > Mollusca > Bivalvia > Adapedonta > Hiatellidae > Cyrtodaria > Cyrtodaria siliqua. Next base: position 200,860 of record JAWPHD010000906.1, read on the forward strand.
ATCGTAGGTCCGCACTGTACTGCAAACAAGGACTTGAAACTACAATGAAAGAGACAAAACACAACAGAAAGGGTGGTGAAGACAGGGTTACCGACTTGGAACGGTCAGTAGGCAATAAGGCCTACTGGTTAGCTTGAATCGATTTTATATGCGCACAATCCTCGCTAGTATCCTGTCTTCAGCGCCCAAATAGACAAGACAGTGTAACCAAAACTACATCCCATCAAAAGGAAATCTCTAACAATAAAGTCCACATCCAGAGAAACTAACTAAAGATACACATACAAAATAATAAACATCTCAGGATGTATCCAGAATCGTATTGATCAACCATAGTAGTTGCAGCTAAAGAGAAAACCAATCTAGGGTACGACCAGAAAACCCGAAGGTCGAAAGCTGATGCACCCACCTCCCTTAGGTAGGGTTTCAGTAGGTGCAATCATAGAGTTCCAAGAGGTAGTCCAGTCATCGCACAAGTGAAAAGTGAAGCGTAATGACTGACTGTAGAGGGGTCAATCACTAAACATGCAGTGCGCTGTAAAACCAAAGGGTTATATCCTTTCCTGACGAACTTCCTGATTAAATTTGTAAAGCGGTCAGGAAACCCGTCAGACCCCTTTAACTTTTGAAGTTTATAGACCACATCTCCATAAAATGAGGGTTGTGATATGCCTAGTCGAAGAAGTGTTTTAAGGTTGGTGTAGTACTTTTCCAGCAGGCCCTCGTTGCGGCGGTAGAATTTAGAGAAAGATCTACATAGTTTGTGATAACGAAAACCCTGCTGAAGAAGTTTACTTGTAATAACTTGATTTAGATCATTGAAGTCTATACACCGATTAACAACATATTTAAGACCCATTCATGTATTTTTAGTTTGGGTATTATGAATATGATAACTTTGCCAAAGCTATAGCGTATGCTTAAGAATTAGTATGTATTATGTTTTATACAAGATATTCATTATTTCGAATAAATATCTACACATTTCATGTATCTTCTTCTTTTCTAAATACGACTTGATCATAGTTCAGCATTGTTGTCATTCTAGTAATTATGGATGGCGAGTTGTCAGTTGTCTGTTAAATTCTGCCTCGTTGAGACGATATGCCCTTTGTTCTTTATGCGATATACACTCAAGAGATATGAAAACGCAACACGGGAATTTCCGCTATATATTGTATATACTGCACACTTAATTGCACATAATATTCCATTATTAAGATGTTTTTTTTAAAAAAAGTTGCAGTTAACTAGAGAAAGGACACAACTGTGATGTTGTAGACGTTTTAATCACACTACACTTTGTAACAAGAACTTCATCAATGTTGAAGTTGCTCTTCGGAAAATTGAGCTAGTTCAGTACTGTATTTAACGTAAATAGTTTGCAAAATTTTGCATCCTAAGTTTGCTCACATGATTGAGCCAAACGCGTACTCTGTGAATAATGAAACATTGCAGGAATACTATTTGCTGTATTATTTGTTGTTTTAGAATTTTTACAAAAGGAAAGGTCTTACGTAGCCATGTACCATTCGATTAAAAGCAGCATATTGTACATACAATATATAGCGGAAATTTCCGTGTTGCGTTTTCATATCACTTGAGTGTACTAAGACATGTTGTTGATATCACTACAAGCTCGGACATGTTCGAAAACCAGCTAGATCGGGTTAGTAACGCCACAGTTATAACCCTTGATATTTTAAACATGCTTTATGTTGCTTAGTTAAATGTTAGTTACTTCATGTTTTCATCTGATATTTACACAAAGCATCTGTTTATATAACGTGACTGGCGTGTTTTGGCCTCTCATGATTCGTATGAATTGTCCATGGAAAAACCTGTCACGTGCGCCAAAATAAATTCACTTTCTTCACTATATCTCATAAATCAATAATTTTACCTGAATGTAGGTTGGCTAAAAGTGATCATTTGTGTCGTATATACAGTTTTAGAGTGGATGTCTTCATCCCTAAATAAGTAATGTGTTAATATCATCTTCAATGTATATGTATAATGTATAGCTTTAGGCGCACTTTACTCTTAGTTTGATATAGCGCCTTTCTCGACAAATTATTAAATTTAAACCTTTTATCACTGAACATGTTTAATACGTGTAATTCAGGACCCACAAGTAGGCACGTTGTTTTAATATTGATTCGGTAGCTTTAAGTAGGGTTAGGAGAGGAGAGAGTGAGAGGAATTATTTTGAGGATGCTGATACTTTTACTAGTTGTATTGGTTCATTTCTCTGAAATCAAATCTGTAAGCACTTTTGAGAAAATCAAATGTCCACGGTCGTGGGTTCAATTCCCGACTGGGTCATACTAAAGACTTCATAAACATGGTCATAGTCGCTTCAGCATATAAAAGGTATTTCTTTGACGGATAGGCCTGGTGTTTGTATAATGTGACTGGGTGGATACGGCGTTTAAAGGGGCAACACTATAAAGTTGAGCATTGAGTTTACTGCTACAAGCAGACACCGTCGTGATACACCTATTAATGTTTCCAAACCTCACCGGAGGGGGAGAGGCTGGGGCTGCGAGCATATCCCGTGGAGTACAGAGAAAGTAATTCTCCGGGGTAGGTAATTAGACCAGTCTCAAACCAACATATGATATTTTATTTTGATATAAACTCCAACCTCATAGGGAATTATACATACTTGTTTTGCCCTCGGAATGGGAAATTAGACAATTAATTTGTACATTTGTACAATTTCTAATTTTGTTTATTGGCCCGCCTCTCACCCCACCCGGTCGAGAAAACATTTTAGTGCACGATATGATAGACATATTGTTAAAAATGGCGTTTAACCCCAACACCCAAACATACCCACCTCACCCCCATCACATACAAATACATGTACATACATCTCCGCTGTGAGAAAGTGTCGATTCTTACGGACGTGGGGTAAGTGAGGGTGGGGTGGGGGGGGGGGGGGGAGGAATACACTAATACTGGTTCTATCGAAGAAGCAGTTGGTGGTCTGCATCCACTTTAGTTTAATACGTTCGGTTTATACAATAACACATGATATATGCATAGATTATTATTTTTGTCATTAAACAAATTCTTAATCGTTTGTGTGTAAGGAATTTGTTTTTATCACACTTATGAAATTGTCTCACTGGTGCCATGCCTCTTGCTGCTTGATCTGGCTCTGCGATGCTTTGCGATTAGCCCGCTTGGCGTCAAACGGAAGATTTCGAAAATAAATGTGTTACGCTAATGTAGAAACAAAACATTTTAAGAATAATACATGGGACTGTATTAAATGAACACACGGTAATCTTGAAGAGTTTATCAAGCGTCCCGATTTATTAATCCGGTGGGATCGACCATCATTCTGATTGAGTCTTACAGATTTATGATTTTTTTTGTCAGAGAAGAACTTTAATAAAATAGAAGCTCTTAAAATGTATAAGCAAAATCAATACGCCGTACTGTTAAACAATACGCCGTACACAATAAGGCAGTTGTCCGTACACCGGCCTTTTAACATAAACGTGATTCTGAAGAATTTAGACAATTGAATTGAATGTTGTTTAACGGCTCATCAACACAGTATAGGTTATTTAGAGCCGCCCCAGAGAGAGGGGAAGGATACATAGGAATCCGGGAACCTGCCCTACTCTTATTATCGAATAGATTCCTATGGTTCTTTAACGTGCTCGGAGGATAGACCGATACACGGGACCGACCGGTTTACGTCCCCATCCGACGGACGAGGCTAAGGTAAAGTGTCTTGCCCAAGAACACACCGACGGAACTCAGTGGCACCACGGAGGATTGAACCCTTGGGGAGAATTTAGACAAACAAAACGGTAAACAAATGTTTAAACGTTTTTTGTTGACAAGGAAAGCCTCGCTGTCTGTACGAAACAGACATGTATATGTCGTGATATAAAAATCTACTCGGCGTCAAAAATTGAAGTACCACCGTCGTGTTTGATTCACCGTGGAAATAAACCTGTATTTTCTAGTAATTGGCAGGTTTGTGAATAGATAAAATACGTGAAAAAGTCTTATTATACCTTTTCAGTCGTAGCAATGAAGTGTATTCGTTAAAAGATCGATTTTTTGCTCCTCGTTGACGGTTATCTTACTGATTTTGTACATTTTCACCGATTCAGTGGTAGCAATATCCGTTGTACGATTACTCACGGTGCTATTGTCATCGCAATAACACGGGGAAGTGTAAATAAATAAATTCACACCAGGCGACGTAAGTATAACACAAAGTTTATAATGTATTTATGTTTATATATATAAATAGATATATATAAGGGTGAGAAAATAAAATACATACAACTACAAAATACCTTTCAAAAATATATATTAATCTACAAAATACCTTTCAAAAATAATATAAAATGTCGGGAATTGCACTTCATGGAATCACCCAATCATTTCATATATCTGACATTTGATATATATATAGTGTGTGTGTGTGTGTGTGTTTCCCGACATTCTGTTTGACATTTGATCAGAATAGTATAAGGAATTACTAATTGGACGGAAGGAAGTCTGTGGTATGACAAACATACAAATGAAGTATAGATTGCAGAAAACATTGCTCCCATGACAATAACATTAATGAATCAACAGCAGCCTGCTATGAATAATAATAAACTCGAGTGAAAGATCTTAGGGGTTATCGACCATATGATCTGAATGTATTTGTAGCGTGTTCCATATATATTTGACTTTTATCTAATTGTCGTTCTCCGTTCAAACAATATTATGATGACGAAATGTTTATCTCCTATATAGTCATTAACAACAGTCATTTGTTGCTTTAGTTTTGTACAGAAATATGAAACATAAAGAAACGATATCGCTTGACTTTAAAATAGTCACTATTTGAAATATTTGATAGAAATGTTACCAGATAGTGATATAAGTATACCCCGATGCTCTTTTATTTTCGTCGTGTCTGCGCTTTCAAATGTAGTAGTATGTGTACCCAGCATGCGCCTAAAATTGTAGAACTTTCGTTTGGAAGGTATACAAAGAAAGCAGTCTGCTTCAAAATGCTGCGATTTCTTGAAGGTCTCATTTTTATCAGCAAATTGCATCCATTTGGACATGAACTTATTGATACGCGGCAGATAAGGACTCAGAAATACAAATGGTATGACATATAATAATCATTGAGTCAAGATAGTGTCTATATCGCAATACAGGGGATTTATTTAGACGGAATCAATGTTTTTAGTTCTAATTAATAGAAGTGTCACAGTTGTGTTATTATAGATTCGCACGCAACCGCCACCTAAATTTACTAATTTGCCGAGAAAGGCGCAATTTCAAACTAAATAATATATGAAGCCTGTGTTTGAAATAATATCTATTCTGCTCATCATACAATACTGTGTTTTCCTACGATGAAATAAAAAGTGTTATGATTATATACAAACTGCGACCAACAACTTGGCTGACTAGCCTTGTCAGAGACAAGATGCCTAAACGGGCTTGAAGCGCTCTTTTGAGTCTAAGATATACATGCAATTATTTACAGTAGTATTTCCAAAATACATCATAACAAAATTTATGTTCCAGGAAAAGACAAGAATAATTTAAATGCGAAATTGGAACTGAAATTCGAAGAAATATTAGTCAAAGAGGTCGCATGATTCCAAAGTACACATCAGATCTTGGAATGTGGAACAACCTTACAAAGAACGTCTTACATATATCGAACACCACATTGTTGCAGACCTTAATTTACAATGACGCAATATTCCACCTTCCAAGGTATATATTGTTTGCTACTTGAAGAATTTATTAGGTCCCACAGCAAGCGATCAGGAAGTACATTTACTCCATGTGCAGACGACTATTCGAGTGCTGGTTATTTTGACATTAATTAGAGTGAATGACTGTTTTTGTAGATAAATAAATACGGTAAATAAGAAGCAACAGTCTAAATCATATTATGTGTTCGTTATTATTTAACAAAAAGTAGTATCAAACAGGTCAGTACAAATTTCGAGTTTAATATTTTTGTTTATGCGGGTCGCTTTCTATCTCCCGAAAGTGCATACAATCTCAGTTTTTTCTCGTCTTTTATCTGTATTTGGGAAATGAAACATTTAATTAAGTTTAGGCTACTGGTATATTTTCCTGTGCTCTCAAAGTGTATATGTATGCAGGGTCTTTCTTCCACAGGTCACTCAAGAGCATAACCTCCATGTCCCTCAATTCTAAAATATAGTTTCACCCTACTTCTTAATTGACTCAAATCCTTTTAAATCTCTGCCCAGCAAAAAATGACGGAATGCTTATAACAGATTCGCAGTAACTTTGCAGGTCAGCAGGAGAGAAGGTTCTTGGCCCGTTCTTCTGATTTTATCTCCATGTAAATGTAGGATGAGTCTGGAATGTTCATTTCTGCGTGCGCCATGTAACCGTATTATTTGTTGGTCCGTAAAACCCAATTCAATGTATTCTGATTCAGTTTATTCTGGCTTCACACTAAGCGGTGTCAAGTGGGTTGTTCTAAGTTGTTTTTAACAAGAACTACTACATTTGTCTTACAACCAATAACGGCGATGCAAACATGCCTTCCAGACATAATCACCAATTTAGCTAGTGCAGCAATGTCTAACCACTATAATTATGTTGTAATGGTAAAGTCCTTTGTACAGTTCAGTTCATATGCTGCTTCTCGACTTACCAGTATAACCTCCAGGTAACCTTTCCGCAGATTTATTAGTAGTCAACGTGAGGATTTACATGCTATGAAGTTGGACATTCGAAATTTGATAAACCCAGTAGATGTCTAATTAAATCCTTGTGTCTCCCATAAAATCAATTTCATGAAACGGAAATAGTACGGAAATATATTCGGTTACAATTCACGACTAGGGTTACAACTAGCTTCATGCGTTGTTGATTAAACCACTACTGAATTATTACTCAAACGGTGCAGATATTTTACCACTACTCGTATGAATTAAAATTCAGAGTTATGGCCAATAAGAATAACCACATTAAAAGAAAATATAACAAAAGGTCATACAGAGTTTTCTGTTTAAATGTCGTATAAAAGGGACAATATGAACTATTTCAAAAATGGCAACTTGTTTATGATCATGTTATAAATGAGCACGAATCCCACTTTCCTTTGATGTCATTTCTATAACAATAATAACGGTGATACTAGTACTAGTACTACTACAACTACTACTACTAATGGTCCTAAAAAAACCCACAGCACCCAAACAAAATGGTACCATACACTAAATCACAAATTAATTTCATCGATCAAGCCAATACACAACATAACGAGTGGTGAAGACAGAGATACTAACTTGACATAGTCAGTAGGCAATATGGCCTACTGTTAGCTTAAATCGATTTTATGTGTACACATACTTACCAGTATCATGTCTTCAACGCCAAGGTTGGTGCATTGACGTAAAAATGTTTTAAAATGAAGAACAGAACTAGGACATTTTTTGATAACTTGCGTGAAAAAAAATTCAGTATTAGGTCTGGAAGAGGCTAAAGGTAGAGTTTGATGTTGGTTTTAAATGTCGCATATAATTATTTAGAGTTACTGTAAATGTTTACTTTAGAATATGCAGAAGTCGTATCACTGAAAGTTTTCAACATAAAGACTAACCATTTCAAATTAGATTTTCGACCCCAGTGGTGTTTTAAAGTCTTCATTCAAACAAGTCTTGCATATGTTTGTGTTATGAGTAAAATGTAACAAGAAATGAGCAAAATCAGCATACAAAAAAAATATATAAAATGTTCACTTACAGAATAAAAAAATCCAGTTTTTCATTAATATCCAATGTTCCTTTAATCCAAAATAGTAAGTGTCTTTTTAATCCAAAAGAGTAAGTGTTCTCTTTAATCCAAAACAGTAAGTGTCCTTTCAGTCTAAATTAATTTCCAATATTTCCGGTTTAGCCTGACAATGCCTCTTTCTTTTCAGCTGAACTTAAGGCAATTGAACTTGCCTTAAATTATATTCAGGAATCTGATGATTACCATTTTGTAATCTTTTCTGATTCCCTTTCATCTCTTCAAGCACTGGGTAATATGAAACATGATAACCCAGTTGTGCTTCAACTTTTAGAAAAGTGCAATTCTCTTATAGTTGATAATGTTATTATTTTCTGCTGGCTTCCAAGCCATGTAGGAACACGTGGTAATGATAGAGCTGATAGTGCTGCTAAATCTAAAGCAGCATTATGTTTTACACATATCTTATGCCAAATTACCTATACTGATTTTGAAAGTTGTATTAACTAACACATATATTCGTAACTCTTGGCAAGCCGCTTGGGATTTGTCAGTTAACAATAAACTCCATTTAAATAAACCGTTATTCGGAGAATGGCGTTCTTCTAGTAGACCCATTCGTCGAGAGAAAGTTGTCCTAGCCCGGTCAGGATAGGGCATACACGTTATACTCATTTATATTTATTACAAGCTGAGCAATTACCATAATTTATACCCTGCTTTGCACCGTTAACGGTCAAACACATATTGTTGGAATGTGTAGACTTTGATTCTATGCATACACTCAAGTGATATGAAAACGCAACACGGGCATTTCCGCTATATATTGTATATACTGCACACTTAATTGCACATTATATTCCAAAGAAATCCTAAGATGTTTTTTAAAAAGAAAGTTGCAGTTAACTAGAGAAAGGACACAACTGTGATGTTGTAGACGTTTTAATCACACTACACTTTGTAACAAGAACTTCATAAATGTTGAAGTAGCTCTTTGAAAAATTGAGCTAGTTCAGTACTGTATTTAACGTAAATAGCTTGCACAATGTTGCATCCTAAGTTTGCTCACATGATTGAGCCAAACGCGTACTCTGTGAATAATGAAACATTGAAGGAATACTATTTGCTGTATTATTTGTTGTTTTAGTATTTTTTCCAAAAGGAAAGGTCTTACGTAGCCATGTACCATTCGATTAAAAGCAGCATATTGTACATACAATATATGGCGGAAATTCCCGTGTTGCGTTTTCATATCACTTGAGTGTACTATGAAAGAGTTATTTGAAACTATAGATTTTAGTCTTGTTTTAGATTTCCTGAAAGAAATCAGACTATATAAATCATTATAATATGTTCTTATATATATTTACTTAATTACATACTCGTTGACGGGCATTTGTTAATTTACATATATAGTTTACATTACTACCATATCATCTCTTATTTGTAAATAGTTTTATCTTTATATATTTACATTAATTTGTAATTACTACTTGATTTCTTCATCTTTCGTCGGTTTTTGCGCACAATAAAACACCGTAAAACACCATTCATTCATTCATTCATTAGTCCAAATATTCAATTTTACTGTTACTATGAATGAGCACAATAATAAATAAATCCTCTCACAAATATATTTTATATTTTGAAAAGCATCCAATTTAAAATTAACGTTTTATGAAGAATAATGAAACTCATCTAAATAGAACTCAACTGCTGAGCTGCTTTCAGAATCCGTTTATATACTGCCTAAAGTCTGCTCCAAAAGCCTCCGCAACAAAACTGTCCAATGAAAACAGTCCAAATTTGCATAAAATAGTCCAATGAGAAAAGTCAAAATTTCATTATAAATGAATTTGCCTAAATAATGTGCATACATCATGTACATTGTAAACATTATTACATCTATACTATTTTGAACTTTCTTCAATGCCAAATATGTACACACCGAGACACATGAAACCATTCATGTAAACATTTAGATATAGGTAACATTTGATGGATTGTTTTCGATCATTATCATCAACATGATTTATCGATACCTAGTTTTATTCCTATTATCATCATTGTACTGGAAGAAATTGTAAGTGTTAAACAAATGGTGTAATTATTGAATACATCGGAATAGCAACATCAGACATGTATACGTCATATTTGGCGCAACGCTGCCGGTCAGTATTACTGAATATACATATAGTAATATAAGAATTATGCCATAGTGGATGTTGTTACCAGATGAGTCAAATAAAGAAGCTTAATGAGACCAGCCTTCGTTTAGAAGTCCCATCTGTTGTGAAGATTTCGAAATTTAAGTCACGAAGTACTTGCCATTTCTTCTCTCCCGGGCAAGAATGGGGCAGCTGCTTATCTAGTCAGAGGGATAAAATTCCACTGAATTCATGCACATTTTAAACAATTTGCGATGTTTATTAAAGGTCTTCATCATCATCCCTGTATTGTTTCAGGAGTGTTTACAATACAATTTGTAGCAACTCTGAAGTTCTGAAGCTGAGACGGTTTTAGGCCCATTCTGCATATTTTGTTTTATCAAGATTCAAATGGAGAATGGGTCTATAATGTTCATTCCTGTCGGCGCCATATATAGAGGATCTTACATGAGTGACTGTGTATTATTGATTTTAATAAACGAGTTGGATAAAATGATAGGATACGAGGCTCTTATTTAACGTTACTAACATTCATTTTATAAAGTAGGATTTCAAATAATGATAACTTATTAAGGCGTCTGAACGTACCGTATGATATACCATGCAAACAATTGATATTAAATGTTTTACTGTATACAAACACAGTGATTCGGTCCTCATTGCATCTGTAATACACTAGTGTATTACGAGAAATAAGTCATGGCTTTATTGCACTTCCAGAAGCCATGTTATGTGATAAAACCTGTTTGTGTTGATTTACCTTTAAAGAGTATTGTCTGTAAAGGAACATCATACTAAATACTACTAAATATTAAAAGTCGTCCGTTGAATTAGGAATGATGGTCCTTAAAGGTAACCGTAAAAAAAATTGTCATAAAAACGTATCCTTGGAATAAAACAAGCCGTCCGTTTCACTTTTAGGGTATATAACTTTATAATAACCTATCACTTGTTTTTTAACGTCAATAAGTTCAAGCAATGGCAAAACCAAAAGTCATATCGCCATCGTACAGTTTCCTTTCAACAACCCTCGTACATAACTATATGAGTTTATTCGAGCATTGATATTTTGTTAGTCTGCTGTTTTAATAAATCACTTTGACAAACAGTTACAAATGTAAATAATTGTAAATAATGCACAAACAATTGAAACATTACGAAAATACACAACACTCAAGTGTTTACAAAGACTAGTATGGCACTTTATTTACCAACAACACGTGGCCCAGATAACACTGTTTTAGCAGAATGCAAACACTGTAATGCATTCTCTGAACATGAGTGTTTTGAAAACATTAAATACATACTGTTTTCTTTGAATATACGTGTTTCAAAACGGATAAAAACATGACCAGTTCGGAAACGACATGCTTCCAACTGACACATTTACTGTGTTGACTGCGGTATGCTTTGTGTGATTTATCGTGTAAATAATTCCTTCTTAAGGATTACTTTAGATAAATGTTACATCAGCATTGGGATTATATAATAAGAACATAAGGCACATCATTGAGACCACTAGAGTCACATCTAATATGTCACTGCCACCATTTTTTATGTAAACGGAACTGTTTATTATATCAGCGCTTTCACAAAGGGAAGTGGGAGCTATATAGGAATCACGTTGTCCGTAACGTCACGTCGCGTCGCGTCGCGTAACACATGTTTGTCCCGTCGCGTCCGTCCCGTCGCGTCCCGTAACACATTTTTAATACTTTCTTATCTCAAATATTTATTACAGAATTATGTTCCTTCGTTTGATTTAGAATTTAAGCGGGGGTATTCATCACCTGCAGTGATAGTTCTGGTTAAATTCAGTGTAAGGTTTGCTTTACTGACTACACATTCGTAACACTCGCGTCCTTATACTTAGATCCCATACCTCTTTGTATGCATGTCTTTATTTGCAATTTTCATGTTAACCAGATTATGGCGAATTTGGGATTTAAGCGATCAAATTTAACCCAGGAAATCAAGTCAAGTAGTGCACATTGTATCTATTGTGTATTTATCTTATGTTTTATTTAATACTGATATTTAAAAGTGCTTTTTCGAGCATTTATACGTAAACACTGAAAATGGGATCCCTTGGAAGCAACAAAAACACAAACAAGAGAAAAAAGTAGAGACTCGGTTTTATTGAGTCTGTTCATGAGCGGTAATATAAGTTGCAACACCTCTCACGCCCTCTAGTACCGGCTTAAGCGATATTCTACTTTAAAACCGCAACGTGTGGGTTTGATGATCCCAAAGGACCAGTAAATAATAACATCACTGATTTGTAGTCGGGTTGACTTTTTACAGCACTGAAAAAACGCTAGTGTAAATGTCATACATACTGAAAATGTAATCCCTTTGAAGCACCAAATACAAACAAGCATATTTAGCGTTAGAAATGCTATTAAGTATCAACAATTATCGGTGGCGTAGTGGATAATTCCAGGTATTGAATAGTAAATAAGAGAGCAATTGTTAAAAACCCGCCACGGGCAACTATTTCTTCACGACCGTTTGGTAAAATGGATGTACTACGGTAAAGGGCTGTCCGTCCGTACAGCATCCGTCCATAAACAATTACGTGTTCCTAACGACAACTTCTAGAGTATAATATTCATTTTAATGAAACTACATAAGAACATTGCTCTTGGTGAAAGGATGAATCCTTTTGATTTGGGTTCAGTAGATCAAAGGAGATTGACCTCAAATGAAAATTTTCATTTTAGCCACAATAACTGCGTAAATATAACATCCACTCTCATGAAACTTAACATATGCATTGAAAGAGGAGAAGTTTTATTGCTTTAGGGATAAGTAGTTCAAAGGTCAAGGTTATCATAACCCTAATATGGATATCCCGGACGATAACTCTAGGAGATTATCACAAACACTCTTGACCCTAATTATGCGCATTGGCCTTTCTGAGAGGAGCATAGGTTACAGGACAAAATCATGATGACTTCATATGGACATACACATTCCGAGCTGTTACTCTCAGATAGTAAAGGCTTCACGTCTCGTCTCACATCACAGCTGATTTTCCATACGGTCCTATTGTAATGTTTCTTCGTGGCAATTTACAACATGTTTTAAAAAAGAGCAGGATAATGGACCTTTGGAAACGGCCGAAAACGACACATACGAAATATTGCAGTCTCGGTTTGATTGAGACTGTTCATGAGCGGTAGTGAAATATGCTAGCTACCGCTCACGCCCTCTAGCCCCGAGTTGAGTTTAAATCGTTCATTGATCCAATATCTGCGATTTAAAACACAATAAACACATATTTATTAGGTTGGATTTTGTTGATGTCATTGTGTGACACCTTTGAAAATTTAGCGTAATAATATGACAAAAGTACAACTCTGTAGCGATTAGACCCATGATGTCTAAAACGAGACATAATTAGCTAGAAATCGTATATCAACATGATTTTTTCTGTGATATTTTCCTAAAATGCTGTAGATTTAGCACCTGATATTATAAATCATTGTATGCAGCGGAAAGCCTGTAAAACGTAGAAAAGAGGAGCTATATTTTTTGTCTACTTCCATCATTTGTAGGGCATGAGTATTCAAGGGCAGATAATATCCTGAATTTCTAATGAGCACCTCGATTATAATTAACACTCTGTAGAAATCAATTATAAGCTAAATAATTTTGATTCCATTATCGATGGTTCTAAAATTATTCAAGTTTTAGTGACCTAGGGTATCCTTCTACATTCAGGCCGAGTACCTTTACTATTTTTAAAATCTACAAGGATGATGGTATTTTGCATTTTCTTGGTCATTTGTTCTCAAATATGTCTGACACTTTCACAAATACACGAAAGGGCTTCTTTTTGTCTGAAAATAGCATGAACATGATCTTGAATGGCTTTAGATATGAAAGTTCAAAGGTACCAATTATTCAGCTCTAAAGCGCAAAGCCTAAGTGTCAAGGGTTTACTTATATCCGTTCTGTTTCTCTAAAGAGCAATATCTTAGTGACGACGTATGACATAATAGTTATGTGAGCCCTTCACGCATAGAGCTTTATAGGTACAATGCCTTTAGTGAGAGGAGGAATCTTCTTTCTGTTGGGGTTAAAAGGTCAAAGGTCAAGGTCGCAATAATCTCGTAAGCAGATTTCGTGATTTTTTTTCCACAGGAACATTCATAGTGGCAACACACAGTTATGTAAGTAAGACACTATGACAAAATGACGAACATTGTGGTATATAACAGTCAATGTAGCCAAAAACTCCTTGTCAGATATGCCTTTGGATTTGCACCACTATTTAAAATATAGTGTTTGTAGCTTTAAACATATGTTACTCTAAGGGTGACTGACTTCTAGCGGTGATTAATCGCTATCCCACCAGTAACGGCAAAATTACACTAGAAAACTCGTTTATCAAAACTGTATCTAGGCGTTAAGGTCATATAATAATATATATGTGCCGATTAAAATTAAAATATTTATTAACGGGTTCTTAAAATACCCGTAATTGAATATGCGTAAAATGAATTATAAGCTGGTAACAGTATTGGAGTTTAGCCTTGCTGGTTAGAGCCGTTTATATTGTGACTATATAGATTGAATTCCCAAATATATATTTGTAAGTTATATATATACATTGTTGTCAGTAGGTTTAGATATGGTGTACATATTTTGTATTTTGTAAAATGTGGCTGCTTTGGCGGTATAGCTACTTTAAGCAATAACAAGCTATGTTATTCATTGTAAAAGTATATTTACTAAATAACAATAAATGTAAAAGAAAGATCACTATTTTTTCTTTTATATGCCTTTGATATGTGCTTTAGCCAAATACGACCTTGAACTATGGTATTATCTCTAATGATATTCGGCTTAGAGAAACTATTTTTTATGTCGCGAAACGAGATATTTTATTTACGTCTAGTTAATGTATTTTCTGCAAATAAAATGTACCATTTATGTTGTTTTATGGCCAATCGCCATGCGTATGTCCCATAAAAACATATTAAGGAAAATGATGTCTACAACTACGTCATTTAGGGGTAATGGTTTTCAGACACATTCGTTGTATTGAGTGGCAATACAATAGATGACGTCTGAGCGTCTCTATTTTATACTATGTATGATAGACTGGACTATTACTCGGGGTGCTTGTTTCAACCAATGTTATTTTTCAGCGTTTAACCATGAGCAAATTAAAAAAGAACGTACATAAATAAATCATACATCGTTTGAACTGAACAATTTAGCCGTAAATAAAACAAAATACCTTAGTTTTGAAATAAATAGTTTACAGTCAAAATACTTTTGGTGGGTCATTTTCAATGTAAAAAGAGTTTGAAAGAAGAGATCTGGAAATCGCCAAACACGATAAAAACAAGTGTACAACAAATATAGCAATCTCGGTTTAATTGAGACTGTTCATGAACGGTTGCGAAAGAACGCGTTCTAACGTTTACACCCTCTATCCTCGGGTTGAGCAGAACGCAATACTTAAAATGTCTATAGTACAAACATTTGGGCTCAGCGATCTCCAAAGATCGGAATGAAGAAAGTTCTGATTGCAAGCACGGAGAGACGTTTTACCGCCTCCTCACTGCATAGGCAAAGCTAAATTTCTTGTTTCTGGGACAGAAGAAAATTAAGAAATCTCAAATAGGTTTTGTTAGCTTTAATATTTTACTACACACCTTTTAGAGTGTCTTAATTTACCTTTATCCAACACATTGAAGCCATGTTGCAAAAAAAATCCTTAAAAATATAAAAGGATGTTTGAATGCAGCAGAATTTCGCATTGAAAATGCCCTATAAAACTTTTGCTCCCGGCAATTTTATTTCTCAACAGATTTTAAAAAGTAAGGCATTTTTATTTACCACTAAAAATGTCTGTTTCACAGATATGCAACTTATTTTGGTGCTTGTTGAATTTGTCTGAAGAGTCAAACAAGTCTTAGGCTGAAACAAGCGCCCCAAACAATAGACTTAACATATTTATCAGGAGTATAACGAGTGAAACACTAATGAAATACATTTTGTATATGACTATATACACTGTTACAATATACTTGCATTTAATTCATCGAATTGTCGAACTACTGTCGGTCTGTGTTTTTAATTACCACTTATGAATTTTTCCGAATACCGTTGTTTGTTCTTTATATTTCATGGTTAAGGAGGTTGTCTGGGAAAGGACGTGAGTAGTTCTTATCTTTATTTTAAAAAGCAAACATATATGGGCCGTACCGCAATCTTTGTTTGAAGAAAAAACTTTGACTAAAATGATAATTCAAGATATCAAAGTAACTTTATTTTAAAATGTGTATATGCCATTTCTTTCGAAACAATCGAAACAAGTAAACACATATATATGTCACCATGCTTCTAATGAATTGATATTAAAACCTTTTAAATTACACACATTTTGGAGTTATTTTAACATTTTCAATGTAAAATACTATACACAAAATGTTGACATAGAGGCTGAGTATAAAATAATCTAAGCATGTATTTTTATATCTTGTATTCTACTATTTAAAGGTTGTACATCAGGATTTTCATGGGTGTCTAGGTGTCCGACTGAAAATTTACAAATATTAATATTTTCTATTCTAAATGTCCTAAACATAATGAATCCCTTATTCGCAAAGAAATTGATTCTGCAGAGTAACGAATGCTATCCTAGGTGACGCACCATGGTTAATTTTACGTCCGATTTCGTCCTAGCTATATGGTGTATTCAAACTTAAGACATTTAACAAAATGGTTATAACATCAAATTTTGATTGATATGAGTGTTTATCATGAACTGGAACATTTTTATATTTTAAGATGATTCTAGAAAAATCCTGATGTACCCCCATTAAAAACGAACATCTTTTTTTTTGCTATAACACAAAAGCGAGAATAACATTTTATTCGAAAAACTTTGAACAGGTAAATGTATTTATCAATTATCTGGCAATAGTTGTGCAGCTATACAATTCAGATTTATCTCATTTCCCCGTGCAGTCACGCAGTGGTAAAAGTAATATATACGTCATGCAAATAATACTTATTTTTACATACAGCTAAGTAGCGGTTTTAAATATATGTTCTCTCTCTTCGGGACTATAAGAAATGTTCATATGATGTTTATGCGTTAAATTTGTTAATTGATAATACTACAAAAGGGTGGCCATTCATCTTTAAAGTGTCACATATTAGTGATTTGCAACTTCAACTCAAGTATGGATAATGACACAGTGTCATTTCATATAGAACAATAGTTTTCCACTTGAAAAATCATTAGAAAAGGTGGGGTCACAAGACATGTAAGAAAGGTCTTGTTTGTTTACTAAACAGGTCAAGGATACACCTGTTTTCATTGATAGTTTCTCACCAAGTGTATGCATAGATTCGACATTTGGTAAATGTTCATCAATAATGCAGTAAAATGATTCAACATACAAGAACAAAATCGAATAGAAATGAGTTATTTTCCCCTACTTATAATGCCCATTTCAAACAAAAAAGGAGGGATTACTTTTTATTATAGGAACTACATGCGATTACACCTCGGAGGTTTACATGCAATTGTTGGTGGTAAACCTTAAGTGCGTTGCAGTCCTAGGGTGTTAATTTTTGCAATACTACATCTAAAAGCTGTTTCAAGGGAATTTAGCTTCTCATTGTGATGGTTGACTAAAATAACCAGTAAGAAGCGTCGCATTGAGAAACGATAGCGTTACACCTCAAACTTATTTCTGGTGAATATCACATTTCTTATTATTTAAAATTACATCTATAATGGCTCCGTGGCATTCTCCATTTCAAACATATGCTCTTGTTTTAGTTATTAATTTAAAATAGCTAAGGCAGCCAAAGGTGCATTACGTGCAACTATTACTTTGTTGCCAATTGTCTGAGGTGGCATGACAACCATTTATGTTTGAAATGGAATACCAAAACAACGGTAGGGCGTATATGTCTAATATACTGATAAAATAAGTTTAGCAAGTAAATAGCATGGTAAATCCCATAGAATAGATGCTAGGCAAGGGTCATTAACAATGAAATTAACATAAGTATCAAGTATATGCAGGACATTCTTTTTAAAAGATATTTAAAAAAGCGAACTTTTTAATAGACCCGTTTTACAGACAGTATCAGTTCGTTATTATTTCAATGTAAAGGGACGTAATAAAAAACCCATTATTTTATACAACTCTACGTTCTGTTTTATATAATGCTATTTTAATATAAATATTAAGTCATGAAGTGAATTGAAAGTTTTTATGATATTTATAGAACTTGTTAACTTCTATTCTCCTTCAATGTTACCAATCTGTTTTTTCTCGCCACGACAGCATATAAAATGAGGGTAACTCTCCAAAGGTGTATCAATTTAAACAAAACCATTTTGTTTTACAAACTATTGATGAAAACACAACACTGATCAAACAAATTTAAACTAAGAAAATTAGTGAAGTCACACGATATAAGGATGCACCAGTTCAACTGGTTTGCTGTATTCAGAGTTATTCCGTTTACCTGGATTTCAAAAATCCTAATTCTGATTAATTTTACCCTGGAAATATATTGAATCATCCATCATAAATGCAGTAAATACGGCAGTATATTTGTAACTGATTAGTATTTGTATACGTATGAGGTACAGTTGACCTATGTGTATGGCTTTCAATTCTTATTTTTTTTTTAAATGATCATTTTGTGATTAATTAATTTGTGTCCCTAGAAAGACTGAATGTGAAAACATTTTTGATAAATTGACGTCGAAAAAATATATGGGCGTGGGTGCAATCAAATAATATCGACTTTAATTTAATTTGGCTTATTTGTCTGTGTCCTAAACATAATTCCAGAATGATAAAAAACAATAACACCGATTTTTTTTTTTCTATGGAGTCTCAGGAAGTATGATACGTATAGTCCAGTCAAATTTACCGAGGAAGATATTGTTTCCACACCATATTTAATTCAGTGCACAGTTGTTAAGATAGACGAAAAGTAAAACACATTTTCAGCTATGTATTGAATTATCATATTTAACAAACAACTTTAAAATGTTCGTTTTATTTCTCATTCTAGTGCTTGCACCACTTTAACATCTCCTAACTTTTAACTACTTATCTGTCGTCAAAGTTGACGTCGAAAGGTAGTATGCTAATGACAACTTTCTGATTAATATATTTTGGTCAATATTTCAAGTGACGTTATAGATAACATTTGCCTTATTCATGTATCACTATCATTATTTATGACTGTTCCACACTATATACAACTTTACCACATATCATTGTCAAAACTAGCTAGTTGCTCTGATTTAATAGAATATTCGCTAGAGAAAAACTACAACGTTTGCCTATAACAATGCTGAAGCATTTTTTTACTGATTGGAATTTACACAATTACGCTATATGAACTCATCAATAAGGTTTTGAAGCACTTATTTTTCCATTAGAGCTATGCTTATCTGGTATGGAATTACTGTTTATTTCAAATTGTTGGTGTCCCAGTGGGAGCAAACTGTATCATGTCGCATATTTGATTTTATATTGATATGGAAGAATCATGTTGAATCTTCCACCAGGTACTCAGGCAGATGACATCGAAGCTTAAATAACATTTCACGATATTTAGATGATATATTGAACATTGACAACCGTTTATTTTCTACTATATTTCCAAAAGAACTTCAGTTCAACAAAGCTTATAGTCTGATACTGTAGCTTTTTTTCTCGATTTGCATCTCTCCATTGCAATTGGAGAAATAATGGGAAAATATATGACAAAAAGATGGTTGCAGTTTTTATATCGTTGATTATCTCCACTTCAGCGTACCACAAGCGACATCTTATAACGTATAATCTATTATGTTTCTCAAATTAATCGTTTTTCTGGATTTCTTAATCGAGTTGCGGACTTTCATCTTCGTAACCTTTATATAACTAAAACTCTACTCTATCCGTGCTACCGTTACATTAAACTTCGAAAAACTTGTATTGTAGTAACTATAATTTACTTTTAAAATATAAAATAATTTAACAACCATTTTGCGCTAAGGATGACCACAACCTGAATAATCGAATACTATTCATCAAACGCATTAGAACATATATCAAAAGAGGTTATGACCCTATCATCAGGTATTCGTACCCTCTCTCTGTAACATAAGTGCAGCAGTACTATTGCAGCTCGAATTAACGTAGATTCATGCTGATGTTATAATAATGTTCGTCTATTCAGCTAATCACTCATGGCATTTCCTCTCATGAACATACACAAAATCGAGTCCGCTACTTTATTATCTTGTTTGTGTTTGTTGCTTCCAAGAGATTCGCTTTTCAGGATGTATTGGCTGGCGTTTGTTTAGTGCTGAATGGCGGCTGTAAAAAGTCGACCCAACTACAAATCAATAGTGTTATTACTTACTGGTCATTTCTGTTATGGATAAAATGTAACAAGAAAGGAAGTCAAACCAGCAATAACTATTTTTAAAATATATTTAACAAATTTATTTAAATACTACAATGAAAACATTCACTTACAGAAAATACATGAAATTTCTTTAAAATCCGATTACGAATAAAGTCCAAATAATATAAGCAAGTGTCCATTTATTCTAAATTGTCCTGTGTCTCTTTAATCAAAGTTGTCAAGTGTCCTTTTAATCCAATTTCACTTCAAGTCTTTCCTGGTTTATTAATTCAGTATAGTCCAAATTTCCAAATAATCCAACTAGATGAGCACAATATTTTTTATCCCCTCACAATATATTTTAATTCACAGCATCCAATATTTTGAACATTCTCAATTAAAATAATGAACCAGATACTCCACTTTGAATACTGATACTGAAATCCAAACAACAACCCCAAAAGGCTGTATTTATACTATCATATAATGTCATAGAACACCTAGAATATTCCAGTAGGAAAAACAAGTCATTTTTAAATAACTTTAACAGTCATATGATGGATCACATGATGTAAACAATAATTTAGAAATTACTAGAATCACCCATTTATATATGTGCTATTAATAGAAACAATCTGACAACTAGATCAATAAACATGTACAGTTATATCAAGCCCAATCTGTTTGACTTTAAAATAGAATACCACTTGTTAGTTGCTAGAGTGAATGACAGGTGTTACACCTTATATAACCTCTCATAAACAGAAAAAACAAATATGTGGACCAGATGTTCGAGTTCGGATCCCAAAGAGTCGTTCGGTTACGGGAATCTATATAGAGACAAGGTTTGAAGAAAGTGAAGAAAGTCTACAATGGGAAAACACTAAACTATGGGTTTATGCAATGTCTCTCTTTCATCGCAATAGTGTGGCTCATAAGAGTCGGATTGTACAAACTCATTTGTAGCAGGATTATGTCATACATTTGTAGTATCTAGCATATTCCCCGTATTTAAGTCCTTGTGATTGAAGTATTGAATTCCCTCGACTGAAGAAAAGTATATATGGGTGACGCATCACATCGCCAAGTGCATCGGAAGCGCCGTATGACCCTACCAAGGGCAAACTTTTAAGTCGTTTAAGTGACAGATATCTCGATTGCATAACTGTATTAATGTCTGATTAAAAGGAAGGGGCATTGTGCAGTAGATATTTAAGAGCAAATGTTGAAGAGTCGTGGTTAATCAATTACTTTTAAGGACCTATTACCCAACGCTGAAATGATCATTGAAAAAGCCTGGAAAGCTTGCTTATTTACTGCTAACATACTACTTGGCCGTTTAGCCCAGGTATATTAACTGAGTCCCGAGTAAAGTTTTCTCTATGAAAAGCATCGGTATATTGAACAGTATCTGGGGTATAACAGTATATAATAATACTTCAAACGTTACTTTTGACGGAAAAGAAAAGAAAAAAAAAAAAAAAGATAAGTAAATTAATAAGTAATCTGTACTAAACACAAAACTGTGTTGATAATTCATTGTTTTCAAAATAAAAACACACCAAAACACAACTAAAGGAACACCTGCTTTCATGTTTTAATATGCTGGTTTCATACAAAAGAATAACACAATTTTCTCATTTAGAAGATTATGGTGTACAACGAAAAGAAGTATTTTACTGTTGGATAATCTATTTCATACGAATACAACTTTTTATCGAAACTATCCAGGTGTTCAGGTCATATACTACTGTATACGTGCCGATTAAACGTATAGGTTTATTAACGGGTTCTTAAAATACCCCGTAAATGAATCTGTGTAAAGCATTACGTGGACCGAGTATTAACTTTCATACCCCATCCCACCCCCTCTCCAAGGAGCGATAACAGGGTTGGCTGGGGTATGAAATAAACTTTAATTTCGGCTTAAAAAGTTGGCACATTTTAAAATTAAAACACAATAGGTAATTTTTAAACAGGTTAACGCATTTTTTCCAGTAAGAAGTATGAAATATTTTAACGTGTTTTATTGTCGAAATATCCGTTATAAAATCCTGCATTTTAAGCTTTCCCATCGCTTAATGGAATTAATGGACCACGTAGCGGTATATTTTGAGTTGGTAACTATTAATTCGACGCTGCAGTTTTGGGGTTTGCTTTGGCTGGTTAAAGCCGTCTATATTTTATCTATAGAGTTTGAATTCTCAAAATATGTATATAGTATACCCCATCGCCAGTAGACTTAGAAACGCCAATAAATACTGAAAAGGGGACCACGACACTTACACCTAATCAATGAAATCGCTAACAACCGAATGACAGGAGATGCATTCATGCCTTAAATGCACGCCATTAACCTTGTTAACACAGATGTTTTTTCTCTTTTTATGATAAAGATGGTTGAGTGTTTCTGATTCGCTAAGAAATGTCCTTTCATATTAAGTGCTTCTTTAACATTTGTTTTTAAGTTTCGTGTGTATTACTTGACAGACAGGAGACGCATTCATGCCTAAAATGCAAGTCATTAACACAGATGTTGTTTTTCCTTTCTAATAAAAATGGTTGAGTGTTTCTGATTCGCTAAGAAATGTCCTTTCATATTCAATGCTTCTTTAACATTTGTTTTTAAGTGGAGTGGGTATTACTTGATTATCATGTCTAAATGTAAACTTGTTTTGAAATGGCGTATACTCTGAATCCATTTATCGTTTACTTTATTTCATTGATTTTATATTTTTAATGTATAGCTCTACGCTTCTACCGTCGGCAACATGTCACGTATCATGCATTGGCATACAATACGAAGTTTGTAATTCAGTTCGGCATAGAAGTCAGGTTGTGATAGTCCTTGTCGTAGAAGAGTTCTTAAATTATTTTTTATATTCTAAAAGTACAACGTTACGATACTAAAAGTTTGCAAATGTTTTAGAAGTGTATGTTAACAAGAACCCTGATGGAGTAGCTTTTTAGTAAGGTTAATAAGTTGAGAAACATAGATCCCATAAGAAATTGCTCGGAGAACATCCCAGTCTAAGTGGGTATAATTAACAAAATCAAACTTAAAATCACCTCCCGTGTCATAGATTTTGTTAATTATTTCTCCATTTTCAATAGGGAGCTAAATCGAGAAAACAAGCGACAGTAACAAAAGTATTAACTTTGATGAGTTGAAGTTCTTAAAGATAAATAGTTTTAACCACAGTAGAAAAGTAACGGTTGTTTATTTTTAATTTTTCATAGATAATGTCTCTCTGTATGTTCAAATGAAATAAATATCCCTAAAACATTAGCGCTGATTTCTTGAAGGTTTTTTGGCAACATATAGGACATTTTGTTGTCAGATCCATTAATTATGGTTTTAATAATAATGAGTTATCAATTACTCAAAAACAAGGTATTATAACCTGTATTCCGAAGGAAAATAAATCAAGATACCAAGTTAAAAATTATAGGCCTATTTCTTTATTAAATTGTACTTACAAATTGGCATCTGGGGCTATAGCTAACCGAATTAAAACAACTTTAAATAAACTTATAAACACAGACCAAACAGGTTTTATAGCAGGAAGATATGTTGGCGAAAATACAAGGATACTTTATGATATAATGCACTATGCAGAAGAACATAATTTAGCTGGTCTGCTTTTATTTATTGACTTTGAAAAAGCGTTTGACTCGTTGTCATGGAATTTTATTCATAAAGTGTTAACATTTTTTGGATTTGGTCATTCAATACGTAAATGGGTCCATGTTCTATATAACAATGCAACGTTAGCTGTTACACAAGGAGGGAATATTTCATCTTTTTTTAATATAGGAAGAGGTTGTCGACAAGGAGATCCTCTTTCACCGTATATATTTATATTATGTTCAGAAATCTTAGCTATCAAAATAAGAAATAATAGAAACATAAAAGGAATAAAAGTTAATGATATAGAATTCAAAATATCCCAATATGCTGATGATACCTCTGCAATTTTAGATGGATCAGAAACTTCCCTTACAGTGACATTAAAAGAATTAACATGGTTTGCAAAGATATCTGGCCTTCGCGTTAACTTTGATAAAACACAGGTTGTTTGGATAGGGGAAAAAAAATACAGTAGTGATACAATAAAAACCAAATGGAAACTACATTGGGGAAATAGCGAATTTAAAGTTTTAGGCATAAAATTTAATGTAGACCTAAGTAAAATAAATAATATTAACTATAAAGAAAAGATAAATAGCATAAACAAATTAATAAAAATGTGGAAAAGGAGATATCTAACACCCCTTGGAAAAATAACAGTTATAAAAACATTATTATTACCTATATTAAATCACCTGTTCATTTCATTGCCTAATCCAGATAATAATATCATAAATGAAGTTAATAGAATTTTCTATGATTTTATATGGGAAGGAACAGCAAAAATAAAACAAACTGTTATCGTTAAACAGTATTTTGAAGGAGGTCTGAAAATGATCAATACTAAAGCTTTTATTAAATCATTGAAAGCAACATGGATTCGAAGATTACTTTGTAATGATGGAAACTGGACTAAAATAATAGATAAAGACATAAGCTTAGAAAACTTAATAAACTACGGAAGTTCTTTTACCGAACACATTATTACAAAAATAAGCAACACCTTTTGGATTGATGTCTTGTCATCTCATAACTCGTTATTGGAGTTAAATAAAATTAAATCTAT
This sequence comes from Cyrtodaria siliqua, assembly GCA_037043455.1. Lineage (NCBI taxonomy): Eukaryota > Metazoa > Mollusca > Bivalvia > Adapedonta > Hiatellidae > Cyrtodaria > Cyrtodaria siliqua. The sequence goes on from JAWPHD010000906.1 coordinate 225,890, forward strand.
AGAAGAACTTCTTCAAATACCTATATTTCATAACAAAGATATAAAAATAGGAGGATTACCAATTAACAAAAAAAAGTGGAATGATAAGGGGGTGTACTTTATAAATGACATTGTTTCTAACGAAGGTGAACTCTTAACAGAAACAGAATTTAAAAATAAATATAACATTAAAACGAACTTTGTAGAATTCAATGGAATAATCAAAGCCATAAAATCTTTTGCAATAAAAAATAAAATAAATATAGGAAGTAAAAAACTACAGAACCCTTTACTTCCAACATATATTCATATTTACCTTAAGGCAAAAAAAGGCTGTAAGGACTTTTATAACATACTTAATAATAATCACGAAAAACCAACTGCAATTGCAAAATGGGAACAAGTTTATAATATCTCAGAAGAAACTTGGAAAGATATATTCATGTCACCTTTCAAATATAATTATAGTTCCAATCTTCAATGGTTTCAAACTAGAATTAATCATAGAATATTACCAACAAAAAAATACTTATATACTATAAAAGCCATCCCTAGTCCAATATGCTCAACCTGCGATCAGGAGGAAACAATAACTCATTTACTTTGGACGTGCCCAATAACTAAATCTTTTTTACAAAAGGTACAGTCATGGCTTCGAAGGCATGACATAAACATATCTTTTATAGAAGAACTATTTATATTTAATATTGGTGAAAAGCTTACACCAGAGGAGCTATTTATTATTTTAGAGATTAAATATTATATATTTTCAGCAAAAAAGCTAAATTCTCCTTTATCAGTTATTGCTCTTAGTAACAGACTGAAGTGTGCTTTTAAAGCTATTAAATATATTGCTACTAAAAATAATAAATTGTCGTCTTTTGAAAGAAGATGGCATAAATATAATAATATACTCGGTATCAAAACTTGAATTTGTGAGTCGCTCTAACAAGTTCTAATTCATACATCACTCCTTTTCCAAACAACCTGTGTATGTATCTCTGAACAACCTTCTGAACAATCCAAATCCATGACTTGGTACAGCTCTCTATCACATATTAAAAAATGCTGAATATTGACCAATCTAGGCCCTACCAGTTGACTGGATTTTAATTATAAACAATAGAATAGTATGTATCGAAAATAATTAACAATTGAGAATGCACACAGTCAAGTCCAAAACACTTTTTCAGTCGAATGCTTTTATTAGCCAAAAATATATCAAATGTACCTGTAGAATGAAAGTGATGAGTGAAAGTGATATTGTATATGTTAATTATTTATTGTTTATTTGATTATTATTGTTTATATACTTCTGCTGTAAAATGAGAATTACTTTCTGAATAAATGGGCTATAATTGCTGAAACTGAAAAAAACACAAAAAAAAACAAACAAAAAAAACAAAAACAAAAAAACAACAAAAAAACAACATTATTTATACTACACATTAATTCTTCAACTAAAACATTAGCCATTCAATATTATATTTCACTGGTTAGCTTGAAGGCTGGTTTAAGCTATTTAAATATGTGTCCTGAAAATGCATAAAAATGTAGAGACCAGAGGCATCATTTACAAAAAATTAAAGGTTTTCACGCAAAAATCAGATATGTGCTGCAAACATTCAATTATTTGTTCAATTCACTTATCTGTATGAAACGAAACGCATCTACATGTGTTCCCTGAGAAAGAATCATCTGGTGAATTACAAACTAATTAAAACTGGATATATGTATCATTTACGCTTCTAACTTGTCGTAGTATATTCCTCTAGACAAAGTGGAATGTCGACGATCGCGTGATCGCGTGATTGCTGAACTTCCTGTTTAATGTTTCGAATCATTAAATACATAAATGGAGCCAATGATCTAAAGCCTTCGGCAGTTTAGGGGTTTGACAGATTTCAGCACCACATTGAAAAAGCCTTGATTAAACAAGAGGCCCAAGAGGGCCTGTGGACGCTCTACTGGCTAATCAAGGGTTGTCGTCATAAAATTCCCATCAGTTCTTCTTTTAAAATATTGCAAAAAAAACAAACAAAAAAAAACAGCACCCACAACAGAAACAGAAACAAGCGGCCCTAGATCTAATTTGGTATGGTTATTTAGGGAATCGAGGCACAACAATTGTATAAAATAGGTTTTAATCACCTGTAGAGGGGTTGTTGTGCCTCGAGTCCCTGAAATAGAACTAGGGTTGCTTTTAGTAAAAACCTATGTCTCCCCTACAGGAGAAAGGGCAATAAATCCGTCAAGAAACATTAAACTGGAAATCCAGGCAGCGGATCAGGAGAAGTAGTCAATACAAATATAATGTATTAAAACTTTTAAAGGGCCATAACTCCATGAAAAATCATTCAGCCGGAACAAGACAATGTTATACGCAACCAAGTTAGGTGGAAAGCCGAATGATGGTTTAGGAGAACAAGTCCAGACAAATTTTGTGTATTAAAACGTTTTAAAGAGCCACAACCCCACCAAATATCATTCAACCAGAACACGACATCGATATGCGCAACTAGGCTTGGTACTGATCATTCCTGCCAAGTTCCACTTAAATCCAACCAAAGGTTGTGTATAAGTGTCAAAAATCATTAAACCGGAAGATGGCAATGACTTGCTCACTAGATTTGGTACTGATCATTCCTGCAAAGTTTCGTTGAAATCCACCAGAGATTCAGGAGAACTAGCCTGTACAAAGTTAGTGCATTAAAACCTTTAAAGGGTCATAACTCCACCAAAACTTATTCAACCGGAACACAGCGATGATATGCACAACTATGCATGATACTGGTATGATCTTTCTTGTCGTGCCCTTAATGGTTTATTCTCTTATTGCTCTGACTTCTTCCAAGTCAATGAGTATATTCATTGTGGCTTTCTAGGCTATTGTCTTTTTTTGTATTATATTTACACGAGCATATTTGTGTTTTACTTATATTGCCTATTGATGCTGCCTTTTTGGTTAGAGATTAGATCATGGCGGGGATTTCTTTATTTACACTGTCCTGTTTTAATGGGATGACAGTAGGGTAAGTGTGAGGTTTGGTGCACCCTAGAACCGGTTTAAACCCCCAGTGGCCTACTTTGCCACTGACCGTTCCAAGGCGGTAGCCCTATTGTCAACCCTTTTGTGTTTGTGATGTCGTTTACTTTTATCATTACTTTTGCTTTCGTGTTTGTCTGTTTGCATGATTGTTTCTGTGTTTTGTGGTTGACTGTCCTCCTTGAATGACCATAGGTTGGGATAGTCCTTGTCGCAGAAGAGTCTTTAAATTACTTTTATATTTGGAAAGAAGATCAGGTTTAAGATAATAACATTTTGCAAAGGGTTTACGAAATATATGGTAAGGGTAACCCTGATTGAGTAGCTTTTAAGTTATACAAAGATTACGAATGTTAAAGTCCTCAACTCGAGTACAAGCTCTTGAAAAAACGAATAAGTTGAGACACATACACCCCATAAGAGGTTGCTCGGGGAACATCCCCATCCAAGTGGTGATAATTAACAATGTCAAAATTAAAATCATCTCTCTTGTCATAGATTTTGCTAATTATTTCAGCATTTTCAATCGAGAGATCTAAATCAAGAAAAGAAGCGTTATTATCAGATATACTAGCTTTGTTAAGCTGAAGTTCTTTAGGATAAATATTATTAACCATATTTGGAAGGAAAGGGTTGTCCAGATACCGAGAGGTGTCATTAAAGGCTTCAATAACATCTGCCTGGGTATCTGGTGATAGACTCAACATGAAATCTCTTTCATTGCAAAATAAAAACAAATCTGCGAAAAGTGGTGCACAGTTCGTACCCATAGGGATACCAACAATTTGTATATAAACGGTGGTAGAGATCAGATGTCAAATGATGGCACTAGTGTTGACAAGATAAAATATAGCAAATTTCGTTAATTCAAGGGCAATAACTCCAGTGTTACTAGTTTGATCTGGCTGGTTTTCAAACTTGTCTGAGGTTTCATTGATAATAATAATTTATTAAAGTTTGGTAGAGATCAGATGAAAACTGGAGGCAATAGCGTGTTGATAAGATAAAATATAGCAAATTTCGTCAATTAAAGGGCAATAACTCCACTGTTACTGGTTTTATCTGACTGGTTTTCAAACTCTTACGAGCTTTTATTAATATCAATAATCTGGTAAAATATCGTAAAGATCTAATTAAAAATGGAGGCGCTAGAGTGTTGACAAGACAAAATATAGCAATTTTCGAGAATTCAAGAGCAATATCTTCGGTGTTAAAGGTCCGATTCGGCTGGTTATCGACCCCGTCCGAGCTTTGATTGATATTAATAACTTGTTTTGTTTGGTTAAGATCGGATGAAACAAAAAGGTGATATAGTGCTGACATCAAAAAGTTAACAGACGACGGACGACAGACGGACGGACGGACGTACGACGGACAAAATACCATGGCATAAGCTCTACTGGCCTTTTGCTTTTGGCCAGTAGAGGTAAAAATTATATCAGGAACTTCGTTAGAAAAAGATACGACCCTTTAATATTGCAACGCATTTCATGTTTACAGATTGGGCTCCTAGGGGATGCACCATCTGAAACACTACGTAAGAAGGTAGGGGCATGAACTTTCTCCCTCAGGTAATGTACTCGCATTCCTAGATCGAGTTACTCTTTGAATGCAACCGCTGTTATTGTTCAGGAAATATGGGTCCATCCGAAGGTGTTCTAAATATTTATGCATTTTACAAAATTATTTAAATTTTATTGAATGCTTGCTAAATTCTCTGTCTATTGACTTTATTGTCAAGAATTCCTTTTGCTTGTTTTCTTTTTATGTCGTTGTTAAATAACGTCGAAGTACACTGTAACTTGTATGCAAATGTCCGGCGTATTATTGATTCAAATTTGAATTACGGTTATTTAAATCAAAGTAAAGAATAAATTGTGTTACGTTGTGCAAGACGTTTTGCCACCAGTCTTTGAACAAAAAAAATTAACTTAAAGCGCGTGCTTGCGGAGAACCGAAGTAATACTTTAAGCATGGTATAGGGAATTTTATAACAAATATAATATATATCATTATATGGAGAAAACAAATTATTTGTTTTATTTATAAAATTCTTTGCTCGAAACCAGATATTTTTCAGTGTACTCCAATGACGTGGGCGACGTCTATATATATATATACAAACGCAATTTCGGAACCATGAAGCTAATATGGTTATGACACTTACAACTATCTCTTAACTGTTAATTGTCGTGATGCTCTGGCTTCTGACAATACATACTGAAAAGAGAATCGATCCCATGGAAGCAATAAACAAAAGGGAAACATAGCAGACACTGTTATATCGAATTTGTTCTTGATACGTAATATAATATGCAACAGACCTAACGCCTCAAAGCACCGGCTTAATCATATTCTGCTTTAAGGCCAAATAACCGAAGCTTTTATCTTTAATATAGTATAACTATAATTGTTGTTTCGAAAGCGTGTTCTCGGTTAAAGCCTAAACGTGTATGTCAACTGTTCGATGCGTTTGTTGGTTCACTTTTGAACTATGCCTCGAACATTTGGGGATATACTCAATCGAAAAAAATTGAGAGAATATATTAAAGTGTAAAAGGCTGCTAAAAGTTAGAAATAATACGTCATGCTATGCTGATGTTTATGGGGAATTTGGTATGTATCCGTTGTATATTTCTCGCAACACGCGTATTGTTGAATATTGGTTTAAAATGTTGAATACGGAAAACATCAATTTTAAGTCGTGTATATCAAACACTCATTAGTTGATTCTAACAGAGGAGTAGAGGTTTGGGTTAAACGTAAAAAGAAATTTGTGTGAAAACGGTTTTGCAAATATATAGAATAATCTATGTAAATTTAAAAGAGTTTATGAGCACATTTAAACAACGATTTTGCGAAAAAGAAATCAAGTTGTATTGCACTTGAATTGTATGCTAATTTCAAATTTAAGTTTAACTATCAAGTGACTAATATATATGATCGTTTTTAGTGGAATGGATGACCCCACTCAATTTAAAAAAGACCAACCTTGTCAAAGTACCGGATTTTGTACATTGTGTAGGCAAGTGACAGTTTTTCATAAAAAGATACTTTTAGCTTTGAAACTTCCTGTTCGAAATGGCCCAGTAACGTTATTCATATAGGCCAAGACAGTATAATGTCACTGTGTTATCAGACCGTTATATAAAGAACATTATGTCAGTGCCTTTTACTATCAAGTTTATAAGGCGAGGCTTAGAAACGAAGAATGGCGAGGCTCTGCCGAGCCATTCTTCGTTTTCGTGCCGAGCCTACTAAACTTGATAGCACTGGCATAATATTCTATTTATCATGTAGATTATCCACATTTTCTGTATGAATTACTATTATTACCTATTTCTCAGAATATTACGCTTATCTTGGAACGGTCAGTGGCAAAAAAGGTCGCTGGGGGTTTAAACCAGGTTTTAAGGTGCTCCGAACCTCAAACTTACCCTACTGTCAACTCACTAAAACGGGACAGTGTAAATAAAGAAATCCCCGCCATAAACTTTTCTCTAACCAATTACTCGGTCCTGCCTTAATTCCATTAAGTGATAGGAAAACTTCTATTAGCAGGATTCTATAACAGATATCTTGACAATAAAACACGTTTAAAAACTTATTTTTTTCACTGAAAAAAATGCGATAACCTGTTTAAAATTACCTATTACATAGTTTAATTTTATAATATGCAAAAGTTTTATGCCGCAATTAAGGTTTCATTTAATACCCCAGCCAACCCCGTTTTCGCTTCTTGGAGAAGGTATGAAAGTTAATACTCTGACCACGTAATGCAACAAGGCAGCATTAATAGGCAATATAAGTAAAACACAAAGATGCTCGTATATATATAAAAACAAACAAACATTAGCCTAGAAAGCCACAAAGAAGGTACACAATGACTTGGCAGAAACCAGAGCAACATGGGAATAAACCATTGAGAGCCCGACAAGACAAGACTGCAGACAAACATCAAACGTCATCGTCCTTTTGGGCTTTAGGTAGACGTCATCATAGGGTCCACAGCCTGTACGGTCATCGCACAATCAAAGAGGAAAGCATAGTCGCGAACTGTAAATGGGTCCACCACCAAGCATACAAAATGATAGGGTCATAACCTCTTTTGATAAACCTTTTAGCAAGTTTAACAAAGATAGTATGAAAGTGATCATGACCAAGGATCTTACAAAGTTTGTAAATCACGTCACCATAGAAGTCACATGTGTGATAGTCCTTGTCGCAGAAGAATCCTTAAATTACTTTTATATTTCTAAAGAAGATCAGGGTTATGATAATAAAATTTTGCAAAGGTTTTACGAAGTTTATTGTAACGGTAACCCTGATGGAGTAGCTCTTTAGTTATACAAAGATTACGAATATTAAAGTCCTCAACTCGAGTACAAGAAGTCATGTTTCACAAATAAACGTCTTTCATTCATACACAGTTAAACTAGTAATGGTATACTACTATAGATAAAGTATCACTACCGCGAATCGTGGTTTAAAAATGAATGGCCACCCTTTTTATAGTATTATCAATTAGCAAATTTAACTCTTAAACATCATATGAACATTTCTTGCTAGTCCCGGAGAGAAAGATATATTTTAAACCGCTTTTCACAGATATTGCAATGTATGAATTTCGATTTAAACAAACATAATCATGTTCATGAAACAAAACATGGCCGGAGAATTTTAAAAAGTGCGGCCGTTGAAATTGTGATCAAAACATGTGTCATTATGATCAGAATGTGTTATTGTAAACATCTCTTTAATTGTGAGTTGAAGCCTGTAATTGTGATCAGAACATGTGTAATAGTAGACAGAACCTGTGTAATTGTAATCAAAACATGTGTAATTGTAAACAGCTGCTCTTTAATTGTGATTTGACTCCTGTAATTGTGATCAGAACATGTGTAATAGTGGACAGAATCTGTGTAAAGCTCCGTAATTGTGATTTAAATCCATGTAATTGTAATCAGAACGTGTATAATTGTGCTCAGTAATTGTGATATGAATCATTGTGGTTGTGATCAGAACTTGCGTAATAGTGAACAGTTCTGGTGATTTAAACCAGTGTAATTGTGATCAGAACATGTGCAGTAGTGGACAGCTCAGTCAGTAATTGTGATTTGAATCATTATAGTTATTGTGATCAGAACTTGCGTAATAGTGAAGAGTTCTGGTGATTTAAACCCGTGTAATTGTGATCAGAACATGTGCAGTAGTGGACAGCTCAGTCAGTAATTGTGATTTGAATCATTAGTTATTGTGATCAGAACTTGCGTAATAGTGAAGAGTTCTGGTGATTTAAACCCGTTTAATTGTAATTATAAACTTGTACTTATGATCAAAACCTGTTTAATAATGAACAGCTCAGTAATTTTGACTGTACCTGTGGAATTGTGTTCGGAACATATGAAATTGGGACCGGAACATGTTAATTATGACCAGTACCGTAACTGTAATTCAAATCCGTGTTCCTCTTATCTGAACCTTTATAGTTGTTTTATATTATGGTTACATTTTCCATCAGACTAACAAATATAAACCCATATCTACCAATTTGGTAATGGATATGAAATTATAGTATGTGCTGGTAGTGTCTTACCATGAAACTGTCAATCTGAGAGGAAAATTGGAAGTTTTAGGAATGGTATTTGCCTCTCTTAGATTCTCTATTATTAAAAGACGTCCCTCTCTTAAAACCACTTAGACCAGATTGAATCTTTCCTGTAGTTAATTTTATATTCTCGGTTATACGCCATTTGTATTAAATTAAGAAGATACGTTGATTATCACGTCTTCAGAATGTTCTGCAGGATCATAACCAATGCATTTGGGTATCTTTCAAAAGTGCGCCATTAATGGTGCATCGAAAAAACAACACTTATGAGAGGGTTCTTTCAAGTACTGTCATCGATTTAAATTTTTGGTCATACGTTGTTTACACTTTCTTGTCTGTGACCTAAAATTAATATTCGTGATGAATATGTAATACGCTCAATCGGAACTGTCTCAACCAATACCGGAACCTGTTAACAATGCCTTTTACGGGAATTGACGAGGAAGTTCGGATTTCTCCTTCGTGTATCGGAACCTTTACCACCAGATAAAAACTTGTAGCTGTTGTAAAACGTGTTTGTTTTTTATCGAAACTCAATATATAAAAATACGTTATATGTTTTATTATTAATATGTGAAATGTGAGAAAAAATGGATTAAATTATTTTTGTAGAATTTAGAAAATATCTTTCTGTTTATAAGAGCCAAAAGCGGTAGAGAATGCGTTTCATCCCTCAGAGCAAACCATTAAGATCTCACTAAACAGTAACCTCCAGTGAAACCTCCAGCAGGATAATTTTTGTGCCATAAATAGTAGTAGTGTGTTCTTCGGTTTTAAATATTTTTTAATATTTGCTCACAGATATTTATTATTATTGTTGATTGCAGGTGGAATGAACACAGTCTGAAATTGGATGCGCAGCAATTAAACTCTATTGTCACCAAAATATGACAGTTTTCATGGATGTTTTCAAGAACAGTTGGAATTTCTGGTAAGAATCCGTTTTATTGGGATGACAGTGTGTGAGTGTGAGGTTTGGGGCACCCTTTAACCTGGTTTAAACCCCCAGAGGCCTTTCTTGCCTCTGACCGTTCCAAGGCGGTAGCCCTATTGTCAACCCTTGTGTGTTTGTGATGTCTTATTTTGCCTTTTATTTATTTTTATATATAGTTGTTCTTTGTTTCTGTGTTTGTTTCTGGTTGACTGTCGTCCTTGAATGCTACTTTTCCTGATCGATTTTTATATCTATGTCTAGAATGAATCCCCAAATTAGTGCAATTAGATGGATGACACCACCGAAATTAAAAACAAAAGCAAAAAGAGACGTGTCAACGCACCAGATTTTGTACTTTACATGTGCGGGCAAATAATGTTATTCATGAAAAGGTACACTCTATTGATATAGCCAATATAGTAAAAGTGTACTCAAGTTTGCAGTGCGACATTTAGAGACAGAATATATTCGATCAATAAAAGATTGAGTAACTTTAAGATAATTTGACAATATGTTTTATTTTAATTGAATTTGATGGCAGATTCATCTGATTTCCGAAAGTCAAGTTAACTCAGTGGCAACGGTAAAAACATGTCCTATTTTTTACCAACTACGGACATGTTAATCAATATGACCTTGCGAACAGGTTTCGGTAGCCGTAATGTTTCCATTTTTACACGTTCGAACAGTTATGTATACCTCACGTTTTGTATGGAAAAAGTACCTTGGAAATAAGCTGCCATACTCGAAACGTTTTAATAATGTGCAATCACGTTACATGAACACTATACAGCCAAAAGTACATTCTGAGCGGAAATTGCCGATGAGTATGTTTACTCTATCGTGCTACTCATCTTCGTTCCTTTAATTCTAATGTATTAACTTCATTAATATGATTAACTTGTCTAGAAACCGAATTCTCTACAGATAATTACAACGCTAAAGCAATTGTTTCCTCTAATGAACATCATATGCTGTACATCTTAAATCTTAAATCAAATACATTATTCCCCCGAGAAAGGAAGAAATTGCAATAGCTGCATATAAACAGAACTGATTTCATTTAACCCATTAACTGCGGAACATAAATTGTGCAATCTGCGATATTGATACCAGAAAATTGTGATTCGCGGTATTTCGGTCGTTCGAAAACATTCATGTTTCCATGTGTACCCATTCTCTCTGAAGGTTAGGAAAATAGTGTATGTGTGTGTATGTGTGCGTGCGTGCGTGCGTGCGTTTGTGTGTGTTATCAGTAAGTGACAGTACAGTGTTATCATCGGAAATGGTAGACGACACAAGACAGACACACACAGATTGTTTCCCTGTTGATTGTTGTCAGTTTTAAACATATTATGACAAATTTTATAACATAATATTCACTTCCAAATGAGTAAATACATAATAGAAATGTACAAACTAACTGTATTTACGATAGTTAAGTTTTATTATGCTAAAACAGAGTCCACATAATTCAGCCAAACTGAGCTACTTCAATTGAATGTTTTTCTTTTGAGCACTATATTTTTGTTTTTATCCTTGACACATTGTCATCCATGTCTCTCTCTGATGTAATTGGTCTATTCACATTTTCATTCCAGTCAAGAATTGCCAATTCAAATTTGTACGAAAAGTGTATGCTTTGTCGAAAAGGTTTATTATTTTATCATGGTACTGTAGCAATGCATTTGCTCCAATGCTCATTACATCTGTATCATATGATGACACGAGTTCTTACATGTACCAAGTCGGGCATCAATGAGGAAGTTAATGGTATTATCCTGTTCTTTGTTTGAATGTATTAATACTAACAATTAAAATTGTAAACATTATGCAACTTTGATTGGTGAAAACATTAATACGTGTTAAGAAAAATGGATATAAAATGCTGCAACACACATGTGTATGTATTAAAATACAAAAATCCAAAGTTAGTACTCATGTCTCCTTTCATACTATTCTTGGCATGTTTAGTATACACATTTCACTGTCATGTACAGCAATAGAACACTAATAAGTGTTTCTTGTTCATTTGTTTACAAACAGTGATTTCATGAATACTTGGCTCCTCCCACAAATTTGAAATTTGAAATTTTGTTTTGATGATTGATTGTATTTAATTAAGAATTCAGAAAGAAGTTCAAGAATATATTTTTTGAAAAATACTACTACTTGTTTTTATGATTTTTTTTTATGACACGTTTTGACTATCACACCTCCAGGAGCTCATCAGGTTATACAGATAATGTTAACTAATCGATTACTGAAGGTTGAATGGGCTTGGCCACGCCTCTTCCAGGAGTGACCTGGGCCAGAAGTGAAAGATCACAAAGATTAAAACATGTCAAATAAATGCTTTAAATACATTTTCAGAATTGTTAATTAGTTAATAATTAACAGAACAGAACAGAACATATATTTTATTTAACTTGTACATACGTACATCGTTATATATACATACATAAATTTTCATGCATAATAAGTCGAGTAATTTAGACAAAAGTACAATTGCTATGAGCAACATTAATATTAAATAACTGATATATGAGAATGAAAATACAAAAGAGCTAAACATTGTTTAATTAATCAAGATTGTATTCCTTACAGCTAAAGCTGTACCAATGTATTTAGCTAACTTAATAACAATATTCTTATCCTGTGTCTGCATTAATTCTAAGAATTTAAACATACTAGGTCTATTATAATAATATTTTTTAATATAAATTGTCCGGATTCTTGTGTAACAAGGACAAATCAAAATAAAATGGTATTCATCTTCCAAATCAATACTGTGGCAGCATTGACAATATCTTTCATTTCTAGGTATTCTATTACGAGAGTATCTACCGGTCTGTATTCTTAACGAATGTGCTGATATTCTGAATTTTGTCAAATATGGTCTGAGATTACATGGTAAAATATCAAGGTATGATTCATAATTAAAACTCAATTTACAATTATTATATAATTCAAGTACATCACTTGATTCCTTATCTACAAACCATCGTTGTATAAAACAATCAACAACTCTTTGTCTAAACGTATTTATAAAGTATTTAGCATTAACAGAATTTGGGTCATTCCAAACATGTGTAAAACCATATTCGTTTAACATATTTTTTACATTCGATGCCCAATTTTTATAACCATTTTCACAATCTTTTAGTGTCGATGTGTAAATGCTTTTAAGTATTATGTTATCTGTTTTCAATAATTTAAACCAGTATTTAAGTAGTCTTACATAACGCGTTATAAATAAAGGATATCTTCCTAATTCACCATATACTCCTGATGTACAAGAACTATTTCTATCTTCCTAATTCACCATATACTCCTGATGTTTACAAAATGTTAAATGTATTCTTTTGATTTGCTTTGATTTCGTATATCCCCAAATTTCAGAAGAATAATTTAAAATAGACCCCACAAATGAATCAAATAGTTGACATAATACTTTTGGTTTCAACCTTATTTTTCTACAGTTTACTAAGAGAACATTTAATGCTTTCAAAGATTTTCCAATAAGTTGTTATTGGTTCAGAGCAAAATTTCCAGTATAATTAAAAACTGTACCTAAATAGTTGAAATCATTTACTACCTCTATATTCTCTCCATTATAATGCCAAGATTCATTGTTTAATAAACCACCTCTTTTTCCAAAAACCATAATCTTTGTTTTAACAGTATTCACCTCTAATCCCCATTTGTTACAATAGTCATAAAGTAAATTAATATTTTTTTGTAATTCTTCAGGTGATTTCCCCATGATAACCATATCGTCCGCAAATAATAGTAATATAAGTACAATATCCTCAATTTCTAAGCCAGTATTAATATCATTTTGTAAATACAGTTCTAGGTCCTCAATAAAAAGAGAAAACAATATCGGCGAGTTTATCTCCCCTTGCCTTAACCCAATCGCATATTCGAAAAAATCTGAATAATTTTCACATTGTCTTACACATGATTTTACTTTTTCATACATATCTTTTATTATTCTTAGTAATTTACCCTGTATCCCCATTTTGTAAAGTTTCAACCACAATGCGTTTCTATAAATTGTATCAAAACATTTCTTCAGATCAACAAACACACAATATAGTCTTTTCTTAACATTTATTAAAATAAGAGCTTATATTTTTACCAAAGGTATTAACATAAAACTGTGAGATTATCCCGAACCACGCACCAACGCCCCCCCCCCACCCCTCACCCCCCCCCCACACACACATAATCACACTCAAAAACAGGTAAATCTTTACTGCGGTTATGCATGTCAACAAATATGGCCACCCCCATGGAAATTTCTGCTGAATTTTAACTTTTAGCAACCAACTCGAGTGTCAACCCTCAAAGACTTTATTTAGTTGATATACTTCAATAAAACTTCGGTTTTTACGGATAAATTGCCATTAATACTGAAAAGAAAATTCATTGGAAGCAACAAACATAAACAAGAGAGAAAAGTGGCAGACTCGGTTTTATCGAGTTTGATCATGAGAGGAAATATAATGTGCAGCAGGCCCCTTGTACCGACTTCACCGGTATTCCATTTTAAAGACACACATATAGGGTGTGATAATAAGGACCAGATAGGAATTACGCTACTTATTTGTAGCCTGTGCGACATTTTACAGCCGCCACACAGCACGAAACCAACGATAGTGGAAATGTGAATAAATACTGAAAAGCCAACATCTTCGTTTCGTTCAGGTTAGTAATAACACCTCCTGAAATTTGAAAACCTGGACCTGTATCAAAAATATGAATCTCTATTTACAGATACATTCAAAACGTAAGTACCGTATGTTTAAACTAAATTATGTCAGTCTTCAATTATATCTTCTGTATTAAAATTTATATTTGGAATAAATCTCGCATATTGTATTGAAAAGCCAATTCGGTTCTAGTATTGACGTGTTATTGTACATTGTTAATTTGCAGTTGACTGACATTTCTTAAGTTAATGCTAGTTGAATTTCGTTTTTATTTTACTTTGATATCACGAGAAAAACACAAGTAATGTACAAGGTCCATATTTTTTCTTTCATTGTCAGCAAGATGTCACTTGGCATCAGTTGTAGCGTTCTTGCCAACAGATAAATGACACTCCGATATTTTATAATTATTGGTTAAGTGTCATTCATACTAATAATGACATTCTGATATTGTATAATTATTGGTTACTTAATAATAGAAAATAGGGTCCTCAAATTCAAACTACTCACACAAATAGCGTTTTTCTTAATTAAATGACTGTTAAATATGACCGAATTTCCGTCATTTGTTTTACTTTGTTTAAATTCGCAAATGTTATGCGTCTGTGTATAGTCACGCCATGCAAACATATATGTCCGCATGTAAGAAAAGACAAGAATACTATCTATATTAAAGGGTAATAAAAACTATTAAAACACTTTAAACATAATTATATATGTATATAGATAAATACTAAAAATTGGATGCCTTGGAAGAAACAAACACATACAAGACAGAAAAGTAACACGGGTTTATTAAGTATGTGCCAAAGGTGTATTGTCACTGGGTTTAGCGTGGTTTATTGTATGTATCGATGGTAAATTAGCGTACTTGCTAACAACTTCGTAACGTGTCTTTGCGTTAATTATCTCCTTTGCGAAGGTGATTCACATGCTCAAAGCGTAAAGTATACTGCACTGGCTACCAAGGAAAGTGACTTATTTTTTTTAGCAACGAGGATTTTACTTGTGTGATATGGTTATACAGGCACATAAATACATATATACCCGTATACTGACTGTTTAGAATTAACAAAGTAAATAACCGATTTATAAAAAGAAAGAAATTGTAGTGAATATCTCATCTAGATATATTAGTGTATGCCATTGTTATACCGTGGGACTCTCGATATACTAATAATCTGAACTAACCAGATTTTGTATCGGCTGTTGACCTGCTTTTGATATCAGCGTATATACAAGTGCGAACATCACACCGTGATCACCATTTGTATGTCAGAGTACTCAAATGCCAAATTGTCGGAACAAAGCAGATTTATTTCGAAGTAGTTTCGTATAATATTTTTTGAAATATCTTAACATTGTATGGTTTAAAATATGTTGCCTTATATATGGCTCGAACCCTGTACCATCGGTTCAGCAGACACATAATAGACGACGCTCTAACGGACGCAGTTGGTTTGTTGCGGTATTAAAAAGTATATAAGAAATGCCACGATCTGCACTCTGATTGATTCCAATAATTTGGCAAGAGAGCGATCTCACGTGTACGGACTATAGAATAGACAACACACTATATGATGTGGATTCTAAACACATATTTGAATATGCACTAAACTCAACTCCTAACGCCACCCTGTTACATTTTAAAAATACGTTTTTTTGTTTTTCAGTTTCTAGTAATGAAACATTGGTACAGTTGGACTGTATTTAAACATTACTGCACAACAATTGTGTTCGATTTGTTTTTGAATGACCTATAGTTTTAAGCCTGGTGCACGTTATAAGTTTTGTTGCACGTGAATATATTTCTGTTTACTCACTTCCGAGAATTTCGAAATTGTATACTGTACTAATAAATACAGAATATGTCACCCTTGGAAGAAACAAACACGAACAATAGATAAAAGTAACTGACTTGATTTTATTGAGTCTGTTCATGAGAAGTAAAGTTGTGTGCAACACAACTCACGTCTCCTAGCACCGGCTTAGGCGATATTTTACTTTACCACTGATATCTGATTTTAAAGCTACAAAGACTGGGCTTATTGCCTATTGATGCTGCCTTGTTGGTTAGAGTTTAGATCATGGCGGGGATTTCTTTATTTACACTGTCCTGTTTTAATGGGATGATAGTAGGGTAAGTGTGAGGTTTGGTGCACCCTAGAACCGGTTTAAACCCCCAGTGGCCTACTTTGCCACTGACCATTCCAAGGCGGTAGCCCTATTGTCAACCCTTTTGTGTTTGTGATGTCGTTTGCATTTTTTATTACTTTTGATTTTTCGTTTGTCTGTTTGCGTGTTTGTTTTTGTGTTTTGTGGTTGACTGTCGTCCTTGAATGCTGCTTTCCCTGTCCGATATTTTTATCCTTCTTGATGATCCCAAAGGATCAGTGAGTAATAACACTACTGATTTGTAGTCGGGGCAACGTTTTACGGCCGCCACACAGCATACGCTAGTGCGAATGTCAATAAATAATGAAAAGGGGATCCCTTGGAAAAAACAAACACAAGCAAGGGATACAAGTAGCAGACTCGGTTTTATTGAGTCTGTTCTTGAAAGGTAATGTTGTTTGCAACACCACCCACGCCTCTTAGCACCGGCTTAAGCGATACTCAACTTTAAAGCCGCAAAGAAATCAGAAGTTCTGATTAGTAAAACATAATGACCATAATGAGAATACAGTAAAAGTAACCATTCGGTTGTATTACATATATGAATGAGAAGGAACTAATGATTTATATTCCAATTAAGTAAAGAACTTATAATTATTTTGATTGAAGTATATATTCTGATGCTATTTAGTCTTAAAAACATAAACATACTAATCAAAACCGAACTCTAGATGTGTTTCATGTGTTGAAAGTATATATTTTGATTATAAACAACTGGGTATCAACCTTGAAATGGAGTTATTTATAAATGAGCACGAACCAATGTTAAATAACACCATCCCCAATATATTACCTCTCATGAACAGATTCTATAACATCGAGCCTGCTATTTTTCTCTCTTGTTTGTTGCGTCCAAGGGATCCCCTTTTCAGTATTTATTGGCATTCACACTAAAAAGCATTAGTGTTATTACTTACTGGTCCTTTGGGAACATCAAGCTCATGATCAGAACTGTTATTCCTTATTATCTTTGGAGATCGCTGAGCCGGTATTTATATACTGAGCCAGTATTTATTTACAGATATCAGTGGTAAATTATCAAATACTTTGTTTTCATGCTTAAATTTCGAATAGGTGGTTCCACTACTCCAGTTTTTTTTAAAGGTTCTGAGTATCGTTCAATCATCTTTGGGATATGTTGTCTCATTACCTCTGCTCCCAACTGAATTTGTTGATTTTGCCCATTGTTTTCTCGTTTAGGGCAAACCATTTTTTAGAAATTGGGACCATACGCTGCTGGCCAAAAAATGGTATGTACATATATGCATACCATCTTCGGGATCGCTCAAATGTTCATACTGTTGACATTTTAAAGATTGAGTTCTGCTCATACCGGGTCTAGAGGGCGTGAACGGTAGCAATACTTTTTCGCTACCATTCATGGAGTCTTGAACTGCAATATGTTTTGTATTTATCGTGTTCGGCGATTTTCAAATTGCTCACTTCATACTCCTTTTAAAGTGGAACACCGCCGATGAAATCGATGCTTGGGATGGCGAGAGGTGTTGCATCTACTATTACCTCTCATGAACATAATAACACCGAGTGATACTTTTTCTCTCTTGTTTATTCTTGTTACAACCAAGGGATCCCCTGTTCAGTATTTATTGTAGATGGCTAGAATGGAGATTGAACTAAATATTTCGTAACAAGTGTTATCAGAATACTGTAGTACAGGCATGTGAAAAAAACACTTTAAAAGTTAGAAATCATACAAAAATGTCGAAAGCTGTCCGCTTTTGGCTACTTTGGTATTCCCAGTGCCATATGGCTATTAATCACGAACATAATCATGTGAATACAGAATGTCAACATGTAAGGAGTCTTTTCATTGATTTTTTGTTACCGTATGATGAAAAATAGCATTTGTCTGAAAACAGATTATGAGATTGCAATGAACAGACTATTTCGCACAAATGTCTTTTATTTGGCTCTTTTTTCCATTATGTGTACAAACGCAAATATTTGTTTAATTAGAAGACATATGTTTGCCCGGTTTACGTTCTCGCGATCAGGAGTACGATTTACTAACATATTGCCAAAGAAGGTTTTTATAATTAAGATACTTGGGAATCATCAAGCACAATCTTTGTGGGTTTAAAATAGAATACCGCTTAATCCTGTGCTAGGGGGCGTGAGAGATTAACTACAAATCCATTCCTGTGATGGAAGAATGAAACTCCATTGTATTTTGTAACCTGACCTTACAAGTATAATACATATGTCTGTCTGGTTGAAGTCATATAATGATGCATGTACTGTTTTATATTTCACTATATGCATTTATTGTAACATTTTGTAGTTTTATTGATGGCCATATTATATACAAGACTTGTATTTGTTCGTAAATGCTATGTCTTAACATATTATTACCTTCTTGAAATCAATAAAACCGAGTCTGCTACTTTTCTCTCTTGTTTGTGTTTATTGCTTCCAAGGGATTCCCTTTTCAGTATTTATTATTGCACATCCAAATCATATAACAATAAATACTGAAAAGGGTATCATTTATTCATAGAGGATCTTACATGAGTGCTCATTCATTATTGAATTTATTAAACGAGTTGGCAAGAATGATATGAAACGACGGGTAGTCGAGCATCATATCATATAGTTTTGCCAATGAGTTAAATAAATTCAATAATACATTCAAAATGTGAGATTCTATTTATTACATAACTTATAACGTCACATTACGTCAGAAAACGTACATAGACGTGACGTCCATTACGTCATTAATGTTAAGTTATACCACTAGTGGAATATCGAAAATATTGAATGGTGTTATTATACTCCCATACTGCATGTTATGTGATACAAATGTTATTAAACTAGTACTACTAGTAACGTTGTATAACTATGATGATTTAACATTTGCAAAATAGTCAGTAAAATATAAGTGGTATAAAAAGTAAATGTTCTGTAAATATTAAGATAATAGCAATACAAGGAGGAAGAACAATGTTATTCACATGTAAATTTTAACTAAATTTAGTGAAACCACAATAGTGAAAGTTCCATATATCATTTAGTTAACATGGTTAACTGAAAAATAAGTATTTGATAGATATTTTTCGACATTGGGTTTGCCATTAGGTGAAGTGTGTTTGAATAAAAGTAAGGTCATCTGGGGATGTTCTACACCTCAGTTGCCCTGTGACGAGGAAATAAAAGCTTTTTCTATAAAACCGAGAAAGAACGACGTAGCATTGAGTTATTATGTTTAGTTAAATACATTTACAAAATTTTCCCATTGGCACATTAGCATGGCTTTGGTAACATGATCATAATGACATGATATTACATTTCATCGAACTAATAGCTTTGTCTTTCGTAGTCTGTAGAATATTTTCTTGGAAATGTACGTTTTCATTAATAATGATATAAAATGTTTCATTGTCAAACAAAAACAGTTTCAATACTTTAGCAGCATATACATATACTAGTATCAATGTATACTAAACGAAAAAGAAACGCAACTCTGGAATTTCCGCAATATATTGTATGTATAATATTCTGCTGTTAAACGGTACATGGCTACATTAGACTTTTCCTTTCGGAAAAAAATCTAAAACAACACCGAGCATACCAACAAGTATTGCTTTAAAGTTTCATTATTGATGGAATACAAGTTTGGCTGTTGAGCAAACTTAGGATGTAAAATTTCTTTACATTAAATACAATACTGAAATGACTCCAGTTTTCAAAGCGGAAGTTGAACATTTAGGAATTTCGTGTTATAAAGCGTTCTGTTTTAAATGGTCTACATCAGCATAGTTTTATCCTTTCATTAACTAGCTGCAATCTAGGGAGTTCTCTTGAATATTACATGGAATTAAGTCTGCAGTATATACTTTATTTATAACGGAAATGCCCGAGTTGTGTTTCGTTATCAGTTTAATGACGTAAAGCCATCCGTATCTTGCACTGGTCAAAAATAACCATTAATGTTATATTTAAAATTGCGAGCATCAAATCCTTTCTTGCATTTACAGCGTTTAATTCATAAATTGTAAGTGTATTACTATCATTTTAAATTCGTGCCAGCCATATCATGAATATCGAAATGATAGTGTATCTATCAAATGGTAATAACAATAGAGCAGTCACATTACTGCCGCATTTTAATGACGTAAACTGCATCTGGAAATATTATAGATTATGAAACAAAAACGGTTACATCGAAGGAAGATTTAAAATTCTGTAAATAAGTACTATAATGGGGATCCATTGGAAATAACAAACACAAACATTGATGATCCCAAATGACAAGTAAGTAATAACACTACATACTGATTCGTAGTCGGGGCGACTATTTACAGGCGCCACACAGCTTTATACTAAAGCATGTGTTAATAAATACTTCTCATAAAACTAAATGATTTATCGCTTTTGAGAATCTTAGATCGTCTTTAAATGGCCCATCTTACGTTATACTATATTTCTTTCTCAGGACTTTGTCCACTTATTCACGTAAGCTGATCGAGGATTTGGAAGACCATACATAATAGTATTAGTTACACAGATGTCCAGCAGGGTGTTAGGGGAATACACCAAATGTTTGATTTCACATTTCACCCTTCACTTTATCACATTTCCGAGTTATTTCCGAGCGATATTGATAGATATAATTGCAATTAAAAGTTATTTCCGTGCATTGTGTGGTTTTGATGTAGAAGGTGCTGATTGTTTTCTCCTATGCAACACATTTCACACATATCGGTTTTATTTCTGTTAACTTACTCTCCATTGAAGTGTGAGGATACTCCTTTATGGTCGTGAACAGTTCACAGGTAGAGAAAATGAATTTCTAATTGAATTAGTTGATACATAAGAGAAAAACGTAAGGTGTTTGATTCTCTGACGTGTTTAGTTTTTCGATACTTTATACACGTTTTCGTTTTTATACTAAGCCAGTTTTCTTTGCAATTTCAAAATGTCAATTTGCAAGAGTTTTAATCCTAATCCTACATCAATGCCGTACACTGCTTCATAAAATGATGCAAAAGATTCATTTTTCGAAATTTCGTTTTATGTTGATAGATGTTGATAGTTCCTATCAAACTGGCGACATAAAAGAATAAGAAGATATTTTTCCTTTTTAGATGTTATTAAACATCACGTAGTATATGCTATTCAGGTCATTGGTTACCCATGATGTAACGATTATTTGAAATAATGACGTTACTATACCAGGTCTGGTAAACATTCGCTCCACAAGCAAAAGGAGAACAATGAAAATTGAGCGAAAGCCACATTCGAGAAGGAGCGAAAGCGCAGTTTTCATCAACAAACGTGAGTATGATCAATTTTTATTTCTTTTAACAAGAACAAGAGAGATTATTTTCAAAAATGGGGGAATGTGTTTCCGTGTAGGCATATTTATACTTCATGTAGAATACAATTTCGCCTTTTAAAAGTGTAAATTGTAGCTGCTAGAACTTTTTCCTGTCGAGAGTTGGTGCAGGTTTCTCCACGGATCACACTTTCAACTTGGTTTTGGAAACTATTTGCATTCAGGAAGTATTTCGATGGTGAATATCACTCGAATACCGTCCATGAATTGCTTATGATCTAAATTTGAATGTTGAAGTTTTAATCTGAATGATTTATGGTCAATTTTCTCGAGGTAGGGGAGCGAACGAGCTGGGAGTAGAGCGAAGGTCTAGGAGGTAGAGCGGACGCCTGTTTAATTCCACAGGCAACATAGTTTGACAATATCGATTCGAACGCAGTTGCGTCATGAATAGATGCTTTATGTAGTTTTCCTCATTTCCCCATGCAGTCACGCAGTGGTAAAAGTAGTATCTACGTCATGCAAATAATACTTATTTTAACATATAACTTAGTAGCGGTTTTACATATATGTTTCTCTCCGGGACTATTAAGAAATGTTCATATGATGTTTCAGAGTTAAATGTGTTAATTAATAATACTAAAAAAAGGGTGGCCATTCATCTTTAATTAAAAGTTAACGAACGACGACGTACGGACGGACAAATAGCTGTCGAAAGAGTTCACCTTGAGCCTTCGGCTCAGGAGATCTAAAATAGTTTATTACGCCTCTATGACATGAGCAATAGAGTACCATGTTAGTGAGTACTTGATAGGAAAACGATAAAATCATGACAACAGTGCCAACATACGGTAGTTGTTTACTGTTACTAGAGTTACATCTCACTCAACCTCCCCCACCCCCACCCCCCAGCCATGTGAACATGTGAGCACTCTGAAGCGAGGCGCCTCTGGTTTATGTATTTTAGTTTTACACTTTGTATGGAATCATATAGTTCATATATACATGCTGCATTAACATGCTGCTGAGAAAACGTCTGTTGCCATTTTGATTCCGTTATAATGCAGAGAAAATCATGGTATATTAGGTTGCGAAACGAGGCACGAAACTGCGGACGAAGTTCAGTTATTCTGAAAAAAAGATGTTTTACTGATATAGATTCTGGCCATTTGATTAAATTAATACTAATATGAAATTCTAACGCATAATTATCGGTCATATTAATAACAAAAATCGAGTTGCACGTGCACCTAGCTTGAAAATATTTATTCGAAAATAAATCGAACAAAATTGTTTTGCACTAATGTTGGAATACGGATCAACTGCGAAATTTAATTTCAAGAAAACGAAAAGAAAAATATGAGGGTGTTCCGAGTTGTGTCCCATGTGTTTATGTTTACTGATTCGACAACACTGAAACGTCTTAAGGGCAGGATTATGAAAATAAAGGTCATCTTACAAATGTAACTGTGTGCTTCGGAAAACAAAAAAGTACAAATCTGTTTCAATAACCTTCGATAAATGTCATGGGGTTTCATTAAGACAATACACTAAATACTGAAAAGGGGATCCGTTGGAAGCAACAAACACAAACAAGAGATAAGAGTAGCAGACTCGGTTTTATTGAGTCTGTTCAAGACGGAAGTTAATACTTTTATTTGCACTGTTTCTCTCTTTTTTTACTTTAATAATGCCATTCAATTTTCTTAACAAGACAAAGTTAATATTACTGACACCATCCTTAGTATACAAACCATTGTTTAGGTACAAAAATAAGTAGTGGGTTTTATATGAACTGTTATGTTTGTAAACGAAACACTGATTTATTATTTTCAATTGCCACTAATTGCAATAACACACTTTTGAATTAAAAGTATTGACCTTATAAACTGATTCTGTAGTGGAAATAAACCATCAGACAGTTTTAGCGGTAAATAAAAATACCTTACTTTTCAAAATTGGTTGAGAAATAAAAATTGCATGCCCTAAAGCTGTTTTTGATGGGGCATTTTCAATGCAAAACTGCTGCATGAAAAATTTGAAAAATGATTTTTTATAGAATTTGTATCCGAAATGGTTTCAAATTGTTGGATATTCGTATTTAATATTTATTTCTCAACCGATTTTCAAAACTAAGATATTTTTATTTACCACTAAAAATACCAGTTCTACTGCTATAAAATTGATGAAGGTATTATTTAAATTGCTCAAGCTACTGCATAAAACCTTTGGCTGAAACAAGCGCCCCAAACAATAGTCAGTTTTTTGTATGAGTGTATTTGCTCTAATGATTTGTGATCTTAACCTGAGCGAAACTGACTTAAACTGAATTCAATTGAATTGAAGAAAAATATTATAGCTTATATTGTAAAATAAAAACAACGCCAATGTTAGTCATTTTACAATGGAGCGCAACAATAATATTATTAGTACAGTGGATTACTTTGTTTTAAATTATGTAGATATATAATTACATTCCATTATATTTGTTAATGCTGATGAATATTAAATCAAACAACAGTCCCGATATTTTGACATGTTTGAGAGAGTAAATTTACTTTAATGGTACTTACCCAGTGTTAATTTCGAGGCATCCATCACGATTTGGTGATTCTATATTTTTGTTTTAATTTCAACGTTCTTTATCATTACATCCTTTATACAAAAACTCCAAATTCCGTAATGATTTCAAGCATATGACCTTACGCAACAGCATACGCTACAAAATAATGCGTTGTCCATTTACTAAAGCTATGACACACTTATATTTAATTCATTCGATCAATCAGCTCACATTCCATGAGTACGGAACGAAATACATTATACAATCCATAGGATACAGATAATATTACTATGGCACATCACTAACGTCCACTTTAGTTTTTAACATTTTCTGTCACAATACGTGCATGTTAAACGAAGATCAATGTGTTTATTTCCGATACTCTACGAACTAATTTATATTCGAAATGTTCTACAGTTCCTGCTGTTCTGTTATATGTTTCATTACAACGAATGACTATGCTTCATTGTTTGTAACACCGAAGTATAACAGTTCAACAACACAGATGGTCAGTACACACGATTCAGTTCAACCAATCTGATATATGGGTATCATCCATGTAACTTCCAACGTAATAATTGAATTAATGCGCTAATATAGGTAAATTTCATTGAAATCAGATTTGCTTGTTGTTAATCAACGGCTGACTTATTTAAAAAATAAGTACGGGAATAGAATAAACACGTAGAAGTAAACTATGTCTTCCTTAATCTTCCTCAGCCAAAAGCCATCTTAAAACAATTATTATTAAATTAATAAATCAAGTTATTTATTACTAAATCGATTCTTATTAAATATGAATGGCGTCAACAGTGGCATCTGTAAAGTGAATCGTAGAGATAAATCATGCACAATAGCACACAAGTTCCTGTAGCATGTTGATAATTAGGTCTCTTTTCCTATTCTTCAACTTGTATTACGCCCTGAAAACTTGTAACAAATCAAACGTGCTTTCTTCAAAAAGTGGATGAGACAATCTCAAATTGAAAACCTGACTATCAGTGATTTCTGTCTCTGTCGCTGTGATATCAGCGATGTTGCATACAGCCACTTGTATTGGCTCTTTAAAACGTACTAATATAGTACGCCGAATGTTGAAGCGATTGTTTTTCTTCTGCTATACGAGATAGAGTTTTGATATATTATTGACTACATATATTGATATTCCCTTTATCTGTGAGTTGGCACATCGTTTTAATATTGTTTCATGTGAGGCAGAAAGCCAACGTAGAGATTAACAAGCAAGTTTGAAATAATCACTGTAAGGCAGAACAATACAACACAAATCTGAATCTGAAACTGGCTTAAAATCAATACTTATCTTTCTGGGGGTGGGGAGTGGGAGGTGTGTGGGGGCGGGGAAATCGAGGGTGGGTGGATCGATTTTAGATAGCGGTTTTTGAGACATAAGTTTAAAAAGTTAATATTTTATTCTTTTCACAGAAACTTGAAAGAATTTGCGAGTGTTAGATAGGATATGCAAGCATGTGCTATATATCTCTGTTTAAGGCGTTATTAGTGGGCGGTGTAGTGCATACATATCATTAATTTATATACATTTATTTGTTAAGATACCCAGATGTTCAATGGATAATGCATGAGCACCCATTGATATGAAAGTAGGTATATATGTCGAGCAGGATATGTAGTTTCCACAGAACACAGTCAACCAAAACCACGCATTAAAATAAGCAACACTTACAATGTAAGCCTTCAGCATCTTGCACTATTATTCAGCTGCCGAAGGCAGATGATCCTTATATGGGTTTTGTATTTGTCTATGGTTAACAGTTTGTGACTCATGTAGCTGGCGACATGCATGCTTTACAGCTTGAATTCCTAGAGAAATCATGTCAAATACTTCAATTGTATACACACATATTTTGGAACGTTCAAAGGTTACCGTTTGACGTGTTCGTAGATCAGTCTACTCAGTGTAGAATGCGGCAATGCTTCCGGGATCTTTATGTTCCAGGGATGTTTACGGAGCAGAATGAAATCGTAAATGCAACTGAATGAAATCGCAAGTATTTGAATGTAATAAGTGCAACTCTTTAAAGGTATTTTCATGGATGAATATGCATGAAATTTATTGGATCTATGAATATATAACGACAAAGTTTAGCGTTGTGTCAGTTTTATTTATAATGCCAAAAAGAAGCGAACAAGAAGCAAATCAGCGTGTCCACACTGTCACTTATCAATTTGCATTTGAATGATTATATCAGAATATTAAATTCTGATGAAGGCTTCAGGCCGAAACGTTAAAAGTCTGTGTTATTATTTTTCTTTAACTATCATTAAGGATTATATCTATAAGACCTTGGCCAAGTTTCACAGTGAACACTATTGACGCATCCATTGCGTAGTTATTGCTTTTGATAAAAACAGCAACACTTATTTCAGCTTGCTAACTCTCCGATTTTCTTAATTAAACAAACAATTGTTTGCATTCCTATCAGTTCACAGGCCCACGGTCAAGTTTATTTACTTTATCGGCAGCCTTTTTACGCTTGCGTAAAACCTTGCTTGTTACAATTGTGTCGACTACTTAATAACAAATTCAGTACAACGTTTGCTGAACACATATGATTTTAAAGCGTTTACAACAATAAAAGAAAATATGTGTTATATCCTGTAGACGAGACATCATATTTAAGAACTATTCTGCGACAAGGAATATCACAACCTGACTTCTATGTTGACGTGATTTACAAACTTCGTAAGATTCTCGGTCATGATCACTTTCATACCATCTTTGTTAAACTTGTTAAAAGGTTTATCAAAAGAGGTTATGGCCATATCATTTTGCAACGCACTGCATGCTTTGTGGTGGGCCCATTTACAGTTCGCTACTATGCTTTCCTTTAAAGGGTCCTCCAAATTGAAATAACTTTCCTTTGTATTACAAAGATAATGATTAGCAGTTTCTAAAAATACTTCGGTCAAAATCGTAAACTTATTCGTTCATCGGTAAATCACGAATCCATACGGCACATTTGCCCCTAATACACACCTGTCACGGAAACGTAACTGAGGTTTCACGGAAACAGCCGAATGGAAAAACCCCGTTGACGTCACGCATTACCTATGGTTCGTTAGAAACCAAAATGGCGGACACCAACCAAGTAAACAATGCGAGAGAAGTGGACAATGAACATTGTGTGTACCCAATCCACTTTGATTCTGAGCGTATAAAGTATAAATGAAAACAATAAACGAATAATACAAATAAACTCATGATATTAGATTTTTCAATGTCTTCATCCTGTGACTGTGTCTCCGTCTGTGGGTCTGCAAATCGGAGAATCGGTGAATTGCGTCAGGTTTCAGCATTGGTTTCAAGTTTTGATACCTACTGTATTTACTCAATGAGTCCGGACACTCATTAATTCCGGACACCTAATTAATTGAAGAAAATAATAAAACTAGTGCTCGGCCATATTAAGAAATCAATCTTATTTCAATAGTTTTGATGCTTTTATAAATTCGGACATCGGGAAAAGATGAATTATTCGCCGAAAATGACAGGTTAAATTACGATCAACGACTTCTAATTGCTGATTGCATCTCGATAATTACCAACAGAGGCAGCAGAATATACTTCAATGAATTTAATTGTAACTAGTTTGATGCAATTAAATAAAATAAAAGTGATCGTGATTTTTTACTGTTATTAACGAGCCATTTTGAAACAATTACATTATTACTGACCCATGCTATAATTTTGTGTAATCGGTCAGGCGCGTGTTGGAACAATTGTCTAAACCAGGTAAAACCATTCCAATGTAGGTGTTACGGGTTGTTTTGTGTTGTCGCTGTAGTAGCTAGTGGGCCATTCTGGCATTACCAGCAGAAAAATACGGTCTCGCTCACACAGGTAAAGTGCTGTGCGATTTGTTGTCTGTTTGTACAGACACATGAACTATTTTTTATTTCATACTATAAGCATGGCATGCTTTGTTTTTTAGCTTCGATTTGAGGAATAACATGATGGTGCAATTAAATGGATAAAGAACACGACTATTTTATAATTTTGATTTATTTTCTGCAATTCCTTGTATGTTTTTATTTTGTAATACAATAATCTATTTCTCGCAAACAGAGGACCAGATTTCGCCATGTAGCCCCGGAAGCCAGCAAAGAGCCAGAGGCATTGCCTCCGGAGTTTCTTTCAATGATTTGCAAGGAGAAGCTACAAGACTACTGAATCTGTCCTTAGCGTCCAACACCATAGACTCGTATAATGTTGGCCTGAATAAATTCTGCTTGTTCAGGCGTCGTTACAGTTTACCTGATGTCTGGCCCCCAGCATTAGGACACTTAACACACTTTATAGCTTGGCTGTCTTTGGAGGGTTTATCGTATTCAACTGCACGATTATACACTACTTCCATTGGTTTTCAGTGCAAAGTTAAGAATGTCGAGGATGTCACAAAAATTTTCATCGTAGAGAAATTATTAGAAGGTTTTAGGCGAGTTGGGAAAAAACGAGATGCCCGTCTTCCAATTACAACAGCAATATTGTCGTCAGTTCTAGCAAAATTGCATGTAGTTTGTACAAACACATATGAGTCCACTTTATTTAGTACAGCATTTACTTTGGCGTTTTGCGGCTTTTTTAGGGTTGGTGAACTAGCAGTCACAAAAGGGGCTCCGTTGGCCAATGTCTTATCAATTGAGGATATTAGTTTGAGTTCCCAGAACGGGACTCTGGCTATACACGTTAGGTATTCAAAAACAGATCAGTTCGGTCGCGGCATCATTCTGGAATTTATAAGATCTGGAGGCACTTTGTGTCCAATACATGCCTTAGAAAAGTTTCTTACGGTACGGCCTCATATACCGGGTCCTTTATTTTGTCATTTTGATGGGCGTCCATTGTCCCGTTACCAATTTTCAGCTGTTCTAAAAAAATCATTAGCTTTTCTTGGCATTGACTATTCAAGATACAAATCACATTCTTTCAAAATAGGGGCAGCTACTTTAGCCGCAAGTAGAGGTTTCCTCCCCGAGTCTATTAAAGCAATGGGGAGATGGAGTTCTGAGGCTTATAAAACATATGTTCGTTTCCCAGTGCATGTTCTCCCACTTATGTCAGATTAGCTAATAAACCAGTCACGTTATTAGCAAAATATTAACAATAACCAAGTCATTTTAGGTGATAAAACAATCTGGTGTTTGGGTTCATCGATTGTCAAGGAAGCGTTTTTGGTGGCGCGTACAAGACCAGATGGGCTCAATTTAGGACTTGCACGACTTCATGTAACAGTATGGTGGCAAAGCTATTGTGGTTTGGGTCTCCTAGACGTGCAGAGCAAGATTCAGTACCTGCTGGAATATGGTCCAGTCCCATCCTACATTTTTCTGCACTGTGGGGGAAATGATTTGGGGAAATACCCATTGAAGGTTCTTAGAAAGCATGTTAAGCTTTTGACTGAGTTTTTTAGGGACAATTTGCCTGATGTAGTCGTTATTTGGTCTCAAATACGTCCTAGGTTTTCATGGCGTTATTCTAACAACCCCGCTGCCATGGAAAGGGCCAGAAAATGGCTAAACAGTTATGCTGCTAAGGCGATAATAGATATTGGGGGTCTTTATCTGCTACACCCACACATTCAAGCTGATGATACCTGTCTTGAACAGGATGGTGTTCACTTATCAAATGTGGGAAACAACTTGTTTCTTAACCAGTTAGCAGCTGGTTTTGAATGTTTCATCGAAAGTAGGCAGTGATTAGGAAAATATATGCTTTTTTGGCACCGTTTCTGTTTTGGGCGTGGCATTAGGATTTTTGCTTTTTGTAGGCACACTTCGCTGCTGCCAAAAATGTTTCCCCTATTTTTGGCGGTGGATGGGTGCCTGGACACTCAATGACTTGGAGTGTCCGGGCACCCATCCATATGGCGGGCAGCGAAGGTGTGAAAGGAAGGACATATAACTTTCAGTTTAACTTTATTCAGCTCCTGTATACCCAGAGACTGAATTGTAATCTAAACATAAATTATATACAAATTTGCTGTCCGTACGAATTGCTAAAAAACATTTCAATTGATTGAATTCGGTGCACTTGTAATTATGCTTGAATATCAACCGTGCTTTCAACACTTGCTTAAATCAGAAAAGTTGCTTTCATAATGAACATTTAATTTGGTGCACATGTATTTATGTCCTTAATATTGTATTATTCAATTTGCTTTTTTGCTTTATGCTTTCTGCTGTAAGGGCTTGCCATAATGGTCTTTTGTGCTTACCGGCAGCCCAATTGTTAAACATTCAATCCATGCCACGCCCAATATTTGCCAAATCTATTAAAGTTTAAAAAATATTTATATGTGTCGTTATTACAGTGCTCTCCCATAATCAACATGTTTTAAAATTGCATTGTCTCATTATTCAATAAAGTTCATTGCTACATTTCAAACAAAATATAATAATTTAATATAATAAACTAGATGTCATAATTGTTCATTAGTTCATTGTTTACACATTTTTTATTAGTTCACTGTTGTGGATTGAATCGCATATAGCCCAGTATACTATTACACAGTCCGCATTAGCCAGCATATAACTACACTTGTGACTACTCAGAACGTGACAGTTCCACAGATCAAACAGTGTACCGCTCACTCTACCCGCGTGTAAAGTGTGTCTCGGTGTACTGATTTCACAGGTTTTACAGTTTGCCCAAGTTGAGTACCGTAATTTTAGACTGTTTATAGAATAGCCGCATAATTACCAATGAGTGATCATAAATGGATGGATTTTCGTAATTACCGTAAACAACGAAGGTGAGATTGCCCCGAACATCACAGTTAAAACTACTTACCGTAAAATGTTAATTTACCGTTCCCTCTCAAAATATTCGGACATTGGCAAATATGGATTAATTTTGGAAAGTTATATTTCCGGACACCAAAAAAAAACAATTATGTTATCCCGTCTGAACTGATAGAGTAAATGTAATCTCTTTTTCGTTTCATAAGAGTCATCAAAATCTTTCTCAGTAAAATGGTCCGAACATACGCGAGAGTGCTCTGAAATATTCCATTTCACACCGTTTTGCAAAACAAGTTCAATCCATTTAGTTCGATGACGGCAACATGGAAATGTGTGTAGACTTACACTGCCTTCCTGTTTACTTTTTCTACAAAAGCTTAATGAGCACCTTTTCACCATGATGAAGACACGAACACATCAATAATATTCCAGGGTTTAAAACACTTAGGCTATATGAGAAAAATGGACATCCAACAAGAGTAACGGTTTGTTTACACATAGATACGCGCCATAATTGAGGACCGGAAGGTGTCAATACACGAAATTAGGTTGAATTAACCGCTGTTGTTGACACCGTTTTTTAGCACATATTAAGGCATTAAACAGACCTGTTGGCAAGGTCTAGATCAGCTTCAAAATTCAAAATTACACCTTTAAAAATCCAGACTCTATTGTGCCCATCGCGTCAGGTATACCCTGACGTGTTCGTTGGCGGACGGACTATAAACCTTAGAATTACACACACACACACACGCGCCATAATTGATTATGTAAATTAGGTAGTTTGTACGGAAGATGTGATTGGTCGTCCCTTATGACGTCATTTTCCGAAGATCGATCGCGCACCAGTTTTTTTTGTGTACAGGTAAACTTCATACCTGTAAAACTTGCATTTATCAACGGTTTTTGAGAAAACGGACGATGACATTGATATTCTTTATAATAAGCTTTCATTTAAAATCACTTTATTTTTCAATTTGGAGGACCCTTTAATTGTGCTCATTTTTGTGTTTTACTTATATTGCCTATTAATACTACCTTGTTGGTTAGAGAATAGTTCATGGTGGGGATTTCTTTATTTATACTGTCCCATTTTATTGGGATGACATTGTGGTAAGTGTGAGGTTTGGTGCACTATAGAACCTGGTTTAAACCCAGCGGCCTTTTTTGCCACTGACCGTTCCAAGGCGGTGGCCCTATTGTCAATCCTTTTTGTGTTTGTGGCGTCATTTGCCTTTATTCCTTATTAACATTGCCATTCATTTGTGTCGTTTTGCGTTTTTTGGTTTACTGTTTTCTATGAAAGCTGCATTTCCTGTTCGACTTTTATACTTATTATCATTATCATTATTATTAAACTGTTTCTCGGTCCAAACTGGGTTTTCCATTATGTTATATGTTTCTCGGGTAAATGGTGCAGGTTTTTTTTATATAGTCACTTGAGGCTTTGTAGTTAGATAGATAGATAGATAGATAGATACTTTTATTGACTTAAACTATTACAGTTTTTCATCATTACAAATATATGATAATTATAATATACACACACGTGACAGATATTAACATTGCAAATACAACAAAATAATCACTAAGTTTTTGTTTTGTTTCATACATATTTAAACAATCAAAAACATACATATATTATGGTATGTCAATGATAAACGAGGATGTTCTAAAATAAGATATCTAGTGTTTTTAGTTTTTTTTGTTTTAGTCTGTTAAAATGGATGTAGATAGCCGTAATACAAGTGCATCGGAAATGAATTTACTTAAACTAAGAATAATCTTTTTGTTTAATGACTGCAACAATTCTACAAATTTAAACATGCTTGGTCTAGTTGTGTAATATTTAGGAATATATTTGTTTCTAATGTTAGAGTAAGTAGTACAGATCAAAATAAAATGGTACTCGTCTTCAATAGCGTTTGTGTTACAAATTTCGCACACTCTTTCGTTTCTCTCTGTTCTACCTCTTGAGTATCTCCCTGTTTCTATTCTTAAACAATGAGCGGATAATCTTATTCTTGTTATACAACTTCTTAATTGTTTGGAGCATAATGTTTCTAGATATGTTTCAAAATCAAAATTCTCTTTCACCACCTTATATAGCGTTAAAACTCTACTGCCTTCTATATCAGATCTCCATTGTTGCATGAAACTATCTATTAATCTTTGTTTAAATATTAAAGGAAATAGTTTAAAACTAACACTCATTGGATTATCCCAGACATTATTAAAACCGTTACTGTTTAGGATAAACCTTATATTAGTTAGCCAATTCTTCGCGCCCTTATTACAGTTAGATAACAAATCCTTATATATTGCTTTTAGTATAATGTTCTCTGTAGACAATAGATTATACCAATATTTGATCATTTTTACATATCTATTAATGTATAAGGGGTAACGAGAGAGCTCTCCGTAAATACCAGCATTACTTGTGGTAAGTTTAACACCTAAAATAATTTTACAAAATTTTAACTGTATTCTCTCAATATCTTTTGATTTTGTAATCCCCCATATTTCACTTCCATAATTTAATATTGATGCCACAAAAGCATCGAAAAGCTGAAGAGATAATTTTGGTTTCAATTCATATTTTCGTATATTAACCAAGAGTATATTCATTGCTTTTAAGGCTTTTCCACAAAGACATTGTTGGTTTAACGAAAAGGAGCCTGTATAATTAAGAACCACACCTAAATAATTAAAATCATCGACGACATCTAATAAACTTCCATTATAATACCACCTTTCACATTCTTTAATTCTACCCCTTTTACGAAATACAACTATTTTTGTCTTTTCAGTATTAACTTCAAGACCCCAGGATTCACAGTATTCATAGAGTCTATTAAGACTTTGCTGAAGGTCATCTGGGCTTGATCAGAGCTATAGTTTGTGACCCAAAGCCAAATTATTTTACAATTAGTAGCTGTTTTCTAAGGATAGTATGGTATTTGGTATATACATGTGTACTTATCACCTTCTTTGGGAAAACTGTTATTACAATTATTTTAAAGGAAGGTGTTTGTCTGTTAAAGAAGTACGAGTATTCCGTCGGTCACCTGTTACTGTACCAGGTGGACCTTACATTTGTGGCAATTGGACTTGATCAAATGGGACCAAGTTCTTTTTTATTTACTTTGTAATGAGCTTTATTAACTACCTGGACATTATTTAACTGCTGGGATCGATTGTAGGGAAATTATTCACGAGTTGATAGGCGGGTTCCTTTCACGAACGAGCGTAAGCGAGTGAGTGAAAAAACAACACACGCCTACCATCGAGTGAAGGATTTCCATATAATCGATCACAACAGTTAAATAATATATTTATTACATTTTTAATCAGATTAATTATGATTTTAAACCAGAATTACTCGCTTTATTTGGCGTTATCGGCGGATGACGTCGACGTCACCAAAAGTTATTGACGTCATAACTCAGCGTCGTAGTTAGTTATTTTTGTGTTCGGAGTTAGTTATTAATAGTTAGCGATTATGAATTTCTTTCACTGAGAAATCCTAATCTTTCACCCATAGAAATGTAATAAATATACGTATTACCTAAGGTTGTTTATTGTTTTGTTAACATGCTTGAAGATAAGAGAATAATTGATTTACTCACTACATTAAGAGTAGTGTAAACATGTATTGTATTACATACAGAGTGATCTGTGGTGAGGCTAATGTAAAATCCAAAGACGGAAAACACATTAGTTAGCAAACTGATTGTCTCCGGAGTAGTTTTACTCATTAATGAGTATAATTCAAATGTATCTGTGATGAACATGATTCAGCCGTGCTTCTGTATCACAAGTAATACTTTATAGAGATCAGCTATGAAAGAACATGCAATGTCAATTATACATAACATAGAATGAATGAATGGTGTTTTACGGCACGTCGACACATAAATAGGTCATATTGTGCGCAAAAATTTATGAAAAATGAAGTATTATTTAAAAAATTAATGTAAATATATAAAGATAAAACTATTAAAAAATAAGGTATGATCAGGTGTAATATAAACTATGTATGTAAATCAACAAATGACCGTCAACGGGTTTATAAACAAGTAAATATATATAAGAACACATTACAATGATTTATATAGTCTGATCTCTTTCAGGAAATCTAAAACAAGACTAAACTCACAGTATCAAATAACTCTTTCATAGTATTAACATTGTAGTACCTTTGACGCATAGGATCAAAGTCTACACATTCCAATAATATGTGTTTGACCGTTAACGGTGCAAAGCAGGGTATACATTCTGGTAATTGCTCACCTTGTAATAAATATGAATGAGTATAACGTGTATGCCCTATCCTGCACCGGGCTAGGACAACTTCCTCTCGACGAATGGGTCTACTAGAAGAACGCCATTCTCCGAGTAACGGTTTAATTGGATGGAGATTATTGTTAACTGACAAATCCCTAGCGGCTTGCCAAGAGTTACGAATATATGTGTTAATACAATTTTTAAAATCAGTATAAGGTAATTTGGTATTAGTTATATGTAAATCTAATGCTGCCTTAGCAGCACTATCAGCTCTATCATTACCACGTATTCTTACATGGCTTGGAAGCCAGCAGAAAATAATAACATTATCAATTATAAGAGAATTGTACTTTTCTAAAAGTTGAAGCACAACTGGGTTATCATGTTTCATATTACCCAGTGTTTGAAGAGATGAAAGGGAATCAGAAAATATTACAAAATGGTCATCATCAGATTCCTGAATATAATTTAAGGCAAGTTCAATTGCCTTAAGTTCAGCTGAAAAGATAGAGGCCTTGTCAGGCAGGCGGCTCTTTATGCTGTGTTTGTGAACAACAGCTGCTGCAGCTACCTTATCTCCATATTTAGAGCCATCTGTGTAGATATGTTGAAAGTTACTGTATTTCGATTTAATTTCATTAAATTTGCTTTGAAAGACATAGGGTCTGTGCTGGATTTGTTATTATTACAAGATCAAAAATAATTGTTGGAGTTTCCACGGTGGAATTTGTGGTACTTTGTACTTGGCAATCAAATTTAGGTCGATTTCAGTGTCTCTTAATTTTGGCTTAATACGAAGACCAAATGGTCGAATGGCCTTCGGTTTTCGATCAAAAAGAGGTTCACAACTAGGATTAAAAACATTATCGAAAGTTGGGTTTGAAGGGTTAGACTTTAATTTAATGGCGTATTGAAGAGCTAATTTGTCCCGTCTATGAGACAGTGATGATTCATTAGCTTCAACATATAGACTTTCGGCTGGTGATGTACGAAAGGCACCTAAGGCGAGTCGTAATCCTTGATTATGTATAGGGTCGAGCATCTGCAAGTACGACTTGCGAGTTGATCCATATACTATCGAGCCGTAGTCCAGCTTGGATCTGATAAGAGATCTGTAAAGTCGCAAGAGGACTTTTCGATCTGCTCCCATATTAGTGTTTGCAACAACTTTAAGTAAGTTAAGAGCTTTAAGGCATTTGGCCTTCAAGTATTTAAGGTGTGGTATAAACGTTAATTTACGGTCGAAAATAAGACCAAGGAATTTTATCTCATCCACTACTGGTATTGGTGACCCATCCAGTGTTAGATGAGGGTCTTCATGATGTTTACGAAGTTGACAAAAGTGCATACAATTAGTTTTAGACTTAGAAAATTTAAAACCATTTTCATCAGACCAGGTCTGAAGTTTATTTAGACATTGTTGTAATTGTCTCTCGATAGTATTCATGTTTTTTGCACGATAACATATAACAAAGTCGTCAACGTATAGCGAACAATCCACACCTGGATTGATGCATTTTACTACACTGTTAATCTTTATATTAAAAAGTGTGACAGAGAGTATACTGCCCTGTGGAACACCCATCTCCTGTTCATGAATATCAGAGAGGGTTGAACCCATTCGGACACGAAATTGTCTATCATCTAAAAAATTCTCTATAAAAATGGGTAATCGGCCTCTAAGATCAAGGTCATGAAGATCATTCATAATACCGTACTTCCATGCAGTATCATAAGCTTTCTCCAAGTCAAAAAATACAGCGACTAGATGTTCTTTTTTTATGAAAGCTTCCCTAATAAATGATTCAAATCGAACATAACATAGATTATCTGCTTCATGTTTACGCTAGTTGGATAAATATTTATGGAGTGTAATCTTATATGTGTATATATCTCATGAAAAAGGTTCCTTTATAATACGAGGGCATATATGCGTTCACCTGTCTGTCAGTCCGCCGTCCATCCGTACGTTCGTAAGTCACCCATTTATTGACAGATAGAAATTACTGAGTGGAGTGTATGAGATGTTATTTGTTCACTTTTGAGATAAGATAGAGAGAGAGACAGACTGACAGACAGACAGACCGACAGACAGAGAATAGAGAGGGCACAATATATAATTTTAACTTACTAACCAATGACTTTTCTATGGTGACGTGATTTACAAACTTCGTAAGATCCTTGGCCATGATCACTTGTTAAACTTGTTAAAAGGTTTATCAAAAGAGGTTATGACCCTATCATTTTGCAACGCACTGCATGCTTGGTGGTGGACCCATTTACAGTTCATCTTTGTAACTATTGTTTGTTTCTGTACGTGTTTTTGGTTGACTGTGGTCCGTGAATACTACATTGCCTGTTCGACTTTTATATCTACTTCTACTAATCACCGACTTACGGATTTGAACCAACATATATCAACAACTCCGCCCGCGAAAGAGCAGACGCCTTAGATCACACAGCCACACCGTCAACCTTGAAAATTGACATCTATATACCGGAGATAAGAATCTTACTAATTAACAGTAGAAACGCCACGGACCTATAACATATCAGTTCTGTTCGCATTTTAACTCCGCGAACATGGACTATTTCTTTGTATTTTACGGACTATTTTACGAATTTTCAATTAAAACAGACGCCATTTTTTTACACCCGAAATTGGGCGCGCTACTTCGGCGAGCACTACGGGTACCTATGGAGTCTAACAACACGCGTACAGTGTTTCATACCGTATATTATGTAAACACTAATACCTTACCGGACGAAATAACGTCCAATTATGTGTCAACACGATGCAGTGTTGGTGACTGACAGGTCACCGTGACATAACTTGACACGTGAAATTGACATGTTGTTGCAAGTTGGATTTGGGATTATTGTCTGCTGCTGGAGGTCCATGATCAAGGTATTTGTTTTGTCATTAAAATGTGTTTTTTAATAAACAGTACACCCCCCTTTTAGATCGTGCATATTTAGACATTGGCCAAATACAGTGCCTAAAAAAGTAGTGTATACTGTATAATAGAAAGTTCATAATCACTATAAGTGTTTTTCGTGTACTCAATATCTTTCCAGTAACTGGATGAACTGTAAACTGTAGAGCGTTTCGTGGAATAAAACAATTGCTAGTAGAAATGCTATCCATGTCCCCCGCACCAAGCCCCCACCCAAGTACGGTAGATGGGGGTGTGGGGGTAGATGGAGCTTGCATACCGAAAACAAGGAGGGGGTAAAAAAACTAGAAACCCCCTCCAACCCCACCCCTCAGATGCATGAATTTAAATAGTTAGCGTTGTCTCTATACCGTTATGTTATCCCCATTTTCTCGCACATTCGTGAATACATAACCCGATACAACTACCATTGAAACAATGTAATTTGACTGAAATCGGTCAGATTCATATTTATGTACAGTAAAGTTTTGAGGCAAGGAAGTGATTTTGAATTTACATTTATTTACATTTACTACATACTTTCTGTTGCGAAAAAAACAACGCAATTTCGAGAAAGTACATTTCACTTAAAAGCCTTTAAGACGGTGGAGCTACTACGCTTGCCTCCAGTGTGTCTCAAAAGAAATGACTATTCCATGGGCTGGAAATATGCTGTGAAAGTGGAACAATGTTTTAATGGATCTCCAGTTGGGCTACATTATATTTTACATGTATAATGAATGATGAGAGATGTTTTTATTACATTAACCGTGTTATTGAGCACAAGTAGTGTTCATGCTTTATTCAATTTAGTTCTTCTTTTATCTTTTCTTTTTTAAATAAGTTACATTATGTATAACAAAGGATAAACTATGTCTGTTTGATCATTGACATTGGATTGATGTTGTTTTCAGAGAGGCCTCAAATGTGAATCGTGCCCTTGAGCAGCTCTAAGTGAATTGTACTGACGACTTCAGAGTGTCAAGCCGTATTAAATGCCATTGGATCATATGGAGGTAAGAGCCTTTTTAAAAATTGTTTGCACTTGTGTAGTTCTTTAAATGGAGCTTGTGTTATGCTTGCACGGTGCTGTTCAAAGTTAGAGTAAAAAATAAATCAGTGATAGTGCAGCGTGATTGTCATATGACTACATGTACTGGATACATGCGAAAACAAGTTGTGTTAAAGGGACACTAGGCAGTCTTTATTTGTTTAAAACTTCTGGAGTTCGGTTAATTTTTCTGCATAGTTTGCATTTGTGCATCATTAATATTATTTATTAGAATAGTTCAGAAGAAATTGTTTTACACATTACTTACTGTTGATAATAGTGCACCTATAATATAGTTAAGTATTTGATAGAATAACGAAGACAAAATGAAACACTTTTATTTAACTTTTAATGCAAGCAGGTTTAAATTTAAAATGTTACCAGGTTAACAAATGGAGATGCTAATGTTAAAGCTTGATAAATACTTCAAGATTGCCGTGTGTCCCTTTAACATCATCTAATTGGTCTATGTGATGGGTCCCCACCAATTTATTAAAGGGACACAGAGCAAATTTCCAATCTTGTGTCTGTTTTACACATTTTCACATCAGAACAGACCACACATCTACAAAAGTGTCTTCTCAACTGCCCTATTTAATCATGTTTTATTTCTAAAACTAGCGGCATCACCAGGTTTTGAGAGAGAAAATAAATAGTTGTATATTAATGTTTTCTCCCCATGTAAAATGACCTTACTAAGTCATTAAAGTAAAATATCCTATGAACAAAACGTGTACAATTTAACAATTTTAGATTTTTGGCAACACTTGTATTTTATTCCCCTTCCAGTAAAAATGGCTTATAGAGCATTGCACCCTCTGTCAGATTTTACTTTCCATATAATAGATTCTTGCTGTACTGTTGGGTGAAACATACATTAAAATGGTTCTATAATCATGTCAGTTCAATCACATACTCGCATGATACACAATATAATATGTATTGACCCTTTACTTGATGTGCCATTTACTCAGTTTTGGTCAAGGGACGTTTATAGCATATCGGCTTTGAATCCAGTGAACACGGATTCAATTCTTACTGGCGCCAATGGGTTACTTCGATGTGTCCTGCTAGCCTCGTTCGTCTGATGGGAACGTAAACCGGGTGGTCCTGTGTATCGGAGTCTGTCCTGCAAGCACGTTAAAGAACCATAGGTATCTAATCGGTAGTAAGCGTAGGGCAGGGTTCCTGGATGCCTATGTATCTTTCCTCCTCTCTTTGGGGCGGCTCGAAATAACCTAAACAACGTGTTGATGAGGCGTTAAACAATAATTAAATTTTAAACTGTCCCATTCCCCTAAACATGCCCTAGCTCCCCTCGCAACACCTGATTCAAATTGAATACTCTGCTCGACTTATATTAACTTTTTATTCTATGTCTTTCTTTTCTTTCAGTCTGCACGTCATGTGGAAGAAGACTCCATGTACACCACTGGCCAGAGTCAATGCTGAAGTTTATGTTCGCTCAATTATTTGCTTAATAAAGTATACATATGAACTAAAATATTGTCTTTATATGTATGTCTTCCACCACAATGTGGTAGGTGAGACAGATTATATTTGGCCTTTCCGTTCGTCCGTCACAAATCTTGTCTGCGCTACTTGTTGGATTTTGAAGAAACTTTGTACAAACTCTTTATTACTTTCTCTGAAGCTAATTTTATAAAACTTCATACTTTGAATGCCTTTGGTGAAATGATAATCCCTGTTTATTTTGAAGTCAGTAGTTGAAAGGTCCGTTATCATGACCGGAAAATGAAAAGTATTGCCCACACAGTTTTTCCTCTTACCTAAAGCAAATTTCATGAAACGTCATTGGTGGACAGTGGAAAGAGGATGATCGTTTGATTTTTAGGTAAAAGGTCAAGTTCCCTGCAGACATCCACTATCCAAGGATAAGCATATGTTACAACACACATGTTATAATATTAATGGTATAATATATGAATATTTTCTTGCAGAATGTTGAATCCGGTTAAACAAGTGGTTTTGTTCACCGATACTGTCGCCTGTGAACCAAACCACTTGTTGTTAAATTACAGGATTCAACAGTGTGTAAGACATATTCCGATCATCCATTTTTTATTTTAAATCATAAATTAAAAAATAGATATATTAAAACAAACAATACATGCTATTTGATGAAAACAGACGTATTCAAATTTTCAAAGTAGCAATATTCGCAGAATATAGTAGATTTCAACTGCTGAAAACAAACATGTATTTTTTTTCCAGGAAATAATAATTCTATGAATATAGTATATATGTTCAGGGAAATGTTTAATATGTCTGTTTTTAAATACTACAGATCGTAACGCACCGCACATGTATATTCAGTATTTACTTTCAATATAGTA
Organism: Cyrtodaria siliqua; assembly: GCA_037043455.1. Taxonomy (NCBI): domain Eukaryota; kingdom Metazoa; phylum Mollusca; class Bivalvia; order Adapedonta; family Hiatellidae; genus Cyrtodaria; species Cyrtodaria siliqua. The sequence goes on from JAWPHD010000906.1 coordinate 267,623, forward strand.
GTGAGTATGACTGCGTTCTGGGACCATATAAATATAAAAGAATAATATATATAAATATATATATATAACTATATATGCCCTATAAATATAAACGACCCGCACTTTTTGGATTCACGCGTACAGTGTTGCACAACACCACAAATCTGGCAAGTGCTCCATTGACACAATGTCATGTCCACGTTCTTCGAGTCTACACATAATCATGTTTGTTACTGACAGTAGCATGTATGTTACTCGTCAGTCATTTATTTACTTGGTTAAAGGGACACATGCCAATCTTGCTTTCTTTAAAACTCGAGTCGCCCCCTCAGTTTTAAAAGAACAGTTAATAGAATATACTTCTTTCTGCCTGTTAAACTTATATTAGTTTATCGCTTTTTCTGATTTCGAAAATTAACTCTGCAACGTATGTTGCCGCCATCATGATTTCATTTTCCGATATACCGTTGCAACATTGTTTGTTAAAATAAATTTGCCACTCTGACATAAACCCAAAGCATGTATAGATAAAAAAGTTAGTGTAAAATACATGAACACATACATTTTAAATATATGTGTTTACATATCGAAATTATTTAATTGTTTCTGTAGCCGGTCGTCTTTCCTTAATGAATATGAATGTTGCCGTCTTTGGGTCGGACGGTCCTGTTACTTAATTAGTACTTGTCTCCGTTTATTGAAATTCTACATATATACAGAGGAGAGATGTATCTATATGATTTTATTATTATGCTCGCTTCTAAAATGACGAAATAAATCGATTTGAATAAAAGGCGCATTCTCAGCAATACACAACGTATTGTGTGTACGGGTTGGAGGGGGGAAGCCCACGGGGTTGGAGGGATACTACCGTAATGTTGCTCTCATAAATACTGTGAACATACTACATCAATAATATAACAACTACTGAACAATGCTGAAATCGATTTATCTTTATAAATGAATTCATAATTCCACAATTGTATTCCGTGCGAACATCGATTTGGAACGTCGATTCGGCGTATTTAAACGATCACAGTGTACTTCGTTAATTTTCGGGGGAAGAAAGTACTTGCCTCCGAATTTTTTATATTTTACATATCTACAGAGGACTGATGTATTTACGCGTACATGCTTTTGTTTTTTTCTCTCGCTTCTAAAATGATGAAATAAATCGAATTTGATTAAAACTGCGCATTCGCAGCTATATACAACTTAATCAATACGGTATGGAGGGTGGTGGGGTGGAATGAGGGGCGGGGTTGCAGGGATAATACCGTAATGGTGTCCTTGAGAAAAACGGTGAACATTCTACTCTAATAATTTATTAAATACAGAACAATTTTGAAATCAATATATCTCTTAAAAAGGATTTCACAATTTCATGGTTTTATATCCCGCGTGTACATTAACTTCGAAAGGCGATTGTTCATTTTTTAGCGAACACGGTGTACTTTGTTAATTTTGGGAAAAAGAAAGTACTTTTTTCTGATTGACTTTAAATTTTGGGTTTTAATAGTAGACATGTCAATGAACACTTTCAAGAAAAAAAAATCATTCTCGTTGTTAAAACTTTTTTTTTTTGCATTTTTTTCGGATTCAGAAAATTAGCACTGCAACATATATTTCCACTATCTTCATTTCCTTTCCCGACGTACCGTTACAATTTGGTTTGTTAAAACCTATTCTGAGCACTCCGGCATAAACCAAAAGGATGTATAGATCAGAAATTTAATCTGGAATGCATGGATATATACATTTGAAATATATGTATTGAAATAATGGAATTATTTCATTTCTTGTGTACCCGGTCGCGTCTGTAAATGTATATGCATTATGCCGTCTTTGTGTCCGTGGGTCATGTTAGTTAATTTTGGGGAAAAAAAGTACTTGTCTCCGATTTCATTAAAAATGTGCATATGTACAGAGGAAAGATTTATCTACGCGTACATGCATTTGTTTTTATTCTCGCTTCTAAAATGACAAAATAAATCGATTTTGATTTAAAAGCGCATTTTTGGCAATTTAAACCTTAAAACAACCTAAATTCATCCCTTTGAAAAATACCTTTAACTATTAATGGGAATTACACGAAGTGTACACCAATTATGTTCGACCAATGTAGTTTGTGAATATTATTACTTTAACAACGATCTGTGATTGTGTTTTGTTATAATCACAGTTTATAAATAAGAGGTGAAGAAATCTGACCAGTGACAATTTTCCCGATAATGTCATTTTGTTATCGATTTTATCACATGACCTTGTTTGATAAATATTCCTACGCCATAGGGCTGGCGTTCCTACTGTAAGCGTTGAATATATTTTCAATGTTTCCTGCAAATAGCTACAATAACACCGTACAGTTATGACATAGGATTCACGTTACATGATTCTAACCTCAGGCATATATACATACGTATACCAGAGAAAGACGACATATCAATATTTTTTTAAAGCATTTAGAATATATATATTATATCACTTTTCATGTTGTTTTTTTGTTTCATAACAGCAGGCTCTGTAACGCGGGAGCGATAAGATCGATAAGATATACGTTCAGAATATCTCCTTATATATATATATATATATATGCCGTTGTAAATGTAATAATCTTTCTTTAATTCTGAATTCACTTCATCTTTTTTGTCACTGCCTTGGTAAGTACTAAATAGAGATGTGCATGTAGCTTGGAATTAAATTTGCGTTTCGTTTGTTTCGATGGTGTTTACGTCATTTTAGCACATGTTACGCCATATACAAGTATCGGTTTTCTTTTTGTGACAGAGGCAGACCACTCGTTCTTTCTTGGGTAGAACCAGTACTGTATACCTCCCGCCACCCGTAAGAGTTGACACTCTTTTACTTGACTATTCGAACTGTCAGTGAGATTCGAACCAACATCATAATTTCAAAAGGCTTGACAAAAGAGGTACCGCCTTAAATCTGTCAGGTGCAAAATGGCCCGTGGTGGGAAAGGGGGAGAGTTAAACAATCTATGGTTTCACTAAACCTCACACTTATCCTTTTGCAATTTTAATTACACGGAACACGTTTAAATTTAATTAAATTTACGAAAACGGCACTACTGCCTTTTTCATAACCAACTATACATGTTGTTAAGGAGAAAGAATCTCAACAACTGATTTGCATGAATCAATTATCTTACCGAATCTAATAAGCCAAAACTTGACGTGGCCTTTATGTAACATTTAAATATTCCTTATTTCCACTGATCCAATCTAGATACTCAGAACGCTCGAAGCATTTGTGAATAATTCTGTTTACATAAGGACGAATATTTATTTGAAAAAAAGGATAAAATCACTCCAAAGGATGTCTATGAATAAAAACGGTGGCAGTATTTTTAATCTCGCTCACGATCCTCTATCATTTAATGCAAATTGCTTTTTATGTTGAAATTTCTTTCAACTGATTCAACGAGGTTTGCGAAAAGAAGAGCCTTAAATAATAAATTCGCTAATTGTGATTGTTATGAATGTTGTTTAACGGCTCATCAACACAGTATAGGTTATTTAGAGCCGCCCCAGAGAGAATGGAAGGAAACATAAGAATCCGGGAACCGTACCCTACTCTTATTATCGAATAGATTCCTATGGTTCTTTAACGTGCTCGGAGGATAGACCGATACATGGACCCCACGTTTACGTCCCCATCCGATGGACGAGCTAAGTGAAAGTGAACACACCGACGAAACTCAGTGGCACCACGGAAGATTGAATCCGGGGCCTCCGGTTACAAATCCGCCGCGCTACCGACTGCGACACGCCCCACTTTTAATGTGATTGTACATACATTTAGGATTCAAATATGACATAGTTCTATGAATTGAGATAACTTGTATAAAGCCAACTCGAGATACTACACATTACAATACCGAATATTCGTCTAAATATACAGACACTAAAACTAGTATGGTCTTAAAATCCGATTTTATTTCATGAACAAAATAGTCTCCCGGAACGGGCTTTAAACCAGGGACCTTGCCAGTTTATTTGTTGTTTAATACTTGACGGTATAACCACTGGGCCACTAATATGTGCTGGCACTTTCTAAATATGAAGTACACAATAACTAAAAGCAATATGTAACGCATGTAAGTGATTTAACCAGAGCGAAGCGAGGTCGCCCAACATGATTCAAAATGTTTGGTAGGAAGAACTAATAGTAAACATTGGGAATAAAATGTCCGGTAAGAAAAAAGGACTTTGGCGTGTTTACGTCTTTCTGATAACATTAATTTTTTTCAATATTGTTTAAACACCAGTGACTTGATCGGTTATTGTTAAACTTTGTTCCCAGTTCCTACCCTGATATAATGCTATTTTCTCTCGGCTCCTATTTTACGCTTGCGTAAAACATTGCTTGTTTCAATTTGATAAAGTATATTTATACACCACGCAGGTTTAATTTACATGTGCGACATACATGATCACCGTGTGTAGTCGTACACCGCATATTGCTACCACTGGATCTGAGAAAATATACACAATCAGGAAGATAAACGTCAACGAGCAATCACTACCCTAATTGTCGTTCCTTGCATACACATACATCTCTGTCAACGTCTTATCAAATACCAAGAATCTTGGCAAAGGATGAAAACCGATGGAAATGCAAAATATCTTGATTGCACTAATATTTTTCTGAATTAACTGTATATAACATGCTTAAATTACAAAAGCAAACAATTTTTCGGCTTGAATGTTTTAAATATACAGTAAATTATGCTCAGAATTATATTGCGGTAGAATAAAGCTTTCAAATTAACCGTATGGATACAGTACATCATTTTGCTTACCAGCACTTTCCAGTATCACATAGCTCTTAACAACCTACCTTAATTTAAATTGCTAACTTAAAATATATATCAAAATGTCGAAAACAAGTCGTGTTTATTTCGACTGTTTGCGTGTCAATCAGCAGCCGATAGTTGGTGGTATTACAGTGTTGAAGTTCTATTGGCCATTTTGATACTTTAGCTATGGTCATGTGACAAATTATCATGTGATCGCAGGCTATTTTCTTAGACGTTGAAAGAGGTCAATGTAATGGCCTCTGGGAGAGATTGGTCAACGAGCAGCATAAACTCGTGTTTTTTTTAACGAATACACGTCATTGCTACAACTGAAAAGGTATAGTAACACTTTTTCACGCATTTGATCTATTCATAAACCTGCTCATTACTATAAAATTGGTTAATTTCCAGAGTGGATCAAACATGATGGTAGTACTTTAATTTTTGACGCTGAATAATCTTTTACTTACAAGTTCTCTTACATCACGACATATACATCTCTATTCTGAATACACAGCGAGGCTTTTTCTATCAAAATATAACATTTTACCAGATCTTTGCTGTTTTGTTTGTCTAAATTCATCAGAATCACGTTTATTTTAAAAGGCCTGTGTACGGAATATTGCTTGCTGTCACTGAATATTTGTACGGCGTATTACCACAAGTGTTTACGGCATACTGCATTTAAATATATCCGTATATGTCGTTTGCATGTGCGTCAGTAGCCAAACGTCTAATACTAAATGACTATTTTTTAGTTCCACTTACTCCTATTGTAATGGGATAAGCTGGACAATACTTAAGGTAAACAATACGGCATGTTTCCTTTATACATACACTCAACAAAATTCCTAATCGGTCAGTATATATTGTATTACTATTTTTATAATAATGTATGTATTCACACGAAATTTCAAATATCGATATTTGAAGAGGTACTGCAACTAATTATTGATTTTTTTCTGGCCGGCTCGCGGTCAAATTAACCGTGTCAGGCGCATTGACCAATATAGCACATTTTGCACGTGCAGGGCATGGACACCAATATGCACGTGTTCATGTACACTTTTGTCAATGCGGATGATTTTCCTACTTGAAAAACACATACCATGGCGAGAATAACACAAGAGGAACGCGGCCGAGCTGTCAGAATGTTACAGGCCGGGACACCTTTACGACAGGTGAGTTTTATTTTTTGAAATTTCAAAAGAATATCGATATAATTTATTTGTAGCTATTATTTTGGTGGCTTTTTCCGTTTTTAACTTTATTTCAGGTGGCAAGAACCTTCAATCGGCGGCTATCCACCATCCAAGCTCTTTTGGCGACATTCAACCAAACCGGAATTGTGGCTGATCGACCCCGGCGGTTCAAACAGAGGGTGACAACATAACGGCAGGACAGATACATGATCGTATCACATCTCCGTGATCGTTTTCTACCAGCTACAACGACATCTAGCATACGAGGGAGACTCATGGACGTCATGTATCAACTCAAACCGTACGAAACCGGTTACGTGACGTCAAAATTCGATGCCGTTGACCTCGGAAAGGTCCTATCTTAACGAGAAGACACCGCCAAACTCGCTTAGCTTGGGCTAGGCGACATTTACGGTTCACCAGGGCCGACTGGGCGAATGTTCTTTTCGTCGACGAGACAATGATTACATTGCGTTGTGCCGACGGCCGCAAACGCATTTATCGCCGACGTGGTGAAAGAAACAGCGCCAATTGTGTTCTTGAGGCGGACCAGTTCGGGGGAGGATCCATTGTGATATGGGCGGGCATTTCGATGCACACCAAAACACCGATCGTGTCCATACAAGGCAACATGAATGCACGACGATATCAGATGGACATCATTCAACTTGTTCTTATACCACACATTGCTGCAAACCGTGGCATGCAACTCGTCCAAGACAACGCTCCGTGCCATATCGCCAGAGCAACATTTGCAATGTTACAGGCCAATAACATACGAGTCATCCCTTTTCCCGCTAAAAGTCCTGACCTAAACCTAATCGAGCATGTCTGGGACTTATTAAAACGAAAGGTACGGACCTCACCTCAGCAGCTGAATCTATGTAAATTGGAGCTTGACGTCAACCGCGTTTAGAGAAATATCCGTCAGCAGTATCTTCACAGATACATTGTATCAATGAGAAGTCGTTGTCGAGCCGTGATTGCTGCCGATGGAGGGCACACACGTTATTAACATACAACAGACGTCAATTAACATGATTTTGTGACTTTTGAATTACCGGGTCGCCTTATTCATTCCTGCGAAAGATGTCAACTCTTTATTTGTTTGAAATGAAATTTTGTTTGTAGATTTGTAATGAATTCCGCTTTCTTATGCAATCAATACATTCACGAAATTGAATTTATTCTTTTTTTTTAAGTACAATTTATTGAGGTGACCGATTAGCCATTGTGTTGAGTGTATATGCGAAAAGTATATACTAGGTTTTATCATGCAACTAATGTTTATACTAAACAAATACAGCTACTGTCTACTATAGGAGTATGGACAGATATAGTATACTGACGCCTTATAATATGATTATAGTTACTTCCCTTTGATACGCATACGACATTTGCAGTCTAAAGTTATGAAAGAAAGAAGCGGACATTCTAAGCGTTAATTTGAGGTAGTTTCTGGATTATACGTAATTATAACAGTTAATACCAGTCTGAAATTTAACCGATTGTTTATTTGTCATAACAATATTAGATCTACCCTTGTCAATGTTTGCAAGTGTATTATTCCTTTCTGTATTTTCAGACCGTGTTCATTGTGTTCAAATAAAGATCAACAAATAGACCACTTCTTATTTATAAACACGGCCTCAGCAGCGAGTAATCGAGAATGCCAGCTGTTCCATGTCCAATTCCTGGGTGCGAATTCACAACAGATTACCTCGATGCAGCAATCGTTGCAGCCCTGATCACGGCACACTCAAGGACTCATGCCGCGCCTGCCCCGACACCTATACCTACCGCAAGAGTAGAAAAAGTCAAGAGACCATCAATTCGCGCTGCAGGCACAAGTGAAGAATGGTCTAACTTCATGTCACGGTGGTCGGACTATGTTGGCGCTACGAAGATCGATGGCCGCGATAAGGTCATACAACTGCTTGAATGCTGCGATGAACCACTACGCAAAGACCTCACCCGGACAGCAGGCGGTAGCCTCGCGGACAAAGTTGAAGCAGATGTACTAGCTGCCATACGTAAACTTGCCGTACGCGAAGAAAACACAATGGTTGCAAGAGTAACATTACTTAAAATACATAAAAGGATCGGGATGAGACCATAAGATGTTTCGGTGCGCGGCTTCGCGGACAAGCGGACATATGTAAATTTGTAGTTAAGTGCCCTGGATGCAGTGGAAACGTTAACTACACAGAACAAATAATGCGTGATGTGTTAACTAGAGGCATCGCAGATCCGGAAATCCAGATGGACCTGTTAGGCAACAGAAATCAAGACATGACACTCGAAGAGGTGTTTCAGTTCATTGAGGCGAAAGAGGCAGGAAAGAGATCTGCATCCAGACTTCTTGACACCCATGCTGTGGAAGCTGCAAGCAGTTCCTATAGAAAGAACAAGAGTAATAATCTGAAAGACAAAGCAGAAACTTGTGGTTATTGTGGAAAAAGAGGCCACGGCACAAGTGCACCAGCTGGCGTTCGCCGCAATGAATGCCCAGCTTACGGCCACCTTTGTGGACTTTGCAACAAACAACACCACTTGGAACATGTTTGTCGTAGCAGGAACAAACCAAAAGCCAAGAACACCAACACATTGTCTGAAAGTGCCGCTACATTTGATGCGTTATGCTCTATCTCTGATGTGGTTAAAACATTTGATGATTCATGTATGATAAGTAAACACAGCTATGACCGTTCACTACGCATTGACCATCATATTTACGATAAGCTCTCGGACACTTGGGTCAAGCAGAGATCTAAATCTCAACCTTTTATTGATGTTGTAGCTAGTGTCTTACCTGAGGACTACACGGCTCTCGGTTTTCATTTGAACACTAAGAGCCGTCAAATTTCAGCGGTCCTACCTGCCATGGCCGATACTGGGTGCCAAAGCTGTCTCGCAGGACTCAAGGTCATACGTCGCTTAGGTCTCAAAGAATCTGACCTAATCCCTGTAACCATGCAGATGCACACAGCCACCAATCTTGGCATCAAGATTCTTGGCGCTACGGTTCTTCGCTTGAGTGCTCAGAATAAAACGGGGGCTAGGACCGCTGAAACTAGGCAAATGCCGTATGTCACAGATGCTTCAGATAAACTATTCCTCAGTAGGGGGGCATGCACTGACTTGGGCATCATTCCCGACACCTTCCCCACAGTAGGGTCCGCCGTGATAGGGTCCGAATCTGCCCAGGCGCCTGACTGTAACTTATCCATTCCAGAACACTCAGAGTTATGTAACTGCTCTAGACGCCAACAACCCCCTTCTTCCCCAGTTAACATGCCACTCCCAGGGACGGAAGAAAACCTCCCAGGTTTAAAGGCCTTCTTACTAGACTATTACAAATCTAGTACTTTCAATACCTGTGAGCACCAGTCCCTACCTTTAATGGATGCACCCCCCATGAAATTAATGGTCGATCCCAGTGCTGTACCAGTTGCCCACCACACACCAATACCTGTACCCATTCATTGGCGGGATAAGGTAAAAGCTGGATTAGACCAGGACGTATGCCTAGGCGTCATTGAACCAGTCCCAATTGGTGAACCAGTCACGTGGTGCCATAGGATGGTCGTCTGTGCTAAGAAAAATGGAGAGCCTAGGCGCACAGTGGACTTCCAGGCGCTCAACGTTCATGCAGCACGTGAGACGCACCACACACTCTCCCCTTTTCACCAAGCGCGCTCCATCCCCCAAGGTAAAAAGAAAACCGTCTTTGATGCCTGGAATGGCAATCATAGCGTACCCATTCGACAGGAGGACAGGCACCTCACTACCTTCATTACGCCTTGGGGACGCTACCGTTACAAAACAGCCCCGCAAGGATACATAGCTTCTGGCGACGGATACACTCGACGATACGACGAGCTTATTTTAGACCTAGTACTAGTAACCTAATATTTTCCGCCCAACTGCTGTATAATGCTAGTGGCTACAAGCGCTATTATTCGATGACTTAAAAAGTCAACAATCAGCCATTTAAACTACAAATATACACAATATGTGTAATGCTTATCAATTTAGAAATGTAATACATTATCAAAAGAAAGTATTTTGCATTTATTATCGATATAAACATACTTTAAACGCCGAAAACGCTTTTTGCCAAAGTTACTTCCCCTGACAAACTATCCTCCATTTGTATTTTGACGAAAGCGGACTTTCCATTGTTTTTCAGGTAAATTATGTTATTTAAAACAGTTGCATGATTAAAAAATAACATGTTTAGTAACTTAGAATTTAAGTTGTATTTTGGCTCGTGTCGAAAATGATAAATACTCGCCAGAGGCTCGCATTTATTCACTTTTCTTACACTCGCCAAACTACAGCTGAAATTCTAAGTAATTCTTATATATACTAGTATGTTACGCCACCCCTCCTCCCCCAACCATCAATACAGTGTATTTCCTTTATTTGTGGTATTTGTATTCTAGATTATGCATTAATATATGAGAACTTTACGTTATGCCGCCCCCGTCCCCCATACACCCTCCATCACTCCCACCCTCCACACACACCATTAAGTGCTTTGTGAAAAGCTTGAACTATCCGAAAAATATGAATGTAACCCTTTTTATTTCTCAGATAAATCTCAGTGCCCAGGCCTTGGATATATCCGGAGACTTAATTATCATGCGAGTGTGGGTACAAAACAAAAGGACAGGAGTAATTCCAGATGACACAGTAAACGACACGTCACTCATGCTCAAATCAGTAATCGACAGAAAGAGACACAATCATCCATTGTTGGACAGTCATCCACTGTAGTACAACATGTGTGTGACCTATGTGGAAGAACGTACAAAAGTATATTTCGGCTACAACTGCCCGTCAAAGGTAAGCATATTTTTTCTCGATGTTCTTTGTAAAAACATATGAAACACTGCGCGACAATTACAGGGGAGGGGTATGGGGATGGGGGAGGGTGTGTGTGTGTGTATGGGTTGGGGATGGGGGTGACTAAGAAATACCAAAATCTCCGTTTTAACATTCATAGAGTCAAACTTGTATGAATCTCAATAAATCTATATAATTTCCTTTCCTTTTTCTTGGACTGGGACTTTGACATTTCAAAGTGTCAATTTGTATCAACTTAATCACCAGTGCAATTTAGCTTTGTATATGTATTTATAACTCAGTGCTTGTACAAGTATTGCAGTTTAAACAGATTAACAAAATATTATGACCCATTAATATATTTTCAGTTTGGGTATTATGAATGTGATAACGTTGTCAAAGCTATAGCATATGCTTACGAACTAGTATGTATTATGTTTCATATGTGTGATTCATTATTTCTAATAAATACCTACACATTTCAAGTATCTTCCTCTTTTTCCAAATAAGACTTGATCATAGTGCAGCATTGTTGTCATTCTAGTAATTATGGATGGCGAATTGTCCGTTGTCTGTTAAAGTTTGCCTCGTTGAGACGATATGGCCTTCGTTATTAATGTGATATGCTAAGACAGGTTGTTGCTGGGACATGTTCGAAAAGCAGCTAGATCGGATTTTTAACGCCAGAGTTATGACCCTTGTTATTTTAAACATGCTTTATGTTGCTTTGTTCAATTTTAGCTACTTCATTTTCATCTGATCTTTACACCAAGCATATGTTTATATAACGTGACTGGTGTGTTTTTGGCCGCTCATGAATCGTATGAATTATCCAGAAAAGCCTTACTCGCGTGCGCCAAAATAATTTCACTTCTTCACTATATCTCATAAATCAATATTTTTACAAGAATATAGGGTGGTTAAAAGTGATCATTTCTGCCGTATATCCATTTTTGGAGTGGATCGTATATCAATTACTTCACCCCTGAATAAGTCATGTGAGTTAGTATCCTTTTCAATGTACATGTATAGCTTTAGGCGCACTTTATACTCTACTAAAACATGTTATCACTGAGCTTGTTTAATACGTGTAAGTCAGAACCCACAAGTAAGCTTGTAGTTTTAATATTGATTTGGTAGCTTTAAGTAGTGTTAGGGGAGAGTTAGAAGAGTTATTTTGAGGATGCTGATATTCATAAATAGCCTAAAGTGTGCTGAAATGACGTAAAACATCATTCAAACAAACAACGTTCCCACATGGAGACTCTAAATAACCAAGCGTTAATGAGCTTTTAATAAGTTCGGTATACAAATAAACACATGATATCAGATATTCATAGATTATTATGTTTGTCATTAAAACAAATTCCTAATCGTTTGTCTGTAAGGATTTTGCTTTTATCACACTTATAAAATTGTCTCACTGGTGCCACGCCTCTTGCTGCTTGATCTGGCTCTGCGATGGTCATCAGCCGTTTGCTTTGCGATTAGCCCTCCCGGCGTCAAAGGGTGTCAAACGGATGATGTAGAAACAAAACATTTTAAAAATAGTACATCGTACTGTATTAAAGAAACACACGATTTTATCAAGCATTAAAATAAGCGTCTCGATTTATTAATCCGGTGGGATCGACCATCATTCTGAGTCACAGATTTATGAATTTTATTTGCCAGAGAAGAGCTTTAATAAAATAGAAGCCCTTAAAATGAAGTTTTCATATGTATAAACAAAATCAATATCGAACTAGGTCGATGGTCGATGGTAAGATACGATGGTAACGTGGCCCTAACAGGACACCGTATACCTATTCAGTTATAGCAATGACGTGTATTCGTTAAAAAAAATCGATTTTCTATTGCTCGCTGACGTTTATCTTCCTGATTTGTATATTTTCACCGACTCAGTGGTAGCAATATCCGGTGTACGATTACACACGGCGATGATGGTATATATACTAACACATGTTGAAGTGCGATCAAATATTTTACAGGCTATTTGCATTCATAATAAATGGTACTAACAATACAGTGGTCTCAAGAAGTCCTGTAGTACAGTGGTTAGATCGCCTGACTGTAAATCAGAAGGTCCTGTGGTCGAGTCTAGAGTGTCACAACTTTATTTCTGTAAACCAGCTAGTCTCGTGTTTCAACACAAATATATGTGCCCCAATGTAATCACGAGTCATGTGACCGACTTTGTGGCGATTATAATAGCATGCGTAGCTGTGATTATTGAGTAATTTTATTGGGCAATATCGTTTCACAGCAATTACTCGTTTAATGATTATATAGCTGTTAGCCATTTATCGACTATTGGAATGGTTTATACAGTTGTTGTTTGCTCTCTCTCTCTCTCTTTCTTTTTTACATTGCCGTTGATCATATTTGAACTTGTTTAGTGTGTTGTCTACCTTCTCTCTCTCTATGTCTTTCTCTGTGTCTCTTTCTCTATGTCTCTTTCTCGCTCTCGATGTCTGTCTGTTTACTTCCTTATTTCTTTATTTGTTCCTTAGATCTACGATCGTCTGAATTAATAAATAAATCCGTTCTTTCCTCCTTAACATACCCCTCTTACTGACTTTATTTATTATCATCATTATTATTATTATTATTATTATTATTATTATTATTATTATATTATTATTATGCTCACTACGCGTCCTGCGTAAATGTGCGTGTATAAATGAGATGTTTATAGATCATGAAATATCTACATTAAAAGTTGGAGGAATACAAATCAAAGAATATAATTCGTAAATCAATATAAATCTGTACTGTCTAAAAAACGTTCATGAGGTGATCTGGATATAATTCTGCTATCGCCAATTCTTTCGACGAAGGCTTTTAATATTCATATATCGATGATCATCTTTGTATTATACTTATATTGCCCCTTGATGCTGCCGATTGTGTTAGAGAATATAGCCTGGCGGAGATTTCTTTGAATGAATGACAATATGGTAAGAAAAAAGGTTTGGTGCACCCTAGAACCTGGTTTAAACCAAAAGCAGCAGATTGCCACCGGCCGTTCCAAGGCGGTAACAATATTGTCAACCTTTTATGTCTGTGGTGTTGCATACTTTGTATCTTTTAATCATTACGTGTTCCCGCCTTAATTCCATTAAGTGACAGGAAAGCTTATATTAGCAGGATTTTATAATGGATATTTCGACAATAAAACACGTTAAAAACAATTCTTACAGAAGGCAATAACCTGCTCAAAATTACCTATTACATGTTTTAAAAATGTTTAAGCCGAAATTAAGGTTTTATTTCATACTCGGCCAACCCCGTTTTCGCTTCTTGGAGAAGGGGTTGGATGGGGTATGAAAGTTAATACTCGACCACGTAATGTTGTTGTATGTTTTCTGCGAATTCTACATTTCCTATACGACTTATATACCTACTTGTGTTTCAGTGTATTGTGTTTATTGTTCAATATAACTCTATTGTTTGTTCAGTTAACCCCATAAATATAACTGATACACCAATTATGTTGCCAAAGCTTTTGTATATATAAAAAACATTAGTATCAAATGATAACCCTTAACCATTATGTTCAATATTGTGTTTTTTCATATCAGTCAATTATTGTCATTTTATACTAATGCTTTTTTTCTAGTGTTTAATGGGCGACACCTACTTTTGTATTCAAGTAATAAAAACGCGTATCCTAACAACGTTAAATTGAAGCAGTGTGCCTAATGTATTTGTATTGCGTTTGCATTTCTGTTATAATAAAATATGTGTTAATGTAACCAGTTCTGCTTTGCATTATCATCATTTTCTCTCGCTGTACTACCACCTTTATTTGTCATAATGATTACCATTTACAGTTGAACTTGCATTATATATTATATCCATTGCTGTTTTACACATGTAAAATCTTGGAATAAAATAATTTGAATTGAATTGAATTGACCAAGGTATGTTTTCCTTCACTGAGTTCAGCCGAAAGTCAGTATGTATTATCTAGCTCAGGACATGATATACAAGTCAAACAGGAAATGTAGCTTTCACAGAATACATTCAACCAAATACACGCATTACAACACACAACAATTACAATGTTAATAAGCAGTATAGGAGTGGCAACAATTATATTTACTTCTGACATTAAATATTGTTTGAATGGCTCATTAGTATATTATAGTTTATTTAGAGCCACTCAAGAGAGGGGAATGATACACAGAAACCCGGGAACTTGCCCTGCTAAATAAATTATTTGGTTCTTCAACGTGATAGGAGGATATTGTCCGATACACAGAACCGCTAAGTTTACGACCCCATCCGACGGAAAGTGACTTTATTGATACGCAATGGCTCCGGTGAGGCTTGAACCCCAGTAATCCGGATTTCAAGTCAACAGTGCTATCAACCGGGGCCTCGCCATCGTTCTTTATCATTCATTATACATACATCAAACACTCACAATGATGACTGGGAAAACATGTATTCCACAAAGAATATGTCACTAACAATATTCACTGAAAAAACGAGGCTAAGGTCTCCAATATATAGCGACCAAAACCGTATCACTCAACCGTAACTATCATAAAACGACAGAAAATCGCTTTACTGAAACAGAAAAATACAATAGTCTAATCGACAGCATAAGACACTACTATTCATATTTGTGTTTCTTTATAAAATCATGAGCTGGTGGTTGGGGTACAAACAACTTTATGCAACGTGTTAATAGTCTGTCGAACCTAGAATGAACCCGAACACAACTCATGCACAAAATCCGCTGCATTTCTATGCAAAAGAAATATTATATTAATATAATTTACTACTAACTAGGGCTTCTTTCAGTTCAAATGACATCATTTAATAGATCGAAAATAAATACTTGTAGTCAAATATTAAAAGCTCGATTATGTCAGGTCTTTTTTAATATACGGCAAGCTCTTATTTATAATAAGGTATACATTACGTGGTCCGAGTATTAATTTTCATACCCAATCCAACCCCTCCTCCAAGAAGTGAAAAGAGTATGAAATAAAACCTTAATTTCGGCTTAAAAGTTTGCATATTGTAAAATTAAAACATTTAATAGGTAATTTCAAACAGGTTGTCGCATTTTTTCAGTAAAAAAATGTTTTTAAACTTGTTTTATTGTCAAAATATCCATTATAAAATCCTGCTAATATAAGCTTTCCCATCGCTTAATGGAATTAAGGCGGGACCACGTAATACACGTCGAACTGTAGCATTCACGAAGCAATGTCAACCAAAAACACGCATTCAAAACAAATATAAAAAGGACACATACAAAAATAGAAGCAAAGTATGCGACACTACACAAATAAAAGGGTTGGTAATATGGGTACCGGTCCGTGGCAAACAGGCCGCTGGGGTTTAAAACCAGGTTCTAGTTTCACACCTCAATCTTACCCTATTGTCATCCGAATTAAACAGGACAATGTAAATAAATATGATAGACATCCACGCCAGATAATATTATGTAAGCAACTTTATTCTGCACAATCTTTTAATATATACGGTATTACCTTTCACATAATATTATGTATACAACATACTCTTTATCATTTTTAGCTTTCTGCATTTTCATTTTATAATTAAGAAAGCACTCGTGATTTAATTACTACGCATCCGAACTCCTAACTGTATTTTATTCACCGATAAAATACAGGTACGTATTTATTATTTCGATTCTAACACAACAATAACCCCATTGTTTACGCTATTGTATATATTTATCTCGGAGGTCAAGGTAATCAGGCTGCTATGTGTTTACAGGCTGTTCCATTGGGCGCCCCGTATGCAAAGTTCTTTGCGGTACAATATGTTTAAATACAATACAATACAATACAATACAATATCTTTATTCAGCAATTAAACATACAACACATGTTTATAGCTTACACAATTACATGAAAGTATGAAGATAGTGAGAACATGAACACTTATCCATATTAAACAAATAAACATACAATTTACATTATATCAGATTTACTGAGAAGCACATTATTTCAAAATCGCTGTAATGAAAAATAAGAATTTAACATCAGGAAATTTTCTTTATGTACTATTCCTTAATTTGAGAGCATAGAATAGAAATTTCGCTAAATTTACAACTGTACATTTTGACTTTGATGTCATAAGCGAATCAAACTTGTTCAAATTTGGCCATCGGCAATAATAAGGTTTAAGATATTTATGTCTTAATTCTCTATAAATTGGACAAACAAGCAAAAAGTGGTATTCGTTTTCAATAAAATTCATATTGCAAAATCGGCATTTTCTTTCATCCCTATGAATATTTTCATATCTTCCGCTTTCTATCGCGAGGTTATGCGAAGACAATCTAAATCTGCAAAGAGCTATTCTAAATTTTTTCTCCATATCAATATCTAAATAATATTCCAAATTAAAATCTTTCTTAAAACGACAGTAAGTAACAAGTCTGTTAGAATTATTTATATTTGCATACCAGCTTTGATGATATATGTCTAATATTCTTTGTTGGATGAGTTCATAGTTAATGTGTTCTATATCATATTGATGTAACCAAATATTTGTCATACCTAACGTCTCCAATATCGATTTTATTTGGAATGCCCAATTTGACCCGTTATATGATATATTATTGTCTGCGTCGCTTTTTTGTAATTTATATATTTTCTTACAGATACTGTTATCTCCTAATTTCAATAATTTAATCCAATACTTTACCATATTTAGTTTTCTCTTTACATAGAGCGGAACTCTACCTAGTTCACCATATAAACCTGTAAGATTTGTCGACCTTTTTACGGATAAAATCTTCCTGCAAAATTTCGTATGTATAAGTTCGACGTCTTTTGCATCGTGTGATCCCCAAATTTCCGAACTATAATTTAATACAGACACCACTAAAGTGTCAAACAGCTTGCATTTCTCAGAAATGGGTAATTCTATTCGGTTAAAAACAGAGAAAAGATTATGCAGTGCAAACGAAGCATGTTGTGCCAATCTTTTTTGCGTTCTAAACCAATTACCGTTTTTAAAAAAGTGAATCCCAAGATATTTAAAGGAATTAACTACTTCTAATGTTATATTATTTAGTATGAACTCATATGTAGTGTGACGACCTTTTTCAAAGATCATTATTTTTGTTTTTGCTGTATTTATTTTCAGACCCCATGTATGACAATATGATTGTATATCGTTCAACATAGACTGTAACGTATCGGGAGATAAAGCAAAGACTACTGCATCGTCCGCGTAAAGAAGCATGAATATTTTAAGATCATCTATCGTAAAAATGTCTTCTAAATCAGAGTTAACATTTGATACAATATCGTTTATAAACATCATAAACATCAAAGGAGAGCTCGGATCTCCTTGTTTCACTCCGATATGTGATTCCACAAAGTCTGATAAAGCAGACTTATATCGTATACATGACTTTACCACAGTGTACATAGATTTAATGGCATTTACAATTTTAAGACTTACATTTTGGGCTAGAAGCTTATGCCATAAAAGTGAGCGGACTATTCTATCGAATGCTTTTTCATAGTCTATGAAAGCACAATACAGTTTTTTTCCTAAGCTTAACACCTTTGCAATAATAGAATAAAATACAAATATACAATCTACAGTAGATTTACCCTTTTGAAATCCAAACTGGTTTTGCGATATCTTATCGTATTTGTCTGACCATATAGTTACACGATTAAGTAAAATTTGAGAATATATTTTTCCCAATACATTTATAAGTGTGATTCCCCTATAATTGTTTGCATCATCATTATTTCCATTTTTAAAGACTGGAATGATAATTCCTTCGCCCCATGTTACAGGGTATTCACCGTTATTTAACAGACGATTATACAGTTTTAATAGAAATGGTGAGATTATATCATAACATGATTGAAATATTTCGCTATTTAAATTATCCAATCCACAAGATTTATGATTCTTCTGGTGGAAAATCGCGGCTCGTAGTTCGTTTTCTGTTATCTCCGCGTCTAATTCTTGATCGAATGTACCTTCTATGTCCGGAGGCTGTTGTTCTGACTCGTTTGCGTTTCCGAACATTTTTTTAAAATGATCGAATAGATCTGTGATATTTAGATTTTTTGCGTCAGCTGATTTGTTTTTATATTTCTTTTTTAAAGATTTCCAAAATTTTCGAGGTTGTTTTTTCGCTAAAGCTTGTAATCGTTTGCCTTCACTTATTTTATATTTGTTTCTAGATTTCCGTTTCACGCGATTATAAATAGAGCGCGTTGAAATAAATACATGTTTGTTTGCGTCATTCTTTTCTTTTACAAATGCATTTCTTGCTGTTTTAAAATCGCGTTTAGCTTGATAACATTCTCCGTTAAACCAGTCTTTATTATTAAAGTCAGATTCCTCCGATTTATTTTGTTTTTTATAAGATTTACCAAATACGCTGAATGCGCTATCATACATGTAAGTTGTGAACGAATTGACTATGTCGTCGATTTGATTATTGTTTATGTTTACATCGTCGAGCATGCTTTGAATTCGCTCATTGTTATTCATGAGTACGTCTCTAAACGAGTTGATCTTGGACTCGTCCCACACGATTTTATTTTGCATCGGTTCATTTACTATGTCGGGGTCAGGTGCATTATTTCGTGCTAGTTTTGTTTTAAAACAAGTATATACTGGCGCATGATCAGAAAATTCGTTAAAATCTAATATCTTAAAGTTTGAAATACAACTACAATCTGAGAAATTAAGTAATAGATAATCTACGGTGCTCATACCACCTGTATGGGAACAAAACGTGAATTCTCCCAAATTACTATCTGAAAACAAACGCCCATTTGCAATTATCAGTCCAGTCGTTTGACATAATTGAAGTAAACGACGCCCATTCATGTCGATCACGTGATCTTTATTTACTCGTGGAGGAATGTTTTCCGTGTTTACTATCGAGTCGTCATCTTCTAAATATCGGTCAAAATCGAGAAGATCAGGTAAATTCGATGTTCTACTATTGAAGTCACCCATTGTGAAAATTTTACCTTGATTACTATATTTTTCAATACCTATTTCAAGTTGTTCGAAAAAATCAATTTCTTCATTATTTAAAACGTTGGAGTTTGTTGGTAAAATATACATGTTACATAAATATACATCATAATCAAATGCAAACAAATCATGCGATAATTTAACCCACATAATGCCACACTGATTTTTTTCAATAATTGTTATTTTTCCTTTTAATCTGTCTTTGTAATAAATCGATATTCCACCACTATATCGTCTTTTCTAACATTTGGTGATTTATTTCCAAATATGTGATCACAAACGAATCCTTGTATCTCTAAATTTAAGATGTTATTTTTATTTAACCAAGTTTCTGAAAAAATTATGATGTCATAGTGTTTTATAAATTCAATAAAATCAGTGTCAGCTAATTTTCTGCAAAGTCCATTTACATTCCACGATATAATGTCGAGGTGCTCCTCGTGACCTCCCTAGTTATGTCCGGTTGCTGCTGCTGGCTTATATTCGTGCCCGTTCACGTACAGTTTGTCTCTGACCATTTTGACATTGTTTCCTTTGTGTTTCTCCTGTTGCATTATGGGATATAATTCCTTCCTGGCTTCTCGTACTTGTTTTGGCCATTGTATGCCTATTCCAAGATTTGCGGTTTTCAAAGGCTCTGCGCAATCGTATGATTTTTGTCGAACAATTTCACGGTCTCTATAGTAGTGGAATTTGGCAACTATAGGGCGTGGTTTTTTGGCATCCTTGCCACCTATCCTGTGCACGCGATCAAATATCATATCACTGGCTTCTGCTATATTAAGTTTATGTATGCACAGATCTCTAACTAATTGTTCGCAGTTTTCAGTTCCATTTGTTTCCGGAAGTCCATAAAACAGTAGATTTTCCTGCATCAATCTCGACTCCAAATCAGTTATCTTTGATTTTAATAGCTGATTCTGCGATTGGAAGTGTTTAACATCTTGCTCCATGTTTTGACAAGCATTGTTTAGTTTTTTAATTTCAGATTTTGCAGATTTCATATCGTTGTTCTGACTATCACTCGTTGCACTGAAAAAGGAGCATGCACTTTCGACCTCGGTTACCCGCGTTTCAATAGTGTTGACCTTTGTTTCCAAATTTGTTACTTTCATATTAATTGCATTAACCGTTTTCTCTATATTGTCTATTTTTTTCATTGACAACTTTATGTGATTTACGTCTTCCAACAGTTGTGTTGCCCAGCTGGGTGGGGTAGTGTTTTGCGGTACCTGATTCGCATACAGTTGCTGTGGGTTAGGACCGGTTGATTGCGATGCAATTGGGTACGGGCTTGTGTTGAAGAATGGCACATTCTGGTTCTGCATAGGGGTCACGGGGAACTGTTGCCCATTAAATGGTTGTTGCTGTTGCTGAGAGAACGACATAATTGGTGAGTTCATTTGTGCCGACGTAAAACAGAAAACACTAGTTTCAGGTTGGGTATCTGTTACGTTTGATTGTTTATGTTTTTGTTTGGTTTTCCTACTCACTATTTGTTTTGTTCCGCTGACCGCGCTCGCGCCTAAACCGGTTTTGTCACCTCGGTCGATATCTTGATTTTGCCCGCCAATATCATTCAATGGAGAATTTGCCTTCCTCTTGGATTTTCGTCTTTTACACTAGTAGTCACGTTACAAACAATTAAGTCATTGCTTACGTCATATAGCTTGCGATGTATGACGTCAAACATTCTCAGCTTGTTCAAGATGCTTATTAATGTTATATTTACTGGTGCATATGATGGGTTTATATCGGGGTGTTCAAAGTTTGTGAGCATGGCAAGTTTGTTGTAATTAACATTCGATTTCATTAAAATTACTGTTGAGTTTGTCTTCGTGGCGTATATTTACCAAGTGACGTCATGTAACGTGGCGCTTCCAACGGATATACGCGGGGAATTAATGGAACAGCTGTATGTTATCGTAGAATAACATACAGCGGTCTCTCTTCTTTGTGTATATGAAAGACTGCGCAGGTCTTGTTAGAATTAACATTGCCTGACTGGACGGCAATATATCAAGGTGTAGACATAATACTAAGCGAAATAATAAATACTTGAGTATACATTTTAAAAATGCAATATTAGGTGTATTAGAGAAAATATACCTTTAACTTTAAAGGAATACTCGACAGTTCTGAAGTAGTTATTAATCAACACATTTAACACATCGATTAATTAATTATGTATCATTTTTCATTCTAAATATGCGTGCATATCATTAAATAAAAGGTTGTAAAATGCGACTATTTTAATATAATTTTCTTATTCTACCATAGTTTCACATATATATTTGGTGCAATATTATAAACAATTAGTAATATGCAATATTTGTTTGCAATCTTGAAAGCTTAAAAATCATGTTGACCCCACTGTTTAAATGTAATTGTTATGACAGCTGAAAACCAAAATGGCGACGGCGGAACATTCCATATCAGTTGACCGATATCGGTGTAAATAACAAAATATAAACGCAGTATACGATTTACCTACCTTTTATTTACTAGATATAATGGTTTTCATTCCAAAATAAAAGTAAAGTATGCTCGATTGCTGGAGATGCTGAACATTGAACAACAAAATCACCCTGTATTGCCTACGTAAGACTTGGTACATCCGAACCCTAGAAACAAACATGCGAAGACGACAATTTCTAAATCCGCCATGTTGTTTTAATTATTACAATGTAAACAAGGTGGTCAAAATGAATTTTTAGGATATACAAATATTGGTGGTACTTTCACTCAAATTCTTTTTTTAAATAAAAATCCGCTAAATGCCGGAACCCGACTACGAACGGAATTTCTATAAATTTGGCAGTGATTACCGTTAAGGAAAGTACGAGACACTAATTACGATTGGCACACTTCGAATTTAATTACAAGGATAAATAGAAGGCAAGTATGAGACAAACAAAATGAAGGACTGATAAGAAGCGCACGGCCTGGTAACGGTCAGTGGCGGAAAGGCCGCTGGGGGTTATACCAGGGTTAACAAAACCTCACTATTACCCTATGTCATTCCAATTAAACTTGAAAATGTAAATATTAAATAAACCACCCCGGGCTATATCATTTAAAAACTAGAAAAACACAAACATGAGTATATACAGATGAATATAAAAACGTATCGAAAGTCACAAATCACGTACTCAATTACTTGGCAGAGCCAGAGCAATAAGAAAATAAACTGTAAAGGGCAGACAAGTTTGAAGACAATCATTACACCACATTACCTTTCTTTTTAGGATTAGGTAGTTATCACAGGGAAAACAATATATCGGGTCATAACACAATCAAAGACGAGTTGTAAATGGGTCAACCATTAAAAGTACACTGCGTTGCAAAATGATAGGGTCATATCTTTATTTGTTAAACTTTCAAGCAAGTTTGATAAATACTGTATGAAAGTACTCATGACCAAAGATATTACAAAACTTGCAATTCGCGTCATCATAAAAGTCAGGTTGTGATTGTGTCCTTTTCGCAGAATAGTTCTTAAATTTTAAAAGTATTTCAGGATTAACTAAAATACAAAGGTATTGCAAAGATTTTTGGGAACGCTAGCCCTGGTCAAATGAATGAATTAATGAATGGTGTTTTACAGCCTTTACCAGCTTATGTCATATCAGGTTGACATGGAGAATGAAGATGATTTGTGAAGAAATGAATATCCTATTCCTGATCCCCATTCCACTGAAGACCATGGAATTCCGTTTATGGCCACATATGGGGAGAACTACCTCTTATTGTGACATTTTCTTTCACCCCGCCAAGAGGGACACAACAGCGCTGATGGTGTATATTTTTAGTTATACACAGGCTACAAATGTTAAATGAATTCAACTAGGCTGCAAGCTCTAGAAAAATGAATAAGATGACAAACATATAGATCTACCCCTAAATTATTGCTAGGGAAACATCCCCGTCTAAGCTTGGCAAATTAAAATCATCCCTGCTGTCATAGATTTTGTTTAGAATTTCATTTCTCCATTTTCAATCGAGAAATGCATTTCGAGAACACAAGCGACTCTATCAGAACTATAAGCTGTGTTGAGTTAAAGTTATTTAGGATATATACTGAAAGGAAAAAGAAACGCGACACGGGAATTTCCGCTATATATTGTATGTACAATATGCTGCTGTTAATCGAATGGTACATAGCTACGTAAGATCTTTCCTTTCGGAAAAAATACTAAAACAACACGTAACACAGCAAATAGTATTCCTGCAAAGTTTTATTATTGACAGAGTACGCGTTTGGCTCAAGCATGTGCACACTCTTTACGTTAAATACAGAACTGAACTGGCTCAATTTTTCAAAATTTATGATTTTTTTGTTACAACGTGTACTGTGATTAAAACGTCTACAACATCACAGTTGTGGCCTTTTTCTGACTAATTGCAACTTTATTTTTACAAAACATCTTGGAATTTCCTCGGAATATATATGGAATAAAGTGTGCAGTATAAACAATATATAGCGGAAATTCCCGTGTCGCGTTTCTTTTTCCTTTCAGTATATATATGCTTAACCGTAGTAGAAACGGATTAGTTGTCAATGTTCAATATAGCATCCAGAAAGTTTCACTGTAACAAGGTGTATATTTACAGTATTTAAATAGGGTTTCTTAACATACTCGCATATTTATTCTGCTGGTATTTGATCTCCACTCATAAGTATAAGCACTTGTTTCCAGTCTGGAATATTCGATCGCTATGGATCATGCCAAATTAGTCCGATTTTTAATTGTGAGTGCAAATATCAGGAATATTTATATTAGCAACAAAACTCATAACAGCAAAACAGTGAAAACCCCAAGGGAAAAAAAGAACGATAATTCTCTATCTGGAATTATTGAAACTTGATACAATTACATCCCAATCTTGTCGAAACCTTGGCAACCATGATGTATATATTTGCGTATTTAACAAATATTTCTCAGTAACAACATTAACATACAAATCCAGTTTTTTTTTGCTCAGTTGACAATAATTGAAAACGGGGATATGTTTTCATTAAATTGTATAATATAGAAATGCCACCATATTTAGCAAAGGATCGCCGCCGACAATGGATTTCAAGAAAATCAAGCCCGACAACCGATTCTAAAAACAAATGATAATATGATTATCAAATGGTTTACAGATATTTTAATGCGTGCTTTTGAATGATTGCGAATGCTATTTTTCCTGTTCGACTTTTGCGTCAACTTTTAAAAATATAATTGTTGAAGTTGTTGGATTTTTTTTTACTCCGATGCCCGTCGCAAAAATGCTGGCCAACAAATATCAAAAAGGATATCGAGCGTCTCTTTTTGTTGGACTGAGCGCGTTAATATTTCATTGCAAATTGAAGTTAGATCAATGAAGTGAAGTGTGTTAGGTGTGATGTTTTTTTTAAAAAAAAATTATTTTTATTTTGGTTGACTGAATAAAATGCTTTAAAAAACAGAGACACCGCAAATGCAATTATCAAATAAGTATTATATTTTTTGTTTTATCTGACAAGCCGTAGTAAAATATCAACGATAAATGAAACTAAATCAGAAAATAAACAATTACAGTTATTGCACCGCAGGACTTTAAATTACGTCTGTTATTACTTCTGCAATTTGTAAATGATAAACGTTTATTTCTAAGAAAAGCGCTGTTTCCGGGAACAGACCTAAATTTATATGTAAAATTTGAGCATATTGTATTATTTTATTTCCTTTTTATATAGCCCTGTCTTGATTATTGATTTGTAGTATGGCGGAAATCATGTAATAATGTACTTTGATAGTTTATCATTCGAACACAATGTTGTTTCTTCAAAACTATAAAACAGTGTTCAATCTAGCTAATATAATATGACTTCAGTAGTTAAACCAGATAGTTTACATGTGAGAAAACATTAACACAACACATCAACACGTTGAGGTCCATTTCTAATTATCAAAGCCAAATTCAGAACTGTACAACGGAAGTCCTCACATTCCGGAAACTTAATGTGGATCAGTATTCGTCTGGATGTTGCAGTAAATGTTTCAGCTCGTTCAAGAGTATATCAGATGTTCTGTGAAATAGAGATTATTTAACTGCTGCGATCGATTATAGGGAAATCCTTCACGAGTGGTAGACGTTTGGTTCTTTTCACGAACGAGCGCAGGCGAGTGAGTGAAAAAGCAAAGCACGTCTACCATCAAGTGAAGGATTACCCAATAATCGATCCCAGCAGTTAAATAATCTATTTATTACATTTTAAATTACGTCTTTCAAACAAATATTCGCTTTATTGAACGTTATCAGCGGATGACGTCGACGTCAGCAACACTTTGTTGACGTCACGCCTCAACGTCGCAACGTTAGTTATTATTGTGTTTTGAGTTAGCAACGTTAGTTATCATTGTGTTCTGAGTTAGTTATTAATATTTAGCGATTATGAATATTCTTGCACTAAGAAATCCCGATCCTTCACGGATAGAAATGTACTAAACGTCTTTATTTACGTCTACCCCTGTCATGTATACTGTTTGTTGTATATCCGTACCCTGTACTCAGTTGCGTTAACAGCTGTTTATTTACAAAATTGACCTTTTGTGAATACGTTGACATCCTATTAAATGCGTGTTTGTTGATGGCTTAGTTCTGTGAATGCTACGTTTCCTATTACGTGTTTCCCGCCTTAATTCTATTAAACGATGGGAAAGCTTATATTAGCACGAAGTTATAATGGATATTTCGACAATAAAACACGTTTAAAAACATTAGTTTAATGAGAAAATGTGATAACCTGTTGAAAATTACCTATTAAATGTTTTAATTTTACAATATACAAACTTTTTAAACCTAAATTGAGGTTGTATTTCATACCCCAGCCAAACCCGTTTTCGCTTCTTGTAGAAGGGGTTGGCTGGGGTATGAAAGTTAATACTCGGACCACGTAATGAGAACTTACAACAACTTGTTTAAATGTCTTCTAGCACATATGCGTTTGAAGATGTTTCTTAGTGTAAATGGCTGATGTTTATGGTACACACTTGGAACCACTGCAGGTAAAGTACCAATCAAATTTGAGTTAAACTTTGTATATTTCAACACGCTAGTTTGTAGACGGGTTTAGTTGCATCGTGGTATTTAACTGGCATTGAAAATGTAAACAAACGCAGTATTTTTACGATATTTCATTTTCTTCAATCGTTAAGTTACATTTTCTTCACTGCTTTAAACTCTGATAACTTTGACGACATGGTACTATATGTGTTATATGTTTATTCCATATATTACATTAGTCAAATGATGTTATTAAATTTCTTCTAAATACCTTTGTCTCAATGCTGGATCTTTTATACTTGCTTTATGAAATGATATACTATCGTATTATGTACCGAAATATTAATTTATATTTGTCTTAAATGATCATTTCACTGAAATCAAGATAAGTTTGTAGATGTATATGCGATGGTTGGTTGAAGTTAGGCACGAGTTTGTCGATGGCATGTTTGATAAAAGCGCTAGTTTTTCGATGGTTCTTGTGACTTTTTAAAACTGTAACTTTTCTTATTTTCTCGTAGTAGATTAATTATTTAGACAAGAAGTAGTCATGTAGTATCTACATATATATAGACACTAACTGCCAAAAAAACAGAGAAAGTGACACATATAATATGTAACAAGGTAAACGTTTATACAACCTTCATATAATTTGTATGTGGTGTCTTCTACTACGATCGTAGCAAAATGTGTAATCCTACAAAGAAACAACGTATAACTTAACATGTCCATGACACACATATTCCCCGATTTCAGTCACATAAAAAACAGTCACATAAAAAAGGTAGTAGGTGAATGTCTGTCCATTTACCTATTTTCGGTAGGAGCGTGTAGCTCTCATGAAGTGTTGAAACCTCTACAGCTGTAGACAAGGTCATTCACATTGAGATACTTTTGGTAAGAAAATGTTGCTCATTTGGAGTCTGTGAAATAGACTTTACCAACAACTTGAATGTAACATATCTGAAGGTACCCGTGGACATAAGATCGGACAAGGGTAACACTTTCGTGCTTGTGCATAGTTAAATTACGCAAAACACTACATTCGTCTCATACTTGAAGGTAATAATTTTGGAGACCACATGTTCGATATCAATGAAAAGACTAGTGGAAATATGTTTGCCAATCTGTATTCTTATGCCTGGCGCTATGTATGGTAGTGAAGTTGCATTGTTTTCAGTAAAACGTTCGATTTTTTGTTTGAGAGGTTTTCTACACATTGGTTTCGTTTTCCGAGGACACGTTCAAAGCATGGAAATCTGAAAATATGGAAATATTAAGGGATAATTGAAAAACTCATAAATAGTCAGGCTACACATAATTATTTATTTGTGTGTATAGCAATAGTATATATATTACATGTAAAATGAATGAAGTTATAGCTGTTTATTCAATTTTAAAAGAAAAATATTATCAGATAAGTATTGCCGAATTTCTATATAATATAGTTTTACTGTATTTAATTAATAAACTAGATATCGAATATATGTGTGTATTCCTATTTAAATGTGTCCCGTAAATAAATGTCCACGAATTACCATGGGACCAGACCTTTAATAAACACTATTTTAAACAATTAATATAGAGGCGACCGTTAATTGTTTTAGTTTATATATTTCCATGAAATATGAAGTAAGTAGGGCAAATGGTTGAACTTAAAGGGGCACATGGCAATTTTGTAGTGTTTATCAAGCATTGAAATTATTGTTTCGATTTATATATCCAGTATCTTTTCTCCTTTAAACCTACTTGCATATAATTAAATAAACTATTTAGTTTTCAATGTTTTTCACTGATTTTACCATAAGTTGAAATATATTATTGGTGCATTATTATCAACAGTTAATTAATTATATGTAAAAACAATAGGACATGGACGGGGGAATGGGCAAAGGGTTGAGTAACACATTATATCCTCTGACAATTTGTGTTAAGATGTTATAAAATGAATAAAACAGTTATTGTTTACCGATTGTGACTTTGAACATAAGGAAAATGTGTTAAATGTCAATATATGCCATATATATAAATGCGCTAAGCTAAAACGAACCAGCGCCTCTACATCGAACAACTAGCGCTTAACTTCAACTAATAGTCGCTTCGATAAATGTTAACATCTACAAACCAAATCAGACAATATATATATTTTGGCTTGAAAATCAGTTTTGAAGCCAACATATTGAAATACAACTGAACTGATCCAACAAATGTATGTTGATGAAATATAAGGCAGTAAAGTAAATATATACAAGTTCTTAACGGATAAACTGCCTGATAACATCATATACAGATGTCCACGTCGTAAACTCGATGTGTCACTTAAAAGTCTCGTGCATTGTGTAAATGTAACTAGCGTGTTGATATCTACAAACTCAAACTAGATTCGCACTTTACCTACAGTGGGAACTGTTTAAGTGGTTAATGTATCGTTTAAGTATGAATAATCAGTCTCTAACAGCTCTTCCATACTGAACCAAAGATATAATGCAACACGATCTTGTTTGCTTATATAAAATATCTGATAGACACTTATTGCACAATGATATGGAAACACATAGTTGCTAATGCGTTTTATGAGGCAACGGTAGGCTGAGGATATGCTTAAATTTGTGCTGGAATTAATTTAATCACATTCTGATACGTATCTGATCAATATGTCATGCTAAAGTTTCACCAAATGTTTAGTTTGCCTTTAGCTCTTTATTCATTGGAAATTAATCCTAATTTACTTGCAAATTAAGTTTCTTTCCTAAAGTGAGCCAGACACACTTAGAAATGAGTATGATGGCTAAAATAAATAAATTGCTTCTTGTTATACCTTATTTTAGGAACAAATACTGAAAGGCGGATCCCTTGGAGCAAAAACACAAATAAGAGATAAAAGTAGCAGACTCGGTTTTATTGGATCTATTCGTGAGAGGTAATGTGTAGTGCAACACTTATCACGCCTCCTAGCATCGGCTTAAGCGATATTTTACGTTAAAGCCACACATATTGGTGTAATAACACTACTGATTTGTAGTCGGGGCAACTTTTACGGCCACCACACTTAACAAACGCTAGTGTGAATGATAATAAATACTGAAAGCATTTGGAAGCAACAAACACAAACAAGAGATAAAAGTAGCAGACTCGGTTTTATTGAATCTGTTCATGAGAAATAATGTTATTACAACGCCTCTCATGCCTCCTAGCACCGGTTTAAGCGATATTCTACTTTAAAGCCACACATATTGGGCTTGATGATCTCAAAGGACCTGTAAGTAATAGCACAACTGATTTGTAGTCGGGGCAACTTTTTACGGCCGCCACACAGTACTAAACAAACGCTAGTGTGAATGATAATACATACAGAAAGGGGGATCCATTGGAAGCAACAAACACAAACAAGAGATAGAAGTTATCTTTATTTCCAAACCTTGAAGTAAAACATTTCAAACACTAAACACTATATAGATTACAATATGGAAAAAAAATCAGTATATTAGTCAGCGCTGTTGGTTTGTCGCTACGCGAAAGCCCTTATCCGCCAATCACAATCAACCCTGGGTGTGTAAGACGCCCATAATCCAGTTTCGTTGACTGTGTTATGAAAAAGATACATTTCGACTGGTATACCTACTTTTAACCCTTAACTCGCTACATATATATAATGGACTGTTCTTTCTTTGAATTAAGACCATTCTATTTATGTGATAAAGTGGTGTTTTGGGGAAAATTACCGGACATTGTAAACCCTGATCAGACTGCGTTTTACTCGCAGGCTGATCTGGGTTTACAATAGACGCAAAGCTATTATAGTCGTGCTTAGCGGGTTAATGGTTAATTATATTTGCGGTACACCGTCGCGATACCTGCCAATACCGTCTCTTCTATAATTTATACAATCATGTTTTTTCCCTTCTAAATTGAGCATGGTTTATCTTCGTGGTTAACACTATACGTATACAATTTTAAAACGCTCAGCCCAACAAAACGGGACAGTCGATATAACAGTTGCTGGTACAGCGTTTTTGCGACCGGCATCGGAGCATAAACGTGTTTTTGCGATCGGCATCGGAGCATAAACGCGTTTTTGTGACCGGCTTCGGAGCATAAACATCATTCGATAAACTTTAACAATTGTTTTTTAAACGTAGTTGCTAAAGTCGAATAGGAAAAGTAGCATTCCCAGAAATCAGTCATCCAAAAGCACGCATTGAAATTGATTGTGTAAACCAGTTGATCAGTAGGCAATTTCGTCTTCAATTATTGTCAGTTGAGGGAAAACCTGGATGTGTTGTTAATGCTGGCATTGAGAAATATTTGTTAACTACGTAAATATATACATAATGGTTGCCACGGTTTCGACAAGAGAGGGATATTAATTGTATTAAGTTTCAATAATTCTATATAGCGTTTTCCTGTTTCCCTTGAGATTTTCAGGTTTCTGTGCAAAAGCAAGAGATGTGCCATAGGCTAATAATTTGATGATGCAGGAAGTAATTTAATAATTATATAGCTATTATTGTCGAAGGAAAACAGTGTAACATAAAACTTTACTTTACAGTGGCTTCTAATTTTATAAGGTAAATTTATAATTATGTTTTATTCGTTTTCCTTAGATTTATACATGTTATGGTTCGATGTAAATAAATGCAATTGATACTTTAAATTAATAGGTTCAATAATTGCTGTATGATTATAATTGGTGGTCAACTATTAGACTAAATGGTGAATAGAATGCTTTTAAAAAATGAGTAACAATCTAATATGAGTATTTCATTTAATTCCAAAATGTCAAATGTTATTCCACAGCACACAAAAACAGAATATCTTTAAATGTCATATTAACATTTGTAAAGATTCACTATCGGAAATATCTCATCAATTTGCATGCTCGTCTATTGGCAGTCTGTCAAAAAGACCAAGTAAACATCGTAACTTATAAACGTTGCCAAATCAAATAGTTTTGCTCGGCACATTATTGGCCATTTATTGCCTAGTAAAATGTCAGTCTCGTTTCACAGTGTCAGTCTTGTGCCATTTGATATATACTCACGGTCAATGAAAACGCACCACAAAACAAATTCTTTTAAAAGTTAGAATTTGAGGCATTATGACCAAAATATGATGTAACCCATATAACGAGTAGACATTTAAAAAACGTTATCTGCATATCTGGATTTAGTGCATTTCGGGGATTCTTCAGTTACATCGCACACATTTTTCCCCCCAATTTTTTCACAAAAATATTCAATGCATAATACTGTCAGAAGTCAAACAATTAGAGGCCAGTAAAACCAACTGTAACTTATTCCGAGACAGATTAATGTAGCTTGAAATGTAATGGGAAAGATTTCTTTTAATGAGTATCCCTAGTGAACAATGTTAAATGACAAGGTAACTGTTATACTGCTTGTCATAAAAGCCTACTAATAAAATACAGACATATTAATTATTAATAGGTCTGTGTAATAAACATATAAGACAAGTTAGGTATCAAGATTCAATTCTTAAAAAATAGAAAATATTGGTGCAGCAGTTTCATTCCAAATGGTTTGCGAATAATCCAATATCATATATGGTGTTAGTGGTGCGTTTTCATTGACCGTCAATATATATATACAGCTTTTCTAGCAGCTACCATATAATCACACATGTTTAGATTCACTAAAATAAAAAAACGTAACACACTTTTAGAATTAACGGTGATAATGTTGCTTCTCTGAGATTGTGAGGATTTTGAGATAATTTTTTATTCACATCGAGATTGTAAACAAGCATTTACTGCAACTTTAAAAATTCACACACGTTTCTTGCAAATCGCAGCAACGATTAAAATGTACGTTTTACCATCTCGATTCGCTGATTTATGATACAAATGTCATGTCTCGCATGTTGTTGGCGGTTTAACCCCATTCACAAAATACTAGCTAGTAATCGAATGCAAAATATAAATGTATTTACATGTTTACTTGCGGTATGCGCGCTTAGCTGAACACAATTCCTTTAATTTTAAGAAAGTTCTGAAGCAATAACACATAAATCGAGCGAAGCATTGATAATGTTTTTGCCGTGAGCCCGTTTAAAACATTTCCCAATATGTAGTTGAATTTCATCGAACTCGGTATGCTTGCTATGTGATGATGGTCTTGAAATGCTATTCTTAATAATGAGTCTAAATTAAATCTCTTTCGATCAGATTTGCAATTTTCAAGGAATACATCCATATTAAAAACACGACATTGCCCGTCGTGAACCTTTATTTACATTTAACTATTTCATTACGATGCACGAGTTTCCTTTAATTAATCACAACTACACGTATGATGTCTGAAGGAATCAAAATATTTTCGTATATTCTGGTATCGGTTTAACTTCAACGTTTGTCTGATCGATTCAAATTGGAAATTAGTTCGCAATCCAAGCAAGTAACGCATTGACACGTAATGGCAAAAACGTCTTATACCAAATAAAAATATGCCTAATGATTAAGTTCTGTAAATCAATATAAATTTCGTCGGCTCTTATACAAATGAGGAAAATGGTCCTACAGAAACTACAGGTTCTACATAACCTTCAGAAACCAAACACAATAGCACCGTAGTTCCCCACTGTACCACAAATTAAACCAACTTAGCGAATTAAATATTCAACGATGAAAAGGACAATACACAACACAAATAGTGGTGAAGACAGGGTTACCGACTTGGAAGCAATACAGCCTACTGAACAGTCAGTAGGCAGTATGGTCTACTGGTTAGTTTAAATCGTACACAACCTCACTATCATCCTGTCTTCAGCGCCCAAAATGGCGTATATGGAGAAAATAGAAATTGAAATATTCGCAAAAAGAGCTCAAGTAAAGTGTTATGGAAGTTAACACACACAATTAATATTCTCGAACAAGAAGTGTAGAACTCACATGACATTATTGGGTGTTTTTGGTTGTTCTAGTAATGCTACATATTTCCTGTTCGACTTTTATATCTATATTTGTGTATTAATATTTTGTTAAAAGTATATTTCATTTAATTTATACAAACCAAATACTTTGTTATCAATAAGTTTCCATTTTAATTGACCTGTTCGAAACTATTTGGAAACTGTATAATAGCTAAAATCATTACATGTTGCCAAATTCACGGTACTTAAAACAGAGGTCAATGTTTAAATATGTGCAATACTCTTTATTCTATAGTTTTAAATGGCTTACAAACATATGTCAACATCTGTTAAAAAGGTAGCATACCAAAATTAAGAAAAAATAATTACAAAATCAGTTAATTCAACTAGAGGTTGTTTTAGTAAAAACGGATGTCACCCCTAATAAGGAAAGGGCCATAAATCATATGAGTTTGAAAGATAGGATAACATTAGAAGTATATTGGCATATTTTTCCAGAATGGTTTGACATGAAACTATCTATTAAACACTTTAAGGAAGGATAAACATATCAGACAGGGAAAGCAGCATTCAAGGACGATAGTCAACCACAAAACACAAAAACAAACACGCAAACAGACAAACGAAAAGGCAAAAGTAATAAAAAAATGCAAACGACATCACAAACACAAAAGGGTTGACAAAAGGGCTACCGCCTTGGAACGGTCAATGGCAAAGTAGGACACTGGGGGTTTAAACCGGTGCTAGGGTGCACCAAACCTCACACTAACCCTACTGTCAACCCATTAAAACAGGACAGTGTAAATAAAGAAATCCACGCCATGATTTAATCTCTAACCAACAAGGCAGCATCAATAGGCAATATAAGTAAAACACAAATATGCTCGTGTAAATATAATACAAAAAAACAATAGCCTAGAAAGCCACAATGAAGGTACTCAATGATCTGGCAGAAGCCAGAGCAACAAGAAGAATTAAGAATTTTATTAATAGACAATCAAATGAACGCACAGCAAGTACTGCAAAACACAAATAACGTTATCACATGAAAAGGTAAAACTTTATTTAAAGTTACATTTTTGTCGATATTGTCATATATTATATTGACATGATGGTACTTAAAAGTAATATATTCAAAGTACTCTATTTAAGGTACTGATTTTACTGCAAACAAAATCAATTCTGGAATGTCACACAACAAGCACAAAACAACTTCTTTATTGCTTGTAGCTCCCAGTCTCTACCAATTATTCTAACACGACCTGCGAAGTCTTTCATATACACAAGGAACAGAGACAAATGTATGTTATTCTACGATAAAATACAGCTGTTCCATTAATTCCCCGCGTATATTTCATCCTTTGGAAGCGCCACGTTACATGACGTCACAATGTTAATTACAACAAACTTGCCATGCTCCCAAAGTTTCATTGCCGACAGAATGCGCATTTGGCTCAAGCAGGTGAGCAAACGTAGGCTTTAAACGTTGCACTCTCTCTCTTAACATTAAACACAATACAGAAATGGCTTGACTTTTTCAATCGAAAGTATACTTTGATTAAAAGATCTACTACATGACAGAGTTGTCCTTTCTGTAATTAATTGTGACTCCATTTTGTACAAAACACGTTGAGATTTATCTGGAATATTACGTGGAAATAGGTGTTTATAATAGTGTAGTATAGGCAATTTTCTGATTATACGTTTCTTTTTCCTTTGAGTATATAAATACAAAAAATAAAATAACATAGAAAGCCACACAGAAGGTACTCAATGACTTGGCAGAATCAAGAGCAACAAAAGAACAAACCATTGAGGGCACGACACGACAAGATTGCAGACAAACATCAAACGTCACTGTCCTATTGGGCTTTAGGTAGACGTCATCATCGGGTCCACAGCCTGTCGGTCATCCCACAATTAAAGAGGAAAGTATAGTGGCGAACTGTAAATGGGTCCACCAACAAGCATGAAGTGCGTTGCAAAATCATAAGGTCATAACCTCTTTTGTCTTACTGACCTTGACTGAACTCTACCCGATATAACGATCGAATAAATTGTCCACCTGTCTATTGCTGTATTGCCAGTAAATTTCTTCAAAACTCCTTGACGGTATATGGCAACGTTATCGTCAAATGAGATGTCTGTGTCATTACATACACAGCTAAATTTAATACCAGCAGTAAATATGATTTTGCTGTTTTTTCCTTCACTCTGCTTTTTTCCAGAAATAAAAGGCAGAGATAGTTCCTGTTGAAATTCATCAATAATTTGAACTGTCCTCCAAGCGATTGCTGTATTGATGAGTCACTGAAAGAAAAGTATTGAGTCTATCCATGAAAGGTAATATAAGGTGCTACACCTCCCACGAGGTCGAACATGAAATGTAGCATTCAAGGATAACAGTCAACTAAAAACATGCATGGAAACAAACAACAAGCAGTAGCGTTCTGCCCGTTTAAACGACCTTCTCCCTACGTTTTGAATATTTACACCAAAGTAAATATTTTGGATCTTAATTTCTTAATCGTGTTAAAGAAATATGTCATATTCGTAATAAAACTAGTACAAAATTCAAAACAGGAAATGAACACAGTCAACCAAAAACACGCATTCAATACAAACAAAAATTACAAAAATAAACAGAAGTGACACCAAAAACATAAAATTGTTGACAAAAGTTTTACCGCCTTGGAACGGTCAGTGACCAAAAAGGCCGCTAGAGTCTCAAACGCAGCTCTCCTTATCAATAAAGGATTACAGAATGCTGAACATATTTGTGCTGAAAAAATGTTTATACTAAATGTTTATATACTTAAAAATGAAATTGAAACACAAATGCAATTATCTTTAAAAGAATATGTATGCAACTTGTTTCTCATAAGCCATACCAGATGGCTGGGTGTTTGATTTTATCCAAATTTTTATTTCATTTGAATCTGTACATGTATATATACTAAAGCAAAAAAAACGCAACTCGGGAATTTAACAGGTATATAATGGACACTTAATTCCACGTAATATTCCAGAGAAATACCAAGATGTTTTGTAAATCAAAAGGTTGAAGCTAGTTACAAAAAGGACAACACTGTGCTGGTGTAGACCTTTTAATCACAATACACTTTGAAACACGAAATTTATAATTGTTGAAGTTCCGCTGTGGAAATTTGAGCTATTTCAGTACTGAATTTCATGTAAAGAGATAGCAATATTTTACAGCCTATGTTTGCACACCTGCTTGAGCTGAATGCGTATTCTGTCATTAATGAAACTTTGAAAGGATAACAACTGGTGTGTTATGTGTTATTTTAGTGTTTTTTTCTAAAAGTAAAGGTCAAATGTAGACATTTACCATTAGATTAACAGCAGCATATTATACATACAATATATAGCAAACATTTCCAAGTTGCGTTGCTTTCTTCCTTTGGTATACATGTAGTTGTTGTTCAGTACACTTTTACACTCTTTCAGAGGAGTGTGATTGAATACGTAGTAGCGATACTGTATCAAGTGTATGTATATATTTAGTTACAGAATCATGTGTTTGTATCTATCTATTTAGTTAGAGTATCATGTGTATGTATCTATTTAGTTACAGTATCATGTGTGTGTATCTATTTAGTTACAGTATCATGTGTATGTATCTATTTAGTAACAGTATCATGATGTATGTATCTATTTAGTTTTAATTGCCTTCGTGTTTCTGTCTTGAAACAGTATCCGGTGACTTTAGTTAGCTTACGACAATAAGAAAGGAGTGATGTTTTGCACACGCTTGACCTTGATAGTCAAAAACTTACATAAACTGTACTATCAGCTGTTATATAAAATTGCAGGCTTTGCACTATTTTCTTCTCATTCCAGTTTAGACCACCGAGGCAGGACGTGTTGCGGCTGTCAGGAACCATGTGACTGCGCAAGGCATGCCGCTGTCTGGAATAAATTCCACACAAAACCGAGGGGAGGTCGGTCATTATTTGTGTTCATCTTTTATCCTGCTTTTAAAACGTGGCCCCAAAGAGGGACGCTTACACTTCATACTGAAACTGGACGACGCTGGATCTACAACGGATTCAGCACCAGCATGGACGGACGACCATGGATGCCAACGTTGGAATAACTCCGTGGGACACCCACTGGTCCTGTAAGCTGCAAGATCAGTGTGTGCATTGGAGGAGCCATTACCACGCGCAAAATCCACCAACACGGACTCCACGAGCGATGGGATTGACCTACTGGCAACTTCTAATCATCTGTTTCTCTTGATAGGCTGAGACGAGTTCGAGCCAGAAATTAGATTGACTTAGTCACAGTTCTGCAGGCAATCCGATTGGCCAAAATCTACAGTTTCAACAAGTGATCTTATTCGAGAATGTAATCATCTACAGACTATATATTTTGGACTTCTGCGCTCCTACCAACTCTTCTACTGCTGTTCTACAGTAAACTTCTTTGGACGAGGGATGTCGGCTTCTACCGGAGTCTTCGCAACTGTAATTAAGCGACTCTTATATGGTTTTTATAATTGCACATGGTAAGGTAGTAATGAACAGTTCCTTAACATTGTTCACCTTTATAACTCAATCTTATAATTACACACTATAGCAGTGAACAGATTATTTGTGTTGTAATGCACACACTAACTCACACGTATCCATAATAATAATAATAATAATAATAATAATAATAATACTAATAAATGCTTTATTTAATGATGGTAACTCAATCCATTTACAACAATTGTTCTCCCTAGAGGCCATCAAATGAAGAAACACGTAACACACACACATGGTTATATACATCAATAATATACAATTCTGAAGAGTTTCCTGTTGTAAAATCAAAAGACCCTATATATAAATATTTATATACGCATAAGTTATTTTTAAAGTACTTAACCAAATGCAAGCAAATTAAAATTAACTAGTATTACCTGAAAGATAAGAAAAATATTTCTTTTTGAATTCTTTGATATATTTGGTTTGTCGCATTGCATGTGCGATCGAGTTCCATAAGACAGCAACAGAATAACGAAGACTTTGTTTTGGGACAATTAGATCACCACTTGAACAAGACCTTAATTTTTTTTTTTTTTTTTTTTTCAGTCACCAATGGTGACCCATTTATTCTCCCCGTAATTTGGCATGTTGTGGGTCGGGGAGGACCATCCCACCGCACGCCTTAAAAACAAACACATCTATAATATTATACAATACACAAGTGATATACATAATAAAATCATCTATTATTTGTATTCAATATGAGAATTCTGTATAAATGGTTGTCTTTTAAAGATTTAGCTTGTTTGTGTTGTGTTTTATCTCTATTTGTGTAATAAAAAGTCACTATTTAGAAGAGTACTGTTTTTAGGGGAAAAGATAGAAAAAACAAATAACTATAATAAATAAGGAGAAAAAAAAAAAAGTGTTGTTTATGTTCCCCCACATGATCACATTTCACATCTCACTCCTTGTTATATAATATAGAATATAAGACCGTTATCAAGGTTATGTCAGTTCCTTGGCCAGAATATTACAGAAAACACAAAATGGAAGGGTGAAGTCTCTGATATTTACAGATCAAAACTAACTAAAAAGGTTCTTATAGTTGCTCCATTTTTTAACAAATGGTTCGAGTACATTGTTTGTTGTTGCTATACATTCCAAAATACTAAACGATTTTCTTATTCTGTTTTTAAAGGCCTCTATAGACAGTTTACTTTGTAAATGTTTGGTTGAGAAAATATAATACTTCATTTCAAGTAGTATGTACAAATCGGCTGGTGTTAACGTGTTACTAATATTAAATATAAATGATTTTTCTGTGAAATGTAAATATATGTTATTGCTGGACAGCCAAGTTTTTAACTTATTAAGAATCGATTGGGTTTCGGGACAATACCAAA
Organism: Cyrtodaria siliqua; assembly: GCA_037043455.1. Taxonomy (NCBI): domain Eukaryota; kingdom Metazoa; phylum Mollusca; class Bivalvia; order Adapedonta; family Hiatellidae; genus Cyrtodaria; species Cyrtodaria siliqua. The sequence continues at coordinate 307,317 of JAWPHD010000906.1, forward strand.
GCATATGTGTTAATGTTTCCTCTTCTTGACAATACTTGCACATTGGACTATCAATGATGTTTATTTTATGAAGAAATTTTCTGGTTGGAAGAATTCTATGGTTTAACCGTACTTGAAACCATTGTAATGTTGTATTTGTTGAGGATTTAAAGGGGGATATGTATATATCATTCCATGTTTCTTCCTCTATATTATAAATTTCATCCCATTTGGATTTTGAAGTTGGTTTGCTGGGGTTTTGGTTAATAATATTATAAAGGTCCCTTGATCCATGTTTGTTCTTAATAAATGGAATGATATTAAAAGGAAGAATAGGACTTTGTATTTTTTCCATTCTTTCTATGGAGATATTTTTTCTAATGTAAGCTTTAATTGCCGCAATAACTCCATTGTATAGCAGAAAATGTGCATTTACATTATACAAGTTATTAAATTCCTCAACAGAATAAAAGTTTCCATTCTCATCTATTAAATCATTAAGTTGATGAATACCTTTTGAATACCAAGATTTGTAAAATATTACATTACCTCCAATTAAAATATTAGGATTATAAAATAGTGGAGTTGTTGAACAATTGTTAGCACAGAAAATGCCCTTATTTAGTTCTAAAATATTAATGTAAGCTTTTAACACATCCTTCCAAAATATGTTAGTCATTTTTATTATTAATAATTCTGCAAAACCTATCCCTAGGTTTATTAGGTCTTTTAAGTTTATAATATGGGTAACTATATGTTGCCATTGTCCACCTTTAAACATGAGTCTTCTAATCCAAGTTGCCTTAAGTCCATATATGAATGCTTGGAGATTAATCATTTTCAGACCACCCTCATTATACTGTTTAATTAAAATGCTTTTCTTTATCTTTGCTGGTCCCTCCCATAAGAATTCATAAAACATGTCATTTATTTTTTTAATAATTGAATCATTTGGGTTAGGTAATGAAATAAATAAATGATTAAGAATAAGTAATAATATTGTTTTAATTACTGTTATTTTACCAATCGGTGTAAGATATCTACGTTTCCAAAGTTTGATTAGGTTTTGTATTTTTTCTAACTTATCATTATAGTTTATATCAATTATCTTATCAAGATCAACATTAAAGTGTATACCTAACAATTTAAATTGGTTGCTTCCCCATGTTAATTTCCACTTGGTTTTAATTGAGTCTGTACTGTATTTTCTTGTCCCAATCCAAACTACCTGAGTCTTGTCAAAGTTCACCCTGAGTCCAGAAATGTTGGCAAAATAGGAAAGATCATCGAGTGTTTCATTGAGTGAAGTATCTGACCCATCCAGAAAAATGGAAGTATCATCGGCAAATTGTGAAAGTTTATATTCCATATCATTTATAGATATTCCTTTAATTTTTTTGTTGTTTTGTATTTTTATTGCTAAAATTTCAGCACATAATATAAATATATAAGGCGATAATGAGTCCCCCTGACGGCATCCCCTGCCTATGCTGAAAAACTCAGATAAATTACCTCCTTGATTAACCGCCAGTTTCGCATTTCTATAGACAATTTTTATCCAAGAAATTATCGAGTTTCCAAAATTGAAATACTTAAGAACGCTGTGAATAAATTTCCATGAAAGAGAATCAAATGCCTTCTCAAAATCAACGAGTAAAATGAGTCCTGGTAAATTATTTTCTTCTGCAAACTGCATGATATCAAATGTCATTCTTGTGTTTTCCCCCATATATCTCCCTGCAATAAAACCTGTTTGATTTTCATTAATTAGTTTGTTTAAGATAGATTTTATTCTATAAGCAATGGCCCCTGATGCAATTTTATAAACACAGTTTAAGAGAGAAATTGGCCTATAATTTTTTAAAAATCTTCTTGGTTTGTTATCTTTAGGGATAAGTGTAATAATACCCTCTTTCTGTGTTACAGACAGTTCCCCATTAATATACCCACAATTTATAGCTCTCACAACAAAATGCCCCAGTTTCTTCCAAAATACTTTAAAGAAGTCAGCCCCAAAACCATCAGTACCCGGCGAACGATTATTTTTCATACAAAATAGCGATAATGATGCTTGCTGATAGGTTAATAGGCCCTCTAATGACTTAGATTCCTCCTCATTCAATTTGGGTAGACTTAGTCCTGACAATTCTTTATCTAGATCTATTGTTTCTAATATTTCATCTCTTCTGGAGTATAGAGATTTGTAGAAGGTTTCAGTTTCTTTTAGAATATCTTTCTGATCTGTGATTATACTCCCATCAGGCCTTTCAATTTTGGGTATAATTTTACTAGTAAAGTTGTGCGTCTCTAAATTGCAAAAATATTTAGTTGGTTTTTCTCCATCTTCTATTAATTGAGCTCGTGATCTAATAAGAAAACCATTCATTTTTTGCCTACGAAGTAACAGTAGTTCATCTTTTAATAGTTCAAGAGTGGGTATTTGATCAGGAGAGAGTCTTTGTTCTAAATGTTGTATTTCAAGAACAAGATCATTTTCACGTTTTTCATTTACTTTTTTTTTGTGGCTTGAATATGATATTGATTTTCCTCTTAATTCCATCAACAATGTATCCAAAAATAATTGATCAGTAATTGTAAATTGAAGTTCATTATTTGGTATGTTGTTAATGTAATCAATATTATAAATTGGAAGCGCATATTGAATTTTAATTTCATCTATTTTGTTATTCATTATATTTAAATATTCAATATCATTTAGAAGCGAATTGTTATGTTTCCAAAGAGGTTTGCCCTTTATAAATTCAGTGAAGTTGCAGTTTAACATGGTAATTGAATGATCTGAGCGGTAGCTAGCTTCAATAGTACACTTATTTACAGATGATAAAAGGTTTTCAGAAACTAAAAAGAAATCTAGTCTTGCTTGTTTTAATGGTGTCTTCTTTCTCCATGTGTACCTTCTTAAATTGGGATAAAATTCTCTATATGGGTCAATAAGATAATAGCAAGTTTTGATTTCTAACAGTTTTGCACGCGCATTTTTATTGTTAATATGTTTATAGTTATAATAATCTATCTCAGGATCTTGGACCAAATTAAAATCTCCACATAAAATCAGGCCATTATTATTATTCATGGTCTCTACAGTTGTCATTATCCTATCAAAAAATGAAGGGGAATCTGTGTTTGGGCCATAAAGTGAAATAAGGGTTAATCTCTTGTTATTAACAGTTAAATCTACAGTTATAAAATTTCCCTCAGGGTCAGATATATAATTATGTACTTTATAGTCTAGGTTTTGTTAAAAAGTATAGCTACTCCTCGGGCATTTCATTTACCTGAGCTGAAAATACACTCATTACCCCATTCTGAACGAATAAACTTCTCTGTTACAGGTGTTGAATGTATATCTTGTAGGCAAAAGTCGTTTTTCTGCTGACCCAAGGCCCTGACAATTAACGGACATTATTTTTACTTCAGTCATTTATGTATAAAAGAAAAATGTGTAAATATGACCAAGTGAGAGAGAACACATACAACAATGAAAAAATGAAAAACAGTATACAGAACCAAAAAGCAATTCTGCATATACAAGAAGCCATTTAATCTCACATTTTGGCTAAAACCTAATTATTGATTTTCTATATAAAAAAAATCGATTAAACATTCAAGGACATTTGCAAACTATTATTTTGAAATTTTTTTAATTTAAAAATTACCTGTTCTGAGTCTTCATTTAGTAAGTTCACCAAGGTTTGTACACAGTAACAAGTTAAAAACAAACACATTGCTATTTAATTAACATTGACTAATCGTAAGCAGCTGTGTTTGAACAATTTTTATACTATGTTTCAAGTAATTCTATTTTCGTAATAAAAATGTGAATCATTTTTTACCATTAATTTGTATTTTATTTAATTACAATGTAAACTTTTACAATTATTTATATCCATTATTGTTTACAACTTGATTTGTCATTTTTATGTAAACTGTTCACTTTTTAATTGATGTAAATGTTGTTAAACAGTAGGTATCCTATCATTTCAAAAAGCTGTACGACCTAAAGGTATATTTAATAACTTAAAAATAATCTATTAATAAAATATAGATACTAGCCCTCATCTATACTGTGACATGTAACATCGAATATTCCATATTTTTTACTAAGTACTGTAAAACTGTAAGTACCTTGCATTTCTATAGCCTAATTTATAAATCGAAAAAAATCTTATAATAAAACATATATAACACCATTAATCTATACCGTGATATCGGTATGAAGAGTATCCATAGGAAGTGTTGTTCTAAATAGTCAATATCTGTTAGTAAGCAATCTTATCTATAGTAAGTATGACATCAATCAGCAATGTATTTATATCAAGTATGATATCCGTACAAGAATGTAATCAGTAAGATGATATCAGTAGACAATGTATAGATCTATAAGATGTATGCCATCACTCAGCAATCTTATCTATAATAGGTATGATATCGACAAGCGATGTATCTATTAAAATTATGACATTGCTGTCTATAACAAGTATGATATCAATAGACCCAGCATCCATTAAAAACTATGATATTCAATCAGCAAGATGTCTAATAAGTATGTTATCGATAAGCAATGTATCTATAAAAATATTATATCACTAAGCAATCTATCTATAATAAAATTCTATGAGATGTATGATATTCAATCAACAATCTGTCTAATAAGTATGGTATCAATATCTATAATAAATTTCATGTCAACAGACAACCTATCTATAAATAAGCATGGTATCAATAGACATAATATCTATAAATCCTATATCTATACATAATGAATATATAAAGAGCATGATATCCATAAGCAATGCATCTATAAGAAGTAAGATATCATTCAGCAATATATCCATGATATGTATTAAGGTATGATATCAATAACCTATGTATCTATATGAAGTATGATATCAGTAGAGTATATATAGCCAAGCAATGTATATATATAATATATATACCTGTATATAAAAAGATCTAAACAAACTTATTAATAGGTAATGTATCCTTTAGATGTATATATGCAATTCATGATCTTTATCATCTTGGAATAATTCCGCATAAAGTGTAATATTTACCAAAGCAAACATGAAAAACTCACCCATGAAAGACTGCATTTTAAAATTTAACCTAATTAAATCCAGAATTTTCTAATCCAATAAATACACAATCTTAATATAATGCATGTAGAGAGCCACTGTCTTGCATAAAGTCTCACTGAGTTCTCATGTGGTAATTAGGGGTACAATAGGTAGGACATAATCCTAACTGTAATTGCTGGTCAGTGATCCTTAAAAGTCTCACTTAGTTCTAAATATATAGACCATATACCCAGAGTAATTTCTTTAGAGATCAGTAATAACTGCACAATAATACTGTTGCAACTGTAGTAAAATCCATCGGCATAGGCACGTAGTCATAAATTGACCCATATTAGTTCAGTACTGTCAAATCCATTGAGAGTGTCGATCACTGCTTAAGGACCCATCCAACATCATCATTAACCAAGACCTTAATTTATAAGAGGAATGAACCTTTTGAAACAAAGATGTAAGATAGTCTGGAGCAAGATTATTGTCTTTTCTATATATTTTTATTTTTTATAACAGCATTTTTTCACACAATCAACTATAGTAAAACTCAGCAGAGATAGTTTGTGGATTTGTATACAAACTGAAACATTCGTACTTGATTATTTTATCTTTGCACTTATCTATGTTAAATCATTTGTTAGGTAAAATATATATGCTGGGTTTTAAAAAAAAAAACAAAACATCTTTACAATTATCATTGAAGGGGTATTAAAGTAGCAAAATAAATATCTTGACAATTATAATTTTTTTCCGCTTTCAAGTGTAAAAGGGACATACAGCAATCTGGTTTATTTGTAAATAAAACTTTTGAAAGATCCTCGGTGTCCCTCTTTCAGAAATGTGTATTTTAAATCTTCTTTTGAAATTGTAAAGATGTTTTAAAAAAAACCTCCCTATTTATACAGCTTCTAATTATGATATGCATTTTTGTATGTAAGTATATGTGGAAACTGTTTATATATAAATATGATGCATATTACATACATATCTGTACGGTTTGTTGAGGGGTGGCCCACCCCGACCCTCACAAACCTATTACGGGGTGAATAAATGGATTACCATTCATTTGGTAATCGAAATTAAAAAAAAGATTATTGACGCATTTGTAAACATGTACTGACTGATGAAATTTTATTCGACCATGGACATTTAATCATTTAAGCTCTTTAAATAAGGGTTTTGAAGATGCATCACATGGCTTATTAAGGATGATCTGAGCAGCTCTCTTTTGGATTTTGTGGATACTATTAATACTGTTGCTAGAACCCTTTCCCCAAATAGTGTCCCCATAATCCAAAATGTTTGTATATATGCATTGTAATACATAATTCTTGTTTCATGTGTGAGAAATATTTTTGATTTTGCACAAAAGATTAGTTTTGTTTTTAAAAAGAAAGTACAAAGATTATCAACATGGATGTTCTATGAGAGTTTTTTTATCAACATATACCCCTAATAATGTTTGACTGTACTTTTTCTATTTCTAAACTGTTAACATAATTGTTTTACTTCATTATTAACTTTAGACAACTTTTGAGATGTACCTATAATCATATATTTTGTTTTCACTTCATTTGCTGAGCCCATTGTTCTGTTTGTTTGAGACTAAGCTGGCTATTTTCTTGTATAAATTCAAGATTAGGACCAGACGTAGACAATGTTACATCGTCAGCAAATGTGTCTGTGTTTGTATTTTCTACATAAAGTGGTAGGTCTTTGACAAACATGATACATAGAAGTGGTCCTAGTATTGGCACTTGTGGTACCCCTGTTTTTATAAGATTAGGCTTTGAAAGCTCTGTCGAAATTTGTATATTCTGGTATCGATTTGTAACGTATGTGTTGATCCATTTTAAAGTATATTGATCAAATTTATAACTTTCAAGTTTAACAAAAGTTCATGGTTAACTAGATCAAGTGCCTTTTTGAAATCAATAAAAATAAATATAAAAGTCGAACAGGAAATGCAGCTTTCACAGAGCACAGTAAACCCCAAAACACGCAAAACGACAAACATGAATGGCAATGTTAATAAGAAATAAAGGGGGACAGTGTAAATAAAGAAATCCCCGCCATGAGCTATTCTCTAAGCAGCAAGGCAGCATTAGTAGGCAATATAAGCAAAACACAAATATGCTCGTGTATATATAAATACAAAAGAAAATAGCCTAGAAAGCCACAAAGAAGGTACTCAATGACTTGGCAGAAGCTAGCTCTGAGCAACAAGAGAATAAACCATTGAGGGCACGACAAGACAAGATTGCAGACAAACAGCAAACGTCACCGTCCTTTTGGGTTTTATGTAGACGTCATCATAGGGTTCACAGCCTGTCCGGTCACCGCACAATTTAAGAGGAAAGCATTGTGGCAAACTGTAAAGGGGTCCACCACCAATCATGCAGTGCGTTGCAAAATCATAGGGTCATAGCCTCTTTTGATAAACCTTTTAACACGTTTAACAAAGGTAGTATGAAAGTGATCTTACGAAGTTTGTAAACACGTCACCATAAAAGTCAGGTTGTGATAATTCTTGTCGCTAAAGAGTTCTTATATTAGTTTTATATTTGGAAAGAAGATCAGTGTTAGGATAACGTTGTACGAAAGAGTATGATAATGGACCTTTGGAAACGGCCGAGCACGACACATACGAAATATTGTAGTCTCGGTTTGATTGAGATTGTTCATGAGCGGTAGTGAAATATGCTAGCTACCGCTCACGCCCTCTAGCCCCGGGTTGAGCAGAACTCAATTTTCATAAAAATCAACACTTCAGAATTTTAACCATCCCGAAGATGGCAAGCATATGGGGGTGGATATAGCAATATTTGTATCTTTATTTCATCCCCTATTTCCAGCGGCGTAAATTGTATGCCCCGAAGAGCGAAATAAACAAAAAGGAATGTAGTTGGGAGCAGCGGTTATGAAGCCTGCGTATCACAAGTAACAGCCAAAAGACTAAATTAAAAAGTAGACAACATATCCTATGAGTGGTTAAACAATACCCAGAGCCTTTTATCGGCCGGAGTAGTGGAACCACCGAATCGCAACTTAAGTAAGAAAACAAAAGAAATTGAAAATGTACCAACGATCACTAAATATAAGTATCGGGCTCAGCGATCTCCAAAGATCGAATGGATAACAGTACTGATTGCAAGCGCGTGGAGACGTTTTACTGCCGCCACACTGCACAAGCAACGCCACTGTGCTATAAAAAAGAGTATGATAATGGACCTATAGAAACGGCCGAGCACGACACATACGAAATATTGCAGTCTCGGTTTGATTGAGACTATTCATGAGCTGTAGTGAAATATGCTAGCTACCGTTCACGCCCTCTAGCCCCGGGTGGAGCAGATCTCAGTATTCATAAAAATCAACAGTACAGAATTTTAACCATCCCGAAGATGGCAAGCATATGGCGATGGATATAGCAATATTTGTATGCCCATCTAAATGAGAATAATTAACAATAACAAAATTAAAATCATCTCTCTTGTCATAGATTTTGCTAATTATTTTACCATTTTCAATATAGAGATGTAAATCGAGAAAAATAGCATTAGTATCAGAAATATTAGCTTTGTTAAGTTGAAGTTCTTTAGGATATATATTATTAACCATATTAGAAAAGGAAGGGCAAAAGCAAGTTCAGTGACAGGTCCATTATTCAATACTTGTAGTAACATATCTGTTAGCTGTGTTAATGCTGTATGGCAGGAATTAGATTTTCTAAAGCCTGATTGTCCCCTATAAATGAGACCATGCATTTCCAGATAGTCAATAGATTGATTGGCTAGTATTTTTGATAAGATGGGTAAAATAGAAATTGGTCTGTAATTACTTGGATATCATCAGCATTACATTTTCTATTTTACGCTTGCGTAAAACCTTGCTTGTCTTCTTTTGAAATGCTCGCCAAAATGCCTGGTGCAATAGGGCGAGGGCTATTGCACCAGGGTAAAGAAAACATTATCATCCATATTATTTTCTTGTTTGATGTTTTCTCTTACTGTACTGGTGTTCTTTTGCATATTATAGACGGGTGTAAAAATAATTAAAGATTTTGTCAATATTAATCTCTTACACACTCCCACTATGTTAACTTTGCTGATAATAGAGACCTTGACTAACAATTATAATTAAATGCATTAGTGAATCGGAATTTGTAACTGGAGGCCCCGGGTTCAATCCCCCGTGGTGCCACTGAGTTTCGTCGATGTGTTCTTGGGCAAGACACTTTCCCTTAGCCTCGTCCGTCGGATGAGGACGTAAACCGGGCAGTCCCGTGTATCGGTCTATCCTCCGAGCACGTTAAAGAACCACTGGAATCTATTCGATATTAAGAGTAGGGCACGGTTCCCGGATTCCTATGAATCCTTCCCCACTTTCTGGGGCGGCTCTAAATAACATATACTGTGTTGATGAGCCGTTAAACAACATGCAATTCAATTAGTGAATCGGAAGTATATAACAGATTTAACATTACACGGAACTACCATAAATACTTATTAAGATTTCACATAAGGAATACCTAATTGCAATATATAACACTAATGAAAATAATATGCAAATTGTGAGAAAAAGAAAACACTCAGTTCGTCCTTGTACTTCATACCAAAATACCGAGAAGCAAGACACCAATTTGTCGTCTAACAATAAATGAACACGTTAATCCGCTGTATTTATTATAAAACGATTGCCAATTAGCACTAGCGTAACTACCGTAGAGACATCAGTGTTATACGTCCCTTATAACGATTGTCAATTAGCACTTAGGGACATCAGTGTTAGTGGTTTCAGATCGATGTCGGTGCGAAAAAACTGGGAAACTTCCATTGCGGAATACGAGTGATTTGATATAATTCTATATACTTAACATTTCATCCGATGACAATCAGATATATACTGAAAGAAATAAGTTTAGCAAGTAATCATGGTAATATGGATATCTAGCTTAAATAAATATATTGTAATTTTATAATGTGGAGTATTTGAAAACATTGGAATGACATAGGGTGATATTCTTTTTCATCTGTTATTTGTGTTCCAATGTAAGTATCAGAGTTATCTCCCATTTAGTTGAAACAGAATATTTCACATTTAAAAAATACAAATATGGTAAAAAGCTGGATTAAACTTTATTAAAAAACTGTTCTGGGTCTCAAGTTATAAAAACCGCAAAACCAATTGACATTAACCTTACCATTATAAAGATATAGGGAACCAGAGTTTACCATTTGTGAAATTACCTCCCTTTACTTTGAAATAAAAACGCAATTATAATTTCTGCATAGCTGATAAATTGAAACATTTTGATTGTTTTTTCGCAGATATCATTTGAAATCAATGCCCTGTATATAATCCATAATTATGTTAATTATATTGTTTAGAACCTCTGCCACGCATAGTCTAGAACATGAGCAATGGGATTTACCATGTTATTTACTTGCTAAACTTATTTCTTTTATTATATTACAAATAAGTGAGTTTAAAAGGTTACATTTCTATCGCATTGCACCGATGGACCACATATTTATTTTCTGCATCTTATAAATGCCCTAAAGAATGACCTTGTATATGTTTATTAACAATTTATTAGAATACATACAGTAAGTAATTTTGTTTTCAATTATCAAATAGAACTGATTTTCTGACACACAGGAAATAATGTATTATAGCAACGTTTTCCTTTTTAACTGAGGATTACAAGTCGAATGTTTTTAAGTATTTTCTTTAGATCATGTAGATAGACATACCGATAATCTACACTATTGTAGAGGAAACACATTTAAAGAAACTAACCCGCCAAATAAAAGCAAAATTGCACTACAAATTAGCACTTCAAAACTCTATCAAGGTGTTCAGGTAATTATGTATTTGTGCCGATTAAAAGTAACCGTTTATTAACGGATTCTAAAAGAACGTTATTGAATATGTGCAAAATGAATTATGCGTTGGTAACTTTTAATTCGGCACTCCAGTTTCAGGGTTTGGCCTGTCTGATTAAAACCGTTTATATTGTGTCTAGAGTTTGGATTCTCAATATATTCACTTATATATATACCTCATCGGCATTCGGTTTAGAAATTGTGTATATTGTTGGCGGGATAGCTACTTTAAGCGCTCTACATTTGTATGTGGCGTCCTTGGCCAATTTGTTAGTGTCTCTGGCTTGAAATCACTTCCGCTCAACGCTATGGGATAGAACCCTCATGGGACCAGGTATCTGTATGTGAAGAAGCTAGCAAGCTATCCAGCTGACGTGCGTACGTCGGAACGAACATTGCCCGGAGAGGCACATGTGGTCTTCCTCCACCAGTGGAAGCTGAAAGGTCGCCATTGACTTTAGCTGTTGTGCGACTATAAAATCCAATTCAGTTATATTGTATTCTATATGTATTTACCCTAACGGTCAATATACATAGAAAACTGCCAGATCACACGCCTAGAACGTTCATTTATTTAATATCTTTGAATTAAATATAAAACCATTTCTTGCTGACATACCTATTTAAAGGTGATATCTATATAGGAGACAGTATCATACAGTAACTGATTACTAAATAGTATATATGGAGAAACAAGCAAGGTTTTACGCAAGCGTAAAATAGCTGCCGAGAGAAGTTAACATAATAATATATCAAGTCACGGGTGTTAAAACAATACTCAAAAAAATAAATGTTGTCACGGAGATATAAACACGCCACGACCGTTTTTTCTTACATTCTTCCCGATTTTTACCATCAGTTCTTCCTACCAAGCATTTTAATCAATGTGGGCGACCTTGCTTTTTTCTGTTCAAATACCTTGACATGCCTTATATATTGATTACAGTTACCTTGTAACACGACGTGCTAGAATTACACATCAGCACAAAAATACAGCTGTTCACATGTAAGGGATACGTGTGCGTTAGAGTGTGCATTACAACACATATAAACTGTTCACTGTTACCATGTGTAATTATAAGATTGCGTTATCAAAGTGAAAAATGTAAAAGAACTGTTGCTACCTTACCACACAGACATATTAATAAACAGATAAGAAACTCCCTATCTGAACCAACAAAGTAACCAAAATATCACGTGTCACCTGAACTTTTCCTTCTATCTTCTCTCTCAATTATTCATTGATTTTGGTGAGATTACATTCAAAAGATTCACAGTGAATAGCAAAATGGGATTATAATAGTTTCTGTTTATTTTCAAAATAAAAAATTGTATAAAAAGATGTTTAAAGTTAAAAATGTCATGATGTTTTGCTTTTCTCTTAAAAATCAAGTTTTTTACATAGTCGAAGTTTCCGTCAAGCTCCTGTTTTTGTCTAAATGTAAGAGAAAACAAAAAACTATCATTGGAAAGTAATCCAAATTTGTGATGGTATTTGGCATGAATGAAACTTGTATCTTTGTATCTATAAAACTCTTCATGATATGTGTGTTTAAAGCTGGGAAATATTTTGTGAAATTTTCGCACTGTGCCACGTGAAATTTAGATAATTTTCATAGTGTCCAATCTATTTGTTATTAGGTCTGTGCTTACCATCAGCAATAATGAAAACTAAAAAAAAAGGAAATCAGCAGGCTTGAACCCTACCTTCCTGGGCACTAACACGGCGCCTCGATCAACTGCCCTATTGAGGATTGTGAATTTTTCGACGCTAATATACATATAATATTAATGATTACATGCTACATTTCAGTGGATTGGTTTACGAAAACGTCATTTCAGCAAGTTAAATCGTAACCTTTCAACATTACAAAATAAGTGTTTATACCATTCAACTTTTCAGACGAGTTCTCTAGGAATTCAAGTTGTAAAGCATGTTTATTGCCACTTACATGAGACACAGTATGTTAACCATAGGCAGATATAATACCCATATAAGACTCAGCTGCCTTCGGCAGCTGAATAAACACATCGACTAGTGTATCTTGTTATCTTTTATTCTTCACCAAGGTTTACATATTAAGCAAACAGCAATGGAATCTACATAGTCTATGCATGATAATAATGTCATTATGGCGGAATGGCAATTTAAGCACAATTCAATGTAAATAGTAGCAAGGTAAGGGAAAAAGAATCTCTAAGTTGACTCTGCACAAACTCTAGACAGTCAACATAATATATTGTCTATATCTAATATGTGATTAGGTGGGAGGGAGATATTGTGTTTATTTATACATATCAATGTATTCTATAAAAACAAAACAAAAAGATACGTTTTGATGTTCCTTTCACCGTCATATCAATACCATACACATTTATAAAATTTAATGCAGTTTTAATTATGTACACTATTGGTGGATACTATATGGATACTATATTAAGTTTTGTGTTTTGTATTTTTTTCTTAAACTAAAAAGAAATGTATATGTTCATCAAGATTCAAGATTCAATATTGACTCTAAAGTATGGACAAAGAAAGATAATAATTCACAGACGATCTTATATCTCAGTATCTTTACAAGATTGCAGTATGTCAATAAACAAAGAAAACACATGATGCACGTGATGTTCGAGCGTATTGCAGTTTATACGGTAGCCGCTTTATTCTATCAGTCATGTGTAATCACTTTCACTTGTGGACATAAATGTAGCATTTCGTTTAGCATTGTGGTGAGTAATTCTCTTTCTTTTGTCCTATATTTGCCCTAGTCTGGGTTTGGTGTAAACATATGTACAGTATTATATCTCGATTGTGAAACTACTATTCATTTAACAAAGAACCTGATCGTACGAAAGCGAAACGATAGAAACATGTTAGATGGATAAGCATATAAATAGTAAACAAGTGATATATGTCCTTTGTTTCATTACTTTTTCTGAGAAAACCGAAATAGAAAAAGAAATGAAAAGGGGATATTTACACTTTAAAGCGAACATGTTTATATTTTAAACTTATAACAATATTTCTTCTACATAATACATCTTTTGTCTAAACAATTCACTATATATCACATTCAGTTTGAATTTGCATACTAATTAAAGTTTTTCATTATGATATCGATAAAAACACACAGTTTCTTGAGTATAATCGGCTGTTTAACAGTCATTAAGTTTTCAAATTTTATAGCATTTGGCTGTCTAAAATAGTACGGTTTTATATATTTGGTTCTTTGTTCCTTGAATTGGTTACAAACTAATAAATAATGGAATTCGTCACCGACGTCATGTTCGCAATACATACACCGTCTTTCATTTAAAGGTATACTTTGCCATCTTCCAATTTCTATTGGAAGCCTATGGTTTCGTGTGCGGAACATAAAAAATCGTTTACAAAGTAAGGGAGGCAATAATGTGATATATGGGCTTTGTTCAAATGTGTTTTTAAACATTCTATAAATAGTACTCGATGATGAGATATTAACAGTCGATGACCATTTTTGTATAAATATATCCTTCAATTTTTGGTTTGATGCTTTTACCAGCCATTTGGCATTACTAAAGCTCTGTGAATACCATATTCCAGAGAAATCTAGAGAACATATTTCGTTTTTAACATTGTTTATCCACTCTGACTTTATCATTTTATTTTCATGTAATGCGTGCACAACAGAATATACTAGGGAGGAAAGTTTATTATCCATTTCATTAGCAATGAGTTTAGACCAGAATGAGATGATTCGTGTTTTAATATCGATAGATAGAGGCAGTATTCCCAATTCTCCATATATCATATCGGACGGAGTTGCATTTTTAAGATTAAATATATATTTGTAAAATTTCAGTTGAATTCGCTCAATTATGTCGATGTTACCGAAACCCCATAATTAGGAACCATATAATAGTACCGGCTTTATTGTTTTATTAAAAAGGTCAATTTGCATATCAAATGGGAGGTCTAAACAGCGTATCTTTTTTAAAAGGGCAAATAATGCCTTTTTTCCTTGTTCAGCTATATGTTTTTTCGCAATTAAATAGGAACCACTGCGACCGAGCTGTATGCCAAGATACTTGTATTCATTAACTATTTCAACAATTTCATTATTTAATGTAAATTTAAGATTTTGCTTAAGTCTGCCTTTGCTAAAAATCATTATTTTTGTTTTCGATGTATTAACATTTAGTTTCCATTCGGTGCAATATTTTTCAAAGCTGTTTAATGCATTTTGTAAATCATGTTCATCATCACTAAATATTACGGTGTCGTCAGCATACAAAAGTACAAATAACTTTAGATAGGCATGAATATCATCCACATTTACATTGCACGCCACACCATTTATATCCCTATCTAAGTAAGATTCAAGATCGTTGAGAAAAAGTGAAAATAAAAAGGGTGAAAGGTTTTCACCTTGCCTTACACCGTTATTACAACCGAAGAAGTTTGTAGAACCCTCGTTTGTTTTGACTTGCGATTTAATGTCATTATATAAACTGTGAATTATAGTAAAGCATTTTCCATTTATGCCACTTTGCAGCAATTTGTACCAAAGACCATCTCTCCATACGTTATCAAACGCTTGTTTGAAATCTACAAAGCAACAAAACAGTTTTTTCTTACTATTTTTAACTATGTCTAGCAAGCAATTAATAATAAATAGATTATCTATAGTCGAGTGTTTTTTTCTAAATCCTGCTTGTGTAGATCTTAGAAGTTGACAATATTTGGCATACTGGTTAAGTCTGTTATTGAGTATACACGTAAACAGTTTTCCAAAACAGCTTAGAAGTGTAATGGGACGATAGTTTTCAGGTAGAGTTGCATCTCCCTTGTTTTTAAAGATAGGCTTAATAATTCCTAAAGTCCAGTTTTCAGGAACGATCCCATTATCAAAAATAAGATTAAAAAGTTTAGTATAAATTGGTAACATAGTATTAATTGTCGACTTTACATGTTCATTTATTACGTTATCGGTTCCGGGAGATTTATTGTTTTTTAATAGTCTTACTGCTTTTTTGATTTCTTCCTCATTGATTGGTTGATTAATTTCGTCGTTAATTTCGTTACTTTCCACATGGAGCTCCGTATGACTTTCTGAATGTTCTCTTGTGTTAATATTTTTAAAATATTTGTAAAAATTGTCAAGGGATGCCTTAAAGGGACACATGGCAATCTTGAGTTTTTAAAAACTAGCGGCGTCCCGTTAGTTTTCCTCTTAATTTGCATTTGTTCAATCATTAATATTAATTGTTAGAATAGTTCAAAGCGAATTATTTTTGCATATTACTAACTTTTTATAATATTGCACCAGTAATATATTTAAAAATTTGGTAAAATAGGGAAAGAAAGTTGAAATTTCAATTTTTTATTTAATTATATGCAAGCAGTTTTAAAGTCAAAATGACGCAGGATAAGTAAATTGAGGAGCACATTTAAATGTTTGAATAAAACTCAAGATTGCCATGTGTCCCTTTAACATTTGCGTTCTTCTTATAACACGGCGGTATTTAAGAGAATACCGCATTACAAATGGGTATTATTCCATAAAAAGGTATTGTTCCATTAAAATACTGATTTGCACTTATTTCATTCCAATACTGACAGGAAGATCCCGGAAATATTGCCGCATTCTACACTTTAGTAGACTGTTCTACAAAAACGTCATTTGAGGGAATAAAACGGCAAGCTTTGAATATTGAAAAATATGTGTTTATACCATTCAAGATTTTTAGACGGGTTCTCTAGGAATTGAAGTTGTAATGCATGCTTATTGTCGGCTACATGATTCACAGTCTGTTAACCATAGACCTATTCTAAACTCATATAAGAGTCATCTGCCTTCGGCAGCTGAATAATGAGCATAACACTCTCTAGCGAATACAAAGTTAATACCTAAGGGCACGGACAAAGAGCGTCTCTGTCAGCAAAACTTACTATCCATTATAGATAGTACAAGAACATTGTGATGCAAAGCATCAATTCGTCAGTAGTATTTATAACGAAAACTATCGGAAATAGCAGGTGCTCGGGTACGGAGATGATCTATGCTTGTAGCGTATACCAAAAGTAATTTACGATGTTAAATTAATGTAAAACACTTGTCATATATTACAGATGTAATAATGATAATAAAATAGAATAGTATAAGTAATGTAAGCAATGTTTTGGTGATACAATGCTCTTATTATCAGACCGTACCGTACATTCCGTTATCATTTAGTATAACTTTACAAATAGATTGTATGGCACGTATTCAATATATTTTATTAATTTTCTAGTATGTAAGGTTAAATATACCTTTGATGCATTGTTAAATAAAAAGTATACACATTCGTTTGTATTTTTACATCTTTATATATAATACAAGCAATTAGGCCTATAGCAGAATCGCTGATCTAATAACAAACTGTTTGTTATTATGTCTTTGGCAGAATGTACTATACTATACGGTACGATATATATTAATAAGGTAAGGGACAACGTTTTGTAATGTTGTACAATGTTTTACCCGAACAATATTTAAATGAATACATGCGATAAACGTTATCATAAATGATATATATATAGATCAACTACATCTTTTGTCGTCATACTTCAATTGTAGGTTCGATAATATCCGTACAAGAGCACCGACTATTTTCGATAGTTCCCGTTATCGTACGGAATGTACGGTATGGTACGGCTTTATCCCCAACCAATATATTTGGTGAAATTGCATGACATTGTTTCTATGCTTGTACAAATATTATCGAAGGAGTAAAATATCAATCCATCCGCATTTTTTTTCACTTAATATGTGTTGATTCAGATCTAGCAGTATAATCAGTCTTACATAAATATAGGCTCTGTTCTAAAAAATAGCTGTCTATATTAAGCGCCGTATTTTGGACACGTTTTGGTAAACACTCAATACAAACAAGGCTGTTTTTCCGAAGGTGTACATAATTTCTAACACTCGTCTTATAGCGTTAAATCAGCATTTATATTCCAAGCGCAATATTATTATCATGTCGGTTCATTTGATCCATTTAGTAAAGAAGGAAAATAAAAATTGTTCTCCATTAATTACTTCTCCTTCCAGTGGCACTTATCAAACATAATCTCAAATATATTCGTCGGCTTCGGCATACGAATAAAAAAACAGTTAGTTTTGTTTGGATAATATTGCATATACATGTATATTTATTTATGTTATATGCACATGGAGACATTTGAGTACTCAGTAACACTATGAATGTTTATTACACAGTGAATCATAAGACGTTCATTGCATAGTATTTCACAACATTGTGCGTTTTTCTAGAGAAAGTTTGAGTTTATTCTACCTTTGTCTCAAATTAAAGGGAAACATGGCAAACTTGATTATATTTAAAATTGGGGCGCCCCGTTAGTTTGCAATTTTGTTTTTCTACATACCTTACATAATTGCTAATCATTCATATTAATTATATGACTATTTTAAGGCAGATATTTTGCATTTAACTACGTGTTGATTATATTTCACCAATATTATATTTTAAAATTAAAATAGAGTAACGAATACATTTTAAAAACTCACATTTTATTTAAATGTATACAAGTAGATTAAAGTCAAAATGATATTGGATTATTACATTAAAGAGGTTATGACCCTATAATTTTGCAACGCACTGCATGCTTGGTGCTGGACCCATTTACAATTCGCCTCCTCTATGCTTTCCTCTTTAATTGTGCGATGACCGGAAAGGCTGTGGACTCTATGATGACGTCTACATAAAGCCCAAAAGGATGGTTTCTTCGTGCCCTCAATGGTTTATACTCTTGTTGCTCTGGATTTTTTTTGCCAACTTATTGAGTACCTTCTTTGTGGATTTCTAGGCTATTGTTTTTTTTTTGTATTTATATATACACGAGCATCTTTATGTTTTACTTATATTGTCTATTAATGTTGCCTTGTTGGTTAGAGAATAGTTCATGGTGGGGATATCTTTTTTTACACTGTTCCGTTGTATTGGGATATCAGTAGGGTAAGTGTGAGGTTTGTTTAACCCTAGAACCTGGTTTAAACCCCTTAGCGGCCTTTGTTTGCCACTTACCGTTCCAAGGCGGTAGCTCTATTGTCAACCCTTTTTGTGTTTGTGACGTCATATGCCTTTATTCCCTATATAACATTGCCATTCGTTTGTCTTTTTGCGTGTTTTTGGGTTGACTGTGTTCTGTGAAAGCTGCATTTCCTTTCGACTTTTATACTTCTTCGTAATCATGTTAATGGCTAGCTATTTGGATTATGAAGCCTGCGTATCACAAGTAACAGCCAAAAGACTAAATTAAAAAGTAGACAACATATCCTATGAGTGGTTAAACAATACCCAGAGCCTTTTATCGGCCGGAGTAGTGGAACCACCGAATCGCAACTTAAGTAAGAAAACAAAAGAAATTGAAAATGTACCACCGATCACTAAATATAAGTATCGGGCTCAGCGATCTCCAAAGATCGAATGGATAACAGTACTGATTGCAAGCGCGTGGAGACGTTTTACTGCCGCCACACTGCACAAGCAACGCCACTGTGCTATAAAAAAGAGTATGATAATGGACCTATAGAAACGGCCGAGCACGACACATACGAAATATTGCAGTCTCGGTTTGATTGAGACTATTCATGAGCTGTAGTGAAATATGCTAGCTACCGTTCACGCCCTCTAGCCCCGGGTGGAGCAGATCTCAGTATTCATAAAAATCAACAGTACAGAATTTTAACCATCCCGAAGATGGCAAGCATATGGCGATGGATATAGCAATATTTGTATGCCCATCTAAATGAGAATAATTAACAATAACAAAATTAAAATCATCTCTCTTGTCATAGATTTTGCTAATTATTTTACCATTTTCAATATAGAGATGTAAATCGAGAAAAATAGCATTAGTATCAGAAATATTAGCTTTGTTAAGTTGAAGTTCTTTAGGATATATATTATTAACCATATTAGAAAAGGAAGGGCAAAAGCAAGTTCAGTGACAGGTCCATTATTCAATACTTGTAGTAACATATCTGTTAGCTGTGTTAATGCTGTATGGCAGGAATTAGATTTTCTAAAGCCTGATTGTCCCCTATAAATGAGACCATGCATTTCCAGATAGTCAATAGATTGATTGGCTAGTATTTTTGATAAGATGGGTAAAATAGAAATTGGTCTGTAATTACTTGGATATCATCAGCATTACATTTTCTATATTACGCTTGCGTAAAACCTTGCTTGTCTTCTTTTGAAATGCTCGCCAAAATGCCTGGTGCAATAGGGCGAGGGCTATTGCACCAGGGTAAAGAAAACATTATCATCCATATTATTTTCTTGTTTGATGTTTTCTCTTACTGTACTGGTGTTCTTTTGCATATTATAGACGGGTGTAAAAATAATTAAAGATTTTGTCAATATTAATCTCTTACACACTCCCACTATGTTAACTTTGCTGATAATAGAGACCTTGACTAACAATTATAATGAAATGCATTAGTGAATCGGAATTTGTAACTGGAGGCCCCGGGTTCAATCCCCCGTGGTGCCACTGAGTTTCGTCGATGTGTTCTTGGGCAAGACACTTTCCCTTAGCCTCGTCCGTCGGATGAGGACGTAAACCGGGCAGTCCCGTGTATCGGTCTATCCTCCGAGCACGTTAAAGAACCACTGGAATCTATTCGATATTAAGAGTAGGGCACGGTTCCCGGATTCCTATGAATCCTTCCCCACTTTCTGGGGCGGCTCTAAATAACATATACTGTGTTGATGAGCCGTTAAACAACATGCAATTCAATTAGTGAATCGGAAGTATATAACAGATTTAACATTACACGGAACTACCATAAATACTTATTAAGATTTCACATAAGGAATACCTAATTGCAATATATAACACTAATGAAAATAATATGCAAATTGTGAGAAAAAGAAAACACTCAGTTCGTCCTTGTACTTCATACCAAAATACCGAGAAGCAAGACACCAATTTGTCGTCTAACAATAAATGAACACGTTAATCCGCTGTATTTATTATAAAACGATTGCCAATTAGCACTAGCGTAACTACCGTAGAGACATCAGTGTTATACGTCCCTTATAACGATTGTCAATTAGCACTTAGGGACATCAGTGTTAGTGGTTTCAGATCGATGTCGGTGCGAAAAAACTGGGAAACTTCCATTGCGGAATACGAGTGATTTGATATAATTCTATATACTTAACATTTCATCCGATGACAATCAGATATATACTGAAAGAAATAAGTTTAGCAAGTAATCATGGTAATATGGATATCTAGCTTAAATAAATATATTGTAATTTTATAAT
The DNA here is from genome assembly GCA_037043455.1 of Cyrtodaria siliqua. Classification (NCBI taxonomy): domain Eukaryota; kingdom Metazoa; phylum Mollusca; class Bivalvia; order Adapedonta; family Hiatellidae; genus Cyrtodaria; species Cyrtodaria siliqua. The sequence goes on from JAWPHD010000906.1 coordinate 328,600, forward strand.
GTGGAGTATTTGAAAACATTGGAATGACATAGGGTGATATTCTTTTTCATCTGTTATTTGTGTTCCAATGTAAGTATCAGAGTTATCTCCCATTTAGTTGAAACAGAATATTTCACATTTAAAAAATACAAATATGGTAAAAAGCTGGATTAAACTTTATTAAAAAACTGTTCTGGGTCTCAAGTTATAAAAACCGCAAAACCAATTGACATTAACCTTACCATTATAAAGATATAGGGAACCAGAGTTTACCATTTGTGAAATTACCTCCCTTTACTTTGAAATAAAAACGCAATTATAATTTCTGCATAGCTGATAAATTGAAACATTTTGATTGTTTTTTCGCAGATATCATTTGAAATCAATGCCCTGTATATAATCCATAATTATGTTAATTATATTGTTTAGAACCTCTGCCACGCATAGTCTAGAACATGAGCAATGGGATTTACCATGTTATTTACTTGCTAAACTTATTTCTTTTATTATATTACAAATAAGTGAGTTTAAAAGGTTACATTTCTATCGCATTGCACCGATGGACCACATATTTATTTTCTGCATCTTATAAATGCCCTAAAGAATGACCTTGTATATGTTTATTAACAATTTATTAGAATACATACAGTAAGTAATTTTGTTTTCAATTATCAAATAGAACTGATTTTCTGACACACAGGAAATAATGTATTATAGCAACGTTTTCCTTTTTAACTGAGGATTACAAGTCGAATGTTTTTAAGTATTTTCTTTAGATCATGTAGATAGACATACCGATAATCTACACTATTGTAGAGGAAACACATTTAAAGAAACTAACCCGCCAAATAAAAGCAAAATTGCACTACAAATTAGCACTTCAAAACTCTATCAAGGTGTTCAGGTAATTATGTATTTGTGCCGATTAAAAGTAACCGTTTATTAACGGATTCTAAAAGAACGTTATTGAATATGTGCAAAATGAATTATGCGTTGGTAACTTTTAATTCGGCACTCCAGTTTCAGGGTTTGGCCTGTCTGATTAAAACCGTTTATATTGTGTCTAGAGTTTGGATTCTCAATATATTCACTTATATATATACCTCATCGGCATTCGGTTTAGAAATTGTGTATATTGTTGGCGGGATAGCTACTTTAAGCGCTCTACATTTGTATGTGGCGTCCTTGGCCAATTTGTTAGTGTCTCTGGCTTGAAATCACTTCCGCTCAACGCTATGGGATAGAACCCTCATGGGACCAGGTATCTGTATGTGAAGAAGCTAGCAAGCTATCCAGCTGACGTGCGTACGTCGGAACGAACATTGCCCGGAGAGGCACATGTGGTCTTCCTCCACCAGTGGAAGCTGAAAGGTCGCCATTGACTTTAGCTGTTGTGCGACTATAAAATCCAATTCAGTTATATTGTATTCTATATGTATTTACCCTAACGGTCAATATCCATAGAAAACTGCCAGATCACACGCCTAGAACGTTCATTTATTTAATATCTTTGAATTAAATATAAAACCATTTCTTGCTGACATACCTATTTAAAGGTGATATCTATATAGGAGACAGTATCATACAGTAACTGATTACTAAATAGTATATATGGAGAAACAAGCAAGGTTTTACGCAAGCGTAAAATAGCTGCCGAGAGAAGTTAACATAATAATATATCAAGTCACGGGTGTTAAAACAATACTCAAAAAAATAAATGTTGTCACGGAGATATATACACGCCACGACCGTTTTTTCTTACATTCTTCCCGATTTTTACCATCAGTTCTTCCTACCAAGCATTTTAATCAATGTGGGCGACCTTGCTTTTTTCTGTTCAAATACCTTGACATGCCTTATATATTGATTACAGTTACCTTGTAACACGACGTGCTAGAATTACACATCAGCACAGAAATACAGCTGTTCACATGTAAGGGATACGTGTGCGTTAGAGTGTGCATTACAACACATATAAACTGTTCACTGTTACCATGTGTAATTATAAGATTGCGTTATCAAAGTGAAAAATGTAAAAGAACTGTTGCTACCTTACCACACAGACATATTAATAAACAGATAAGAAACTCCCTATCTGAACCAACAAAGTAACCAAAATATCACGTGTCACCTGAACTTTTCCTTCTATCTTCTCTCTCAATTATTCATTGATTTTGGTGAGATTACATTCAAAAGATTCACAGTGAATAGCAAAATGGGATTATAATAGTTTCTGTTTATTTTCAAAATAAAAAATTGTATAAAAAGATGTTTAAAGTTAAAAATGTCATGATGTTTTGCTTTTCTCTTAAAAATCAAGTTTTTTACATAGTCGAAGTTTCCGTCAAGCTCCTGTTTTTGTCTAAATGTAAGAGAAAACAAAAAACTATCATTGGAAAGTAATCCAAATTTGTGATGGTATTTGGCATGAATGAAACTTGTATCTTTGTATCTATAAAACTCTTCATGATATGTGTGTTTAAAGCTGGGAAATATTTTGTGAAATTTTCGCACTGTGCCACGTGAAATTTAGATAATTTTCATAGTGTCCAATCTATTTGTTATTAGGTCTGTGCTTACCATCAGCAATAATGAAAACTAAAAAAAAAAGAAATCAGCAGGCTTGAACCCTACCTTCCTGGGCACTAAAACGGCGCCTCGATCAACTGCCCTATTGAGGATTGTGAATTTTTCGACGCTAATATACATATAATATTAATGATTACATGCTACATTTCAGTGGATTGGTTTACGAAAACGTCATTTCAGCAAGTTAAATCGTAACCTTTCAACATTACAAAATAAGTGTTTATACCATTCAACTTTTCAGACGAGTTCTCTAGGAATTCAAGTTGTAAAGCATGTTTATTGCCACTAACATGAGACACAGTATGTTAACCATAGGCAGATATAATACCCATATAAGACTCAGCTGCCTTCGGCAGCTGAATAAACACATCGACTAGTGTATCTTGTTATCTTTTATTCTTCACCAAGGTTTACATATTAAGCAAACAGCAATGGAATCTACATAGTCTATGCATGATAATAATGTCATTATGGCGGAATGGCAATTTAAGCACAATTCAATGTAAATAGTAGCAAGGTAAGGGAAAAAGAATCTCTAAGTTGACTCTGCACAAACTCTAGACAGTCAACATAATATATTGTCTATATCTAATATGTGATTAGGTGGGAGGGAGATATTGTGTTTATTTATACATATCAATGTATTCTATAAAAACAAAACAAAAAGATACGTTTTGATGTTCCTTTCACCGTCATATCAATACCATACACATTTATAAAATTTAATGCAGTTTTAATTATGTACACTATTGGTGGATACTATATGGATACTATATTAAGTTTTGTGTTTTGTATTTTTTTCTTAAACTAAAAAGAAATGTATATGTTCATCAAGATTCAAGATTCAATATTGACTCTAAAGTATGGACAAAGAAAGATAATAATTCACAGACGATCTTATATCTCAGTATCTTTACAAGATTGCAGTATGTCAATAAACAAAGAAAACACATGATGCACGTGATGTTCGAGCGTATTGCAGTTTATACGGTAGCCGCTTTATTCTATCAGTCATGTGTAATCACTTTCACTTGTGGACATAAATGTAGCATTTCGTTTAGCATTGTGGTGAGTAATTCTCTTTCTTTTGTCCTATATTTGCCCTAGTCTGGGTTTGGTGTAAACATATGTACAGTATTATATCTCGATTGTGAAACTACTATTCATTTAACAAAGAACCTGATCGTACGAAAGCGAAACGATAGGAACATGTTAGATGGATAAGCATATAAATAGTAAACAAGTGATATATGTCCTTTGTTTCATTACTTTTTCTGAGAAAACCGAAATAGAAAAAGAAATGAAAAGGGGATATTTACACTTTAAAGCGAACATGTTTATATTTTAAACTTATAACAATATTTCTTCTACATAATACATCTTTTGTCTAAACAATTCACTATATATCACATTCAGTTTGAATTTGCATACTAATTAAAGTTTTTCATTATGATATCGATAAAAACACACAGTTTCTTGAGTATAATCGGCTGTTTAACAGTCATTAAGTTTTCAAATTTTATAGCATTTGGCTGTCTAAAATAGTACGGTTTTATATATTTGGTTCTTTGTTCCTTGAATTGGTTACAAACTAATAAATAATGGAATTCGTCACCGACGTCATGTTCGCAATACATACACCGTCTTTCATTTAAAGGTATACTTTGCCATCTTCCAATTTCTATTGGAAGCCTATGGTTTCGTGTGCGGAACATAAAAAATCGTTTACAAAGTAAGGGAGGCAATAATGTGATATATGGGCTTTGTTCAAATGTGTTTTTAAACATTCTATAAATAGTACTCGATGATGAGATATTAACAGTCGATGACCATTTTTGTATAAATATATCCTTCAATTTTTGGTTTGATGCTTTTACCAGCCATTTGGCATTACTAAAGCTCTGTGAATACCATATTCCAGAGAAATCTAGAGAACATATTTCGTTTTTAACATTGTTTATCCACTCTGACTTTATCATTTTATTTTCATGTAATGCGTGCACAACAGAATATACTAGGGAGGAAAGTTTATTATCCATTTCATTAGCAATGAGTTTAGACCAGAATGAGATGATTCGTGTTTTAATATCGATAGATAGAGGCAGTATTCCCAATTCTCCATATATCATATCGGACGGAGTTGCATTTTTAAGATTAAATATATATTTGTAAAATTTCAGTTGAATTCGCTCAATTATGTCGATGTTACCGAAACCCCATAATTAGGAACCATATAATAGTACCGGCTTTATTGTTTTATTAAAAAGGTCAATTTGCATATCAAATGGGAGGTCTAAACAGCGTATCTTTTTTAAAAGGGCAAATAATGCCTTTTTTCCTTGTTCAGCTATATGTTTTTTCGCAATTAAATAGGAACCACTGCGACCGAGCTGTATGCCAAGATACTTGTATTCATTAACTATTTCAACAATTTCATTATTTAATGTAAATTTAAGATTTTGCTTAAGTCTGCCTTTGCTAAAAATCATTATTTTTGTTTTCGATGTATTAACATTTAGTTTCCATTCGGTGCAATATTTTTCAAAGCTGTTTAATGCATTTTGTAAATCATGTTCATCATCACTAAATATTACGGTGTCGTCAGCATACAAAAGTACAAATAACTTTAGATAGGCATGAATATCATCCACATTTACATTGCACGCCACACCATTTATATCCCTATCTAAGTAAGATTCAAGATCGTTGAGAAAAAGTGAAAATAAAAAGGGTGAAAGGTTTTCACCTTGCCTTACACCGTTATTACAACCGAAGAAGTTTGTAGAACCCTCGTTTGTTTTGACTTGCGATTTAATGTCATTATATAAACTGTGAATTATAGTAAAGCATTTTCCATTTATGCCACTTTGCAGCAATTTGTACCAAAGACCATCTCTCCATACGTTATCAAACGCTTGTTTGAAATCTACAAAGCAACAAAACAGTTTTTTCTTACTATTTTTAACTATGTCTAGCAAGCAATTAATAATAAATAGATTATCTATAGTCGAGTGTTTTTTTCTAAATCCTGCTTGTGTAGATCTTAGAAGTTGACAATTTTTGGCATACTGGTTAAGTCTGTTATTGAGTATACACGTAAACAGTTTTCCAAAACAGCTTAGAAGTGTAATGGGACGATAGTTTTCAGGTAGAGTTGCATCTCCCTTGTTTTTAAAGATAGGCTTAATAATTCCTAAAGTCCAGTTTTCAGGAACGATCCCATTATCAAAAATAAGATTAAAAAGTTTAGTATAAATTGGTAACATAGTATTAATTGTCGACTTTACATGTTCATTTATTACGTTATCGGTTCCGGGAGATTTATTGTTTTTTAATAGTCTTACTGCTTTTTTGATTTCTTCCTCATTGATTGGTTGATTAATTTCGTCGTTAATTTCGTTACTTTCCACATGGAGCTCCGTATGACTTTCTGAATGTTCTCTTGTGTTAATATTTTTAAAATATTTGTAAAAATTGTCAAGGGATGCCTTAAAGGGACACATGGCAATCTTGAGTTTTTAAAAACTAGCGGCGTCCCGTTAGTTTTCCTCTTAATTTGCATTTGTTCAATCATTAATATTAATTGTTAGAATAGTTCAAAGCAAATTATTTTTGCATATTACTAACTTTTTATAATATTGCACCAGTAATATATTTAAAAATTTGGTAAAATAGGGAAAGAAAGTTGAAATTTCAATTTTTTATTTAATTATATGCAAGCAGTTTTAAAGTCAAAATGACGCAGGATAAGTAAATTGAGGAGCACATTTAAATGTTTGAATAAAACTCAAGATTGCCATGTGTCCCTTTAACATTTGCGTTCTTCTTATAACACGGCGGTATTTAAGAGAATACCGCATTACAAATGGGTATTATTCCATGAAAAGGTATTGTTCCATTAAAATACTGATTTGCACTTATTTCATTCCAATACTGACAGGAAGATCCCGGAAATATTGCCGCATTCTACACTTTAGTAGACTGTTCTACAAAAACGTCATTTGAGGGAATAAAACGGCAAGCTTTGAATATTGAAAAATATGTGTTTATACCATTCAAGATTTTTAGACGGGTTCTCTAGGAATTGAAGTTGTAATGCATGCTTATTGTCGGCTACATGATTCACAGTCTGTTAACCATAGACCTATTCTAAACTCATATAAGAGTCATCTGCCTTCGGCAGCTGAATAATGAGCATAACACTCTCTAGCGAATACAAAGTTAATACCTAAGGGCACGGACAAAGAGCGTCTCTGTCAGCAAAACTTACTATCCATTATAGATAGTACAAGAACATTGTGATGCAAAGCATCAATTCGTCAGTAGTATTTATAACGAAAACTATCGGAAATAGCAGGTGCTCGGGTACGGAGATGATCTATGCTTGTAGCGTATACCAAAAGTAATTTACGATGTTAAATTAATGTAAAACACTTGTCATATATTACAGATGTAATAATGATAATAAAATAGAATAGTATAAGTAATGTAAGCAATGTTTTGGTGATACAATGCTCTTATTATCAGACCGTACCGTACATTCCGTTATCATTTAGTATAACTTTACAAATAGATTGTATGGCACGTATTCAATATATTTTATTAATTTTCTAGTATGTAAGGTTAAATATACCTTTGATGCATTGTTAAATAAAAAGTATACACATTCGTTTGTATTTTTACATCTTTATATATAATACAAGCAATTAGGCCTATAGCAGAATCGCTGATCTAATAACAAACTGTTTGTTATTATGTCTTTGGCAGAATGTACTATACTATACGGTACGATATATATTAATAAGGTAAGGGACAACGTTTTGTAATGTTGTACAATGTTTTACCCGAACAATATTTAAATGAATACATGCGATAAACGTTATCATAAATGATATATATATAGATCAACTACATCTTTTGTCGTCATACTTCAATTGTAGGTTCGATAATATCCGTACAAGAGCACCGACTATTTTCGATAGTTCCCGTTATCGTACGGAATGTACGGTATGGTACGGCTTTATCCCCAACCAATATATTTGGTGAAATTGCATGACATTGTTTCTATGTTTGTACAAATATTATCGAAGGAGTAAAATATCAATCCATCCGCATTTTTTTTCACTTAATATGTGTTGATTCAGATCTAGCAGTATAATCAGTCTTACATAAATATAGGCTCTGTTCTAAAAAATAGCTGTCTATATTAAGCGCCGTATTTTGGACACGTTTTGGTAAACACTCAATACAAACAAGGCTGTTTTTCCGAAGGTGTACATAATTTCTAACACTCGTCTTATAGCGTTAAATCAGCATTTATATTCCAAGCGCAATATTATTATCATGTCGGTTCATTTGATCCATTTAGTAAAGAAGGAAAATAACAATTGTTCTCCATTAATTACTTCTCCTTCCAGTGGCACTTATCAAACATAATCTCAAATATATTCGTCGGCTTCGGCATACGAATAAAAAAACAGTTAGTTTTGTTTGGATAATATTGCATATACATGTATATTTATTTATGTTATATGCACATGGAGACATTTGAGTACTCAGTAACACTATGAATGTTTATTACACAGTGAATCATAAGACGTTCATTGCATAGTATTTCACAACATTGTGCGTTTTTCTAGAGAAAGTTTGAGTTTATTCTACCTTTGTCTCAAATTAAAGGGAAACATGGCAAACTTGATTATATTTAAAATTGGGGCGCCCCGTTAGTTTGCAATTTTGTTTTTCTACATAACTTACATAATTGCTAATCATTCATATTAATTATATGACTATTTTAAGGCAGATATTTTGCATTTAACTACGTGTTGATTATATTTCACCAATATAATATTTTAAAATTAAAATAGAGTAACGAATACATTTTAAAAACTCACATTTTATTTAAATGTATACAAGTAGATTAAAGTCAAAATGATATTGGATTATTACATTAAAGAGGTTATGACCCTATAATTTTGCAACGCACTGCATGCTTGGTGCTGGACCCATTTACAATTCGCCTCCTCTATGCTTTCCTCTTTAATTGTGCGATGACCGGAAAGGCTGTGGACTCTATGATGACGTCTACATAAAGCCCAAAAGGATGGTTTCTTCGTGCCCTCAATGGTTTATACTCTTGTTGCTCTGGATTTTTTTTGCCAACTTATTGAGTACCTTCTTTGTGGATTTCTAGGCTATTGTTTTTTTTTTGTATTTATATATACACGAGCATCTTTATGTTTTACTTATATTGTCTATTAATGTTGCCTTGTTGGTTAGAGAATAGTTCATGGTGGGGATTTCTTTTTTTACACTGTTCCGTTGTATTGGGATATCAGTAGGGTAAGTGTGAGGTTTGTTTAACCCTAGAACCTGGTTTAAACCCCTTAGCGGCCTTTGTTTGCCACTTACCGTTCCAAGGCGGTAGCTCTATTGTCAACCCTTTTTGTGTTTGTGACGTCATATGCCTTTATTCCCTATATAACATTGCCATTCGTTTGTCTTTTTGCGTGTTTTTGGGTTGACTGTGTTCTGTGAAAGCTGCATTTCCTTTCGACTTTTATACTTCTTCGTAATCATGTTAATGGCTAGCTATTTGGATTTGCCGTATGTTCATTTAATGCGCATATCTTCACATGGTTGTGACTTCAACTTGAAACAACATCATCGATTTCTGAAAGACCTTTTCTTAAAGTTTAATGGCCATCAAGTAAAGATGATACTACTGGTTGTATTTTGGGGGGAAAAACAAAAATACTAAATACAATTGATGAAGTTTAATGTGTATGAGACATTTGTGTGGGCATGCGTTTGATGTTTGTCTTAAATCTTGTAGTGTATCCTTAATGGTTTGTTGTCTTGTTGTTCTGGTTTCTGCCAATGCATTGAGTACTTGCGTTGTGGCTTTCTAGGCTTTTATATTCATATAGACATGATCATCTATGTGTTATAATTATGTTGCTTATCAATGCTGCATTTTGTGTTAGAGAAATAACCTGGCGGGAAATTCTTTATTTTACACTGTCCCGTTTTATTTGGATAATAATAGGCTAAGCGTGAGGTTTGGTGCACCCTTGAAACTGGTTTAAACCCCAAGCGGCGTTTTTGCCACTGACTGTTCCAAAGCGGTCGCCCTATTGTCGACCCGTTTTGTTTGCGATGTCACACGTTTTGCTTCTTATTAACATTGTAATTGTTGTTAGTTTTAATACGTGTTTTTGGTTGACTGTATTCTGTGAAAGCTACATGTCCAGTTCCACTTAATATAACCGCTTGCATACTACCGGTTATATTTTAAGAAAGAAAATTTTATATACGATTTTATATAGGTGTGTATAGGACAACATCTTCTTCTTAAGCTACAATGAAAAGTTAGTTACGGTATGTTTTAAAAATAATTTATTTATACCAGCTAGATATTATCAGCTGTGTTAAAACGAAGTCCCCTTATGTAAATACAAAGGCCTGCACCTGGTGTAAAAAAAGTATGATAATGGACCTTTGGAAACGGCCAAGCACGATACTTACGAAATATTGCAGTCTCGGTTTGATTGAGACTGTTCATGAGCGGTAGTGAAATATGCTAGCTACCGCTCACGCCCTCTAGCCCGGGTTGAGCAGAACTCAATATTCATAAAATCAATAGTACACAATTTTAACCATCCCAAAGATGGCATGCATACGGCGGTGGACATGGAGTTATATGCTTCCCCATAGATGCATTTTGTATAGATAATATAAGTATTAAAAGTAAACCTTTACGAATCTTACTCTAAAGACTCTCAATACTCTTACTCTCAAGATGCAATGGACACATATTGACCCTTTATTCTTCAGAACACAGGAAAAATATCTAGGCATGGAATTTGTATGTTTTACATGTGTGATACATATGTATTATGAAAATGTTTTTTACGAAATAATATTAAAACTTAAACGGGTTGTTAAACCATTTTCTACAGTATTCTACATGTATTTTTTACATATGTTGCACATATGTAAATAACATGATGTACATTCGAATGAAACATGCAAATAATAAGACAATACAATACAATACAAATGTGGCACATGTCACAACAGTTTTCCTGTGTACGATCAATAAACTGTTAACAAATGTGTTCAAATATAGACCCCCAAGGTTAAAAATGGCAAAGCCCAAGATTCCTATGTTTGCATATAGAGGTCCATAGAAAAAAAACATTCTCAGAAACTGCTAAACCATCATGACCATAGGCATTTATTGTTTGGCGTGAAGTATTTCACTGAGAAATGTTCTGTCTGCATCGGCATCTAAATCAAATTGTTTTATTTAGAGTTGTATCTAGGAAACACATTACAAGCAATCTTCTTATGCAGAATTATTATACAAGTGGTGGCATTTGTTTTCCTGACATTAGCGTTATACCATTTGTTTTAAAATTAAGTAAATACAGTAACAGTCATGGCTCGTGAGACCCATGTATGTCGTATATATATTTATATTGGAAAACATGTTTTAAAAAATCTTGCCAAAGGCTAAGCCAATTAGCATGCGTTTATACTTGGCATAAGGCATCTTTTTCCCTTGGAACGTTTCAAAATTAAATAAAGTTAAATTTCAAACCTTCTTTATTCATTCTTGTGCGTACATTTTAGGCAATTATGTTCGTGGTCATTAAGTTATGTTTTTGTTTAAAGGGACAGGAGACGATCAGGATTTGTTTATGTTTGTCAAATAATTAAAATGATCACAATGTGCCTCAATTTCACACAAAGACCCACATGCACTGTAATATGCCTCATCTTCCGCCCCGTTTAATTATTGTTTATGTGATATTTGTCAACTTTGGGAGTTTTTGTTGGAACAAGTATACATTCATATGTGCTTTGCGAAGTTGAACGGTTCTCTGTTGGTATTTTGTTATTGAAATATATATATTTACAGTTCGCCACTATGCTTTACTCTTGATTCTAGAAAGACCCCGCAGATTGTTGAGCCTATGATGACGTTAATATAAATCATGTAAAAGGTAGTAATGTTAGATATGTGTCAACAATCTAGTCTTTATTCTCTTGATTCTCCGGTTTCTGCCGGTCATTTAGAACTGTGTTGGTGGCCTCCATGCTTTTGTTTATTTATTCACATATACATGATCTTCAATGTGTTACTTATTTTGCCCATAACTACTGCCTAGTTTATTAAGTGATAGAGCCTGGTGGGCTTTCTGTTTTATTTGGATAGAAATAAGGTAAGAGTGAGGTTAAGTTAAATCTTTAACGTTTTTAAACAAGAAAAACACAATTGAAGTAAAAATAAAACGCATCTCGTGAATTTCCGCTATACAATGTATATAATGCACACCTAATTCCACGTATTATTCCAGAGAAGTCCCAAGATGTTGTTGTTGCTGTTTTAAAAAAGGGTTACAGATGATCAATGAAAGGACTAAACTGTGCTGCTGTAGACCTTTTAAAAACGGTACACTTTGCTATTTGAACTTTCGTTTTGAAAATGTGAGCCATTTCAGTACTGTATTTAATGTAAAGAGATTGCAGAATTGTATATCCTAACTTTGCTGACCTGCTTGAGCTAAACGCGAATGCTATCAATCATGACATTTTGAAGCGATAGTATTTGGTAAGTTACGTGTTGTTTTAGTATTTTTTTCCAAAAGGAACAGTCTAATGTTGCCGTGTAGCATTCGATTGGCTAGAGGGCGTGAGCGGTAGCTAGCATATTTCACTACCGCTCCTGAACAGTCTCAATCAAACCGAGACTGCAATATTTCGTATGTGTCGTTTTCGGCGTTTCCAAAGGTCCATTATCATACTCTTTTTTACAGCAGGATAGTTTACATGCAATATGTAGGTAAAATTCCTGAGTTGCGTTTCGTTTTTCCTTTAGTATATATATTTACGAGTGATTGTTGTTTGAAATAAGTGTCTTGAATTATTGCGTTCCATGTATGCTTCACGTCCTCTATGGTGTTTGCATCTGCAATATCAATGTCTATGTTGTTCTTCTTCTATGATCACTCGGTAATATTTCACATGCGCACTTATTTGAATACAAGCATTTGATTAAAAAAGATAACCATCAATTCTGCAGCTTCCGCAAACAATAGGAAAGCGTTCTCAGGCAGAACAAAGTATAGCCATTGGCGGACCCAATTTAGTATTATAATCACTCCTTTAATTCTGGGTTAGGACACGGATGCGACTAAACCACAACTACAAAAAATATAAGCAATTCTTTTGACAGTTTCTTTATATGGTTTTATTCTAAAATTGTAAATAAAGTTATGCTCACATAACATGCAGAACACTGAAAGTAATGTGTGCTTTCCGTAATGTAACGTATTGCGTGTGTCCACCTCTAGAAATATAAGGTCAAGCGGTTGATAAGTAAACTAAAATAGCTTCGTAGAATTTTGGTTTATCTGCTTTCCGTGCGGAAACCTTAGCTTCGATTTCTCGTCAAAGTCACGATCCATCGTGAATGTGTCGCAACTGGATCTATTGATTCAATGAAGTCATAATCTTGCTGGGTCAGACAGCCAATTATTTTTCATTTCTTATAAAATAAATACAAATCCTAGCATTTTTAATTTGTAACACAGCAGGAAAAAATGTCGAGTATTATTACTTTGAGAAGAACAGGTCAGTTCATTAAATTTATATTATTGATTAAAAACGGACGAATACCGGAATACCTTTCATCACGATATATCCTCATTTTTCATTAACGACCGTAGACCGAAGATGTATTTCGACAGTAAAACTAATGAAGTGGAGGATGAACGGTGAAAACGGCCAATACGGCTGTAATCATATTAAACACATATAGGTCGTGATGAATAGCCTATAGAGATATAACTCATGGTATACACAAAGGAATAGCGATGACCAGATTAATTGTCTTATCTCACAGCCTTGCTATAGAGACTGGTAGATGGCATAGACCTACAAGTATAGCATTAGAAGACAGAATATGTATCATTTGCAACAAGAATGAAGACGAATGTTTTATACTTAAAGACATGCGAAAAAAATATATTAAAAAGTAGTTTTGCGTTCGACCGAGCATGTTCAAATTAAAAAGAACTTTTTTGTAGAGAAAATGAAAATGAAATTAAAAGTTCAAGTGTTTATATTTTTAAGTCATTTTAAATCTGGCAAACTCTAACAATTAATTGATCCGATGTAATGGAAATCCCATGTCTCATTTCCTCCTTCTCATTGTATTGTATTGTATTGTATAGTATTGTATTGTATTGTATTGTATTGTATTGTATTGTATTGTATTGTATTGTATTGTATTGTATTGTATTGTATTGCATGGTCTTGTCCTGTATTGTATTGTATTGCATTGCATTGCATTGCATTGCATTGTATTGTATTGTATTGTATTGTATTGTATCGTATCGTATCGTATCGTATCGTATCGTATCGTACCGTACCGTATCGTATCGTATTGTATTGTGTGTAATTGAGATATGTTTCTTTCACATAGTCATGTTTATCTGTGTGTGGTGGGTTTCCACGTTTGAAAATGCAATTAGAGCGTTCCTGGTGTGTTTAAATGTGATGTTTATGTGCTTATATGTGCATAGCATGGACAGGATTATATAGTACACATCAGCCTAACATTGATATGTTTCTATATGTTTAGTCACCTTCTCCGTGGAATCAGAAATGGAAATTCCGACGTGTTCATGTTTGTTTAAATTTTTACTTTAATGTTTTTGTTTTGCTTTAGTTCTCTAATAAGAAGTAAACAGTATAACTGTGTTTATTTTTTTTACTTCTGATATTTGTTCATACATGTCTGTACGAATATTGTTACGTCTGTTAACATGTATATGTATATATTGCATGTGATCATATGGGCCTATTGCTTACTGATTTTGAAATAAATTGCTTCTCATAGATACACTCAGTACATTTGAAAACGCTGCACTTGGTATTATTTTAATTTCTTTTCTTTTTTTAAATATATTTGAAAAAAGTAGAGCAAATCTCGCGCAACTGTTTTTTGCCCTAGGTTAACATTTGGGACAACGAGATTTGTGTACTAACCTAAAATACAATTTGTTTTGAACAAAAAAACAGAGGACTAAAAATAACCGAAAATCAAATAGGTTGCGTTTTTAATGTACTGAGTCTATAATGAAGTTATCTTACTGGTAAGTTGGGATCATCAAGCCCAGTCTTTGTGGCTTTAAAGTAGAATATCGCTTAAGCCGATGCTAGGAGGCATGAGAGGTGTTGCATTTTAAATTACGTTTCATGAACAGACTCAATAAAACAGAGTCTGCTACTGTTGTCTCTTGTTTGTTGTTTCCAATGGATCCCCTTTTCAGTATATATTATCATTCCTGAAGAAGAGCCGAATTTCAGCATGACAACACATCGACTGACAGAGCAAGACGTTCGGTAAAATAACAAATAACAAATAAAACCAAATTAAGAAAGCTGGTCGGTCGGCTATTTCCAGCGATTTTGTCTAGATTGAAAGCTAAAACAGTTTTTTTCGCATTTTGACCCGCCAAACGCATTTATTAAGGAATGAAACAATATCCACCAGGACAGAATATCAACAGATTAAGATGTCAACGTTTGTCTTTCACTATAATGATACGTTTGTTCAAATGAAGTCATCGGTATAACAAGTTGGCCGAAACCGGAGGTCCCATGATTGTTTATATAGGTATATTAGAAATAAGTCTTCTCAAGAAATGTTGAATATATTGTGACAGAAAGAATCTTTACATTTCAGACTATCATATGTGCAATTCTTCGGAATAAAAGTTGACCCCGTCCCGGGTGTACATATTGTAGACATTTTATCCCCTTGACTACCATGTTAGTTATAAACAATAATAAAATGTCCCCGTTTTGGAGGTCGCTTGTTTTTATATACGAGTAGTGATATAGACTCAACAACACTTCGTGCCCTAAATTGTTTGTTCTCTTTTTGATATGGCTTTTGCCAAGTCATTGAGTACTTACTTCGTGTCTTTCTAAGCTTTTGTTTTTTATATTGACATATACATGATCATTTATGTGTTATACTTATACAGACTAGTAATGCTGCATTGTTTGTTACAGATATAATATGGCGGGGGTATCTTTATTTATTGTCCCGTTTTTGGGGGATGAACTAGGGTAAGAGTGAGGTTTGGTGCACCTTATTTAAACCTTCAGCTGCCTTTATTGCCACTGACCGTTCCAAGGCGCAGCCCTATTTTGAACCCTTTTATGCTTGTGCTGTCATATCATTTTTACTCATCTTTGTAATATTGTTTGTTTCTGTGCATGTTGTTTGTTGACTGTGGCCTTGAATGCAACATTTCCTGTTCGACTTTTATATTTATTTTCCTTAATATACTCGAATATTGCAGTTATATCTATTTTTATAACGCAACCTTATATGTTTAATGTAACTATGCATTACTGTTGATTCGTGAAAATGATGTTAAGCAAAATGAATTCAGCATACATTCTGAAGGGAGAAAATAGCGTTTCGATTTAGCTAATTTTTTTTTTTTATTGAAAATCAACGAAATGAATTCCATAGGATTTACAAAGGATTCATTCTGTTTAGTTGGTAATTTTCGTTAAACAATAAAACCTTCAGTTCTGCAGGTTATGACATGCTGACATTGTTTCATATTTATGCTTTATACGAATAATTGGTTTTCTTCAAATCAATTAAAATAATGGAAACGGAATGCATTTGTCTACATTTTTATTAGCTTATAGTTTACAAAGTTTACATTAAAAATAGAACGAACATCGGCGTTATAAATTGAGTTGCGGATATATGAATAGATAACATGTACAAAAAGGAGTTATATTAAAACGTGATAACATTCAGTGTTGTTGCAGAGTGACAACTTACGAAGATTAGTGTTTGATTTGTGCCTCGCAAGAGAGTTTTACATTAACTACAACATACTTAACGTTTCAAGCGGAGATATAATCGAAACAGTCAAATCAAAGTTGATGAACTAGAAAAATGTTTGTATGGGATTTAATGTCGCTTTTAACAATGTTTCAGCCATATCACGACGGTGTCAGTACTTGTAGCAGTGACATGTAGCCACCTATCATGGTATCCCACCCAGTTGCATTATACTGACACCGAGCCGGCTAGTCCTAGACTTATCATTTATATGATGACATTACGTGGTCCCGCCTTAATTCCATTAAGCGATGGGAAATACATATATATATGGGTAATATATATTATATATTAGCAGGATTTTATAACGGATATTTCGACAATAAAACAAGTTTAAAAACATTTTTTACTGAAAAAATGCGATAGTCCTGTTTAAAATTACCCATTAAATGTTTTAAGTTTACAATATGCAAACTTATTTCATACCCCAGCCAACCCCGTGTTAGCTTCTTGGAGAAAGAGTTGGATGGGGTATGAAAGTTAATACTCGGACCACGTTATGATCAAGCAGGGAAGATATAAGTACCATTTAACTAAAAAATAAGTATAAAAGTCGAACAGGAAATGCAGCTTCCACAGAACACAGTAAACCCCAAAACACCCCCAAAGGACAAACATGAATGGCAATGTTAACAAAAAATAAAGGCATATGCCGTCATAAACACAAACAGAGTTGACAATAGGGCCCGCCTTGGAGGGTCAGCGGCAAGAAAGGCCGCTGGGGATTCTAGGATGCACCAAACCTCACATTTACCCTACTTCATCCCAATAAAACGGGACATTGTAAATAAAGAAATTATACTCTAACCAGCAAAGCAGCATTAATAGGCGATAAGTCGTTGGTATGACCTGGTCGGGGCTACATAATCAGAAGGAATAACTATGTTACGCATGCGTCGTTTTATTTGGTGACAATCGGAAAACCGTTTACTAAATGTATAGCGTTAAACAGTTGAAATTATATCTTCCGATTTCGCTGACATACCGAATCGTAGGAACCAATCAGATTGCAGATTGTAACAATTGTTATACACTATTTAATAAGAATGTTTGGTGAAACTAACTGTACCCAAGGGCGTCGTCTACTATTGTTTACTGACCTAAAGGTTAATAATAAGGTGACCTTTTTCAAAAAACATAGTATGTTAATTTGTTTTCCTAAATATTATACGAAACTACTACGGAATTAATCTAATTAGTTCCTACGATTCTGCAGGTGAGTACCTATTTTAAAAAATAAAGGACACACACTTTAAAATGCACGCGCCAATTTACTCATTGTCACGCCTATACGAGATCTTCTTGCATCAAATTTGGTGATAATCCGAAACCGTTTACTAAAGTTATCGCGTCACCAAGAATGCGATAATGGACGGACAGTCGACGAACGAAGCACCTTCTTATAAACTCGCATGGCCTTTGGTCAGTGGAGTTAACAATTGAAAATTAAAATTGTAAGAGATAAATGAATTGTGCATGATTAAATACTTCAAACACTTTATAACTATATGAATCGTATAAGAAACGTAAGTGAATATACAATTTAGAATGTTGAAGTTAAATTATTAGTCATCAAAATCAATAATACAAAAAAAAAAAGAAGTCAAAACCACAATAACAAACAAACAAACAAGCACACATCGTTCCGCAACAAAAGAGCTCATTTAGTAAAGATATGTTCAGAACACAATTGCACATACCATGGCTCTGCCGAGGTTCCGATTAAAACAGTTATACCGAGGGTTGAAAATTCCCTATCTGAACTGTATGTCCATTTATAATGATACTTTTTCTTACATACCATTGACATGTTGTGCGTTGACGTTATCAACTACTAACGTGTTGCAGGTTTATTTACATGTAGTGAGCTGATGTTATCGAAGTCATTGCTGATTCGCTTGACTTATATCTTCCCCATATATAAGGTCAGGTTTTCCTTCACCTATGTAGATCTATGTATTATCCGGTATACAAGAAAAATGCGTCTGGGGCAAGAACGCAGTCGCTGTTTAATCGTCTCTATCACTCAGATGCGTCATACAAATTGCACAGAAAGCAACGTTTAATGGAAAGTCTGAGAGACACCATGATAATGACAAAAGTGTGATGGAAGATTGCCCTCAAACTATACTTGGACGCCCAGCAACAGACGTGGTTATTAAGCTGAGGCACAATTCTAAAATATTTGGTAATCCACTATAGTTGAATAACTTAGCTTCAATACGTCACATTAATTCATGCTTATTGAACGTCTTTTGACGTAATAAGTTTCATTTCATGTCATTATATTTCATGCTAAAGATACATATATACATTAGTTACAATAATAATAGTTTTATAATAAATATATGTTATTAAGATGATATCACACAGAATTTACCACATGTTATCACAAAGTTTCTTATATCACATATTTGAATATCATAACATGTTTAGAATTGTAAACGTATATCACATATGTATTGACATGAGGGAATATATCATAGAAACAAGTTAACTATACCGAAATAGTATAAGTATCTTTACCTAAGGATGGCCCATAAAGCGACCACATTACGTGGTCCGAGTATTAACTTTCATACCCCATCCAACCCCTTCTCCAAGAAGAGAAAACAGGGTTGGATAGGGTATGAAATAAAACATTAATTTCGTCTTAAAAAGTTTGCATATTTTAAAATTAAAACATTTAATAGCTAATTTTAAACAGGTTATCACATTTTTTTCAGTAAAAACACAACAACATGTTTTATTGTCGAAATATCCGTTATAAAATTCTGCTGATATAAGCTTTCCCATCGCTTAATGGCATTAAAGCGGGACCACTTAATGCGTTTGGCTTATTTCCAATGGTGTCCTTTTTAAATGTTATATAATAAATAGAATCTCACAGCCGTACTTAGCTTTATTCAATTTAGTAAGCTCGTTAGAAAATGATATAATGCGACAGCAAAGTAATTCATAATTTAATTTATTAAACCCGTTTACGAAGATGGTATGATGCGTCGGCTTCATAAGACAGATTGCCAAGCTCGCCACATCTCCTTTAATAGATTCAATAATAAGTTAGAAGGACTATAAAATCCTCTAATAAATTCAATAATACGTGTTAAAAGTATGAGAGAAAAGTAGCAGATTCCATTTTATTGCGTCTGTCCGTTATACAGTACGGTGTGGTTTTTTTTTATAAGAAAAGTGCTTAATTATGACAATATTGTTTTAATTTCATAGTAATATATACAGTTATATATATACTACTCAAAATTTGCTAAGGATCACTTTTATTCTTCCATATAATTGTATTACATAATAATGCACAATAACGATATTAATTTCATTGATACTTCAACAATTCCACAATTTGGACAAAGTCATGAGATCATACACTGCCCTAAACAATTTCATGTAAAATAGAAATAATATTATTTATTTCAGCAAGAAATTTAGACAGCAAAAAAGTGATCCTTAGCAAAGTTTGAGTAGTATAATTCTGTCCTATTACAGACCCCAGCTGCTGGATAACTTCTGGTACCTTTTTGTTTTTACCGAACAATATACCACGTTGAAGCACATCCAGCCCATGTTTTTCATTTTTTCCTTACCTAGATATGAATGTTGGGAAAGTGAGAACACATCTTATATTTTGATGGTGTGTATGATTTTCATTAGAATACACAAAGCAATGTTAGAGTGTCCGTCTTTACAATCACGCACGCTCAAAATGAACATTTACAAAATCATGATGTTTTACGAAGCGGTCTATAATAAAGTAATTGAAATTAAACAATGCCTGTAATTTCTTTACATATATCAACTTTAACATTTGCAGTTTTACTTTTTAGTGTGGTTTGATTGAACTGTTTTTTTTTTAAATAAATTGTTATCGGAAATGAAATCAGTTTTTCTACAATGTGTATCCGATATCGTATTATTATTTTATTTTCATCTATGTAAAATTCGACCAATTTTAAAAGCAAAATAAGCAATTGGGTAAGTTGGACTTTTCGTTTGGGATTCGGTTTATCTAGTAAGGTATGTACGTAAGTTCACTAGTTACCTAATCCAGTACCGCCTGTACTTGAGTTTTTCAGTAAAGCATAAGTTTTCGTGTAAGGCCTTTAAATTAACTCCGTAGTTACAGCAAATGAGTTCTATAGTAAGACATGTATATAAGTTATATAGTACTATATGTACATAAGTTCTATAGTAAGACATGTACATAAGTTATATAGTACTATATGTACATAAGTTCTATAGTAAGACATGTACATAAGTTCTATAGTAAGACATGTACATAAGATCTATAGTAAGACATGTACATAAGTTATATAGTAAGACATGTACATAAGTTATATAGTAAGACATGTACATAAGTTCTATAGTACTATATGTACATAAGTTCTATAGTAAGACATGTAGATAAGTTCTATAGTAAGACATGTACATAAGTTCTATAGTAAGACATGTACATAAGTTATATAGTAAGACATGTACATAAGTTATATAGTAAGACATGTACATAAGTTCTATAGTACTATATGTACATAAGTTCTATAGTAAGACATGTACATAAGTTCTATAGTAAGACATGTACATAAGATCTATAGTACTATATGTACATAAGTTCTATAGTAATATATTATAGGTTATTGAATTTGTATGGCTAAATATTACTTGGAAAGAGTTGTTTTGCGCCAAAACAACGAGTTCCAAGTAATATTTAACCATACAAATTCAATAACCTTTTTATTGCATACTTTCATATTGTTTTCGATCAATGTTAATTGTATGACTATTACTTTTCTTTGTATTTGTGTTTTTTTTTTATAGCTTTTGATGGAATTCCTATCATGTCATTCAGTTTCACTTTGTGTGGATGTGGGGTGGGGTGGGGGGGGACCAGTCTAGACACAAACCGGCCAGCAACCATCTTGTATTCGACGAATCCACATATTGAGTTTCTATCTGTCTATATATAATGCATCTTTATCCAAATGCTAAAGAAAATAGGAGATATGTGAAGACCAATGTTTCAACTATTTAAAAAGAGTCGAATTTTTAAACGGAATGTAATATTTATGACCAATAATGGTGGATTTCATTGGACGGTTTGGTAAAGAAATGCATATTTTTTTCGTTCTGATGAACACGCTTGAAACAGCAATATTAAATGGAAAACACGAGTAAGTACTGATTTATTATTGTCTTATCGGTGTTGTAAGTTTGTCTCTGTTCCAAATTGCATTTCTAAACAAGTATATCTGGAATAAAATATAACGCAAATACCAGTCGCGTAGGCCGCCATTTAAAAAAAAAAAAACACATTTTTTTCCGGTCTCTACCTGTTAAAATATGGCCCGTAAGTTACTGCGTAAGCATGTCACATCATAGGATGTTATTTTTCTGTGTGAAAATTGAATACTTGATTTATTTTTTGTGTAGTCCTCCAAAGTAATATATCTAATTGTTGTTTTCCATACATTTATGTCTGAAATTTGCTTTGGAAACACGAACACATGTTGGTGTAAAAATCGCGATAATGACATGACAATTACGGTATTGTTATTGCGTATCTTTTATGTTATGTAGGACACCTTTGAGCGTGTAGAGAATATATTGATGTAAACCTGGTGTACACAACGTTTGTGATACGCTTGTACCTCAACTGGATGTCTTCTGGTGTGGGAGTCTTGCCTTTTCAACTACCTCAACAAACAAGACGCATCCTGTCTTATCTGTTACATCGACTGTTAACTTTTGGTTAAGAGCGAAGCATGGCAGGTAACAATTTGCATTATTACTTCATAAATATTTGTGGAGAAAATTTGCGCACAAAATATTGACAAGTTACTCTGCCATTTAATTTCCAAGTCCACTGGGAGGGCCTCAATATCTGCATGTATGTCATGTATCGTATATTTTACTAATACATGTTGTTAAGACATTTCAGACGGTGGAGCGCTGTGGTCTAATGGTAGAGCGTTGGACCATGATCCAAAAGTCACGGGTTCGATTCCCGCCATTGCCATTTGCGTTGTGTCCCTGAGCAAGACACTTGATCTGCATTGCTTAGTACTGGTTCTACCCAGGAAGACATTGAGAGTGATTCAAATAAGTTCATAGAGCTTTCATTACAATCGATGTAAAATAAATAAGTTTAAACTAAGACATTTGTATATCTCAATTTCATTTTAAAAATAAGTTTGTAAACAGATGTAGTGTAAAATCACGAAAATTCATGACATTACTATGACAGTTGGTAGAACATTTGAGCATTTATAAATATATTTTAGATGAATATCTTGTACCTGTAGTGTACATTGAGTATGCTTTACCCTGTTGAAGTCTGAACATGAACTTGACAGCCAATGAAATTGCGCCTCATCACGGATTACCCTACATCATCCGGGTCTGAATCGAGCTCTTCCAACATCTGACCATCACATCCCTTCATAAATGATGCAACATCTGTTTACAATGTTTTATGAGTAGCAGAGTGATATGCAGGTAAAAAGTTATCTATAACCTTCATTGTTTTATATAATGGAGGCTACAGTAGGAACGCCAGCCCTATGGCGTAGGAATATTTATCAAAACAAGGTCACGTGATAAAATCGATAACAAAATGACATTATCGGGAAAATTGTCACTGGTCAGATTTCTTCACCTCTTATTTATAAACTGTGATTATAACAAAACACAATCACAGATCGTTGTTAAAGTAATAATATTCACAAGCTACATTGGTCGAACATAATTGGTGTACACTTCGTGTAATTCCCATTAATAGTTAAAGGTATTTTTCAAAGGGATGAATTTAGGTTGTTTTAAGGTTTAAATTGCCAAAAATGCGCTTTTAAATCAAAATCGATTTATTTTGTCATTTTAGAAGCGAGAATAAAAACAAACGCATGTACGCGTAGATAAATCTTTCCTCTGTCCATATGCAAATTTTTAATGAAATCGGAGACAAGTACTTTTTTTTCCCCAAAATTAACTAAAATGACCCACGGACGCAAAGACGGCATAATGCATATACATTTACAGACGCGACCGGGTACACAAGAAATGAAATAATTCCATTATTTCAATACATATATTTCAAATGTATATATCCATGCATTCCAGATTAAATTTCTGATCTATACATGCTTTTGGTTTATGCCGGAGTGCTCAGAATAGGTTTTAACAAACCAAATTGTAACGGTACGTCGGGAAAGGAAATGAGGATAGTGAAAATATATGTTGCAGTGGTAATTTTCTGAATCAGAAAAAAATGCACAAAAAAAAGTTTTAACAGCGAGAATGATTTTTTTTTCATGAAAGTGTTCATTGACATGTCTACTATTAAAACCCAAGATTTAAAGTCAATCAGAAATTAACAAAGTACACCGTGTTCGCTAAAATATGAACAATCGCCTTTCGAAGTTAATGTACACGCGGGATATAAAACCATGAAATTGTGAAATCCTTTTTAAGAGATATATTGATTTCAAAATTGTTCTGTATTTAAAAAATTATTAGAGTAGAATGTTCACCGTTTTTCTCAAAGACACCATTACGGTAGTATCCCTGCAACCCCCATTCCACCCCCACCACCCTCCATACCGTATTGATTAAGTTGTATATAGCTGCGAATGCGCAGTTTTAATCAAATTCCATTTATTTCATCATTTTAGAAGCGAAAGAAAAAAACAAAAGCATGTACGCGTAAATACATCTTTCCTCTGTAGATATGTAAAATATAAAAAAAATCGGAGGCAAGTACTTTTTTCCCCCGAAAATTAACGAAGTACACCGTAATCGCTTAAATATGCCGAATCGACGTTCCAAATCGATGTTCGCACGGAATAAAAGTGTGGAATTATGAATTCATTTATAAAGATAAATCGATTTCAGCATTGTTCAGTAGTTGTTATATTATTGATGTAGTATGTTCACAGAATGTATGAGAGCAACATTACGGTAGTATCCCTCCAACCCCGTGGGCTTCCCCCCTCCAAGCCGTACACACAATACGTTGTGTATTGCTGAGAATGCGCCTTTTATTCAAATCGATTTATTTCGTCATTTTAGAAGCGAGGATAATAACAAAATCATATAGATACATCTCTCCTCTGTATATATGTAGAATTTCAATAAACGGAGACAAGTACTAATTAAGTAACAGGACCGTCCGACCCAAAGACGGCAACATTCATATTCATTAAGGAAAGACGACCGGCTACAGAAACAATTAAATAATTTCGTTATGTAAACACATATATTTAAAATGTATGTGTTCATGTATTTTACGCTAATTTTTTATCTATACATGCTTTGGGTTTATGTCAGAGTGGCCAATTTATTTTAACAATTTATGTTGCAACGGTATATCGGAAAATGAAATCATGATGGCGGCAACATACTTTGCAGAGTTAATTTTCGAAATCAGAAAAAGCGATAAACTAATATAAGTTTAACAGGCAGAAAGAAGTATATTCTTTTAACTGTTCGTTTAAAACTGAGGGGGCGACTCGAGTTTTAAAGAAAGCAAGATTGGCATGTGTCCCTTTAACCAAGTAAATAAATGACTGACGAGTAACATACATGCTACTGTCAGTAACAAACATGATTATGTGTAGACTCGAAGATTTCATAACATAAACGTGGACATGACATTGTGTCAATGGAGCACTTGCCAGATTTGTGGTGTTGTGAAACACTGTACGCGTGAATCCAAAAAGTGCGGGTCGTTTATATTTATAGGGCATATATAGTTATATATATATATATATATTATTCTTTTATATTTATATGGTCCCAGAACGCAGTCATACTCACTACTATATTGAAAGTAAATACTGAATATACATGTGCGGTGCGTTACGATCTGTAGTATTTGAAAACAGACATATTAAACATTTCCCTGAACATATATACTATATTCATAGAATTATTATTTCCTGGAAAAAAATACATGTTTGTTTTCAGCAGTTGAAATCTACTATATTCTGCGAATATTGCTACTTTGAAAATTTGAATACGTCTGTTTTCATCAAATAGCATGTTTTGTTTGTTTTAATATATATATTTTTTAATTTATGATTAAAAAAAAAAATGGATGATCGGAATATGTCTTACACACTGTTGAATCCTGTAATTTAACAACAAGTGGTTTGGTTCACAGGGGACAGTATCGGTGAACAAAACCACTTGTTTTACCGGATTCAACATTGTGCAAGAAAATATTCATATATAATACCATTAATATTATAACATGTGTGTTGTAACATATGCTTATCCTTGGATAGTGGATGTCTGCAGGGAACTTGAACTTTTACCTAAAAATCAAACGATCATCCTCTTTCCACTGTCCAGCAATGAAGTTTCATGAAATTTGCTTTAGGTAAGAGGAAAAACTGTGTGGGCAATACTTTTCATTTTCCTGTCATGGTAACGGACCTTTCAACTACTGACTTCAAAATAAACAGGGATTATCATTTCACCAAAGGCATTCAAAGTATGAAGTTTTATGAAATTAGCTTCAGAGAAAGTAATAAAGAGTTTGTACAAAGTTTCGTCAAAATCCAATAAGTAGCGCAGACAAGATTTGTGACGAACGAACGGAAAGGCCAAATATAATCTGTCTCACCTACCACTTTGTGGTGGAAGACATAATTATAAAGACAATATTTTAGTTTATATGAATACTTTATTCAGCAAATAATTGAGCGAACATAAACTTCAGCATTAACTCTGGTCAGTGGTATACATGGAGTCTTCTTCCACATGACGTGCAGACTGAAAGAAAAGAAAGACATAGAATAAAAAGTTAATATAAGTCCAGCAGCGTATTCAATTTGAATCAGGTGTTGAGAGGGGGAGCTAGGGAATGTTTAGGGGAATGGGACAGATTAAAATTTAATTATTGTTTAACGCCTCATCAACACGTTGTTTATGTTATTTCGAGCCGCCCCAAAGAGAGGAGGAAAGATACATAGGCATCCAGGAACCCTGCCCTACGCTTACTACCGATTAGATTCCCATCAGACGAACGAGGCTAGCAGGACACATCGAAGTTACCCAGTGGCGCCAGTAAGAATTAAATCCGTGTTCACTGGATTCAAAGCCGATATCCTATAAACGTTCCTTGACCAAAACTGAGTAAATGGCACATCAAGTAAAGGGTCAATACATATTATATTGTGTATCATACGAGTATATGATTGAACTGACATGATTATAGAACCATTTTAATGTATGTTTCACCCAACAGTACAGCAAGAATCTATTATAAGGAAAGTTAAATCTGACAGAGGGTGCAATGCTCTATAAGCCATTTTTACTAGAAGGGGAATAAAATACAAGTCATGCCAAAAGTCTAAAATTGTTAAATTTTACACGTTTTGTTCATAGGGTATTTTACTTTAATGACTTAGTAAGGTCATTTTACATGGGGAGAAAACATTAATATACAACTATTTATTTTCTCTCCCAAAACCTGGTGATGCCGCTAGTTTTAGAAATAAAACATGATTAAATAGGGCAGTTGAGAAGACACTTTTGTAGATGTGTGGTCTGTTCTGATGTGAAAATGTGTAAAACAGACACAAGATTGGAAATTTGCTCTGTGTCCCTTTAATAAATTGGGGACCTATCACATAGACCAATTAGATGATGTTAAAGGGACACACGGCAATCTTGAAGTATTTATCAAGCTTTAACATTAGCATCTCCATTTGTTAACCTGGTAACATTTTAAATTTAAACCTGCTGGCATTAAAAGTTAAATAAAAGTGTTTAATTTTGTCTTCGTTATTCTATCAAATACTTAACTATATTATAAGTGCACTATTATCAACAGTAAGTAATGTGTAAAACAATTTCTTCTGAACTATTCTAATAAATAATATTAATGATGCACAAATGCAAACTATGCAGAAAAATTAACCGAACTCCAGAAGTTTTAAACAAATAAAGACTGCCTAGTGTCCCTCTAACACAACTTGTTTTCGCATGTATCCAGTACATGTAGTTTACACGAGCTCATATGACAATCACGCTGCACTATCACTGAAATGTTTTTTTACTCTAACTTTGAACAGCACCGTGCAAGCATAACACAAGCTCCATTTAAAGAACTACACAAGTGCAAACAATTTTTTTAAAAAGGCTCTTACCTCCATATGATCCAATGGCATTTAATACGGCTTGACATTCTGAAGTCGTCAGTATCAATTCACTGAGAGCTGTTCAAGGGCACAATTCACATTTGCGGCCTCTCTGAAAACAACATCAATCCAATGTCAATGATCAAACAGACATAGTTTATCCTTCGTTATACATAATGTAACATATTTAAAAAAGAAAAGATAAAATAACTAAATTGAATAAAGCATGAATACTACTTGTGCTCAATAACACGGTTAATGTAATAAAAACATCTCTCATCATTCATTATACATGTAAAATATAATGTAGCCCAACTGGAGATCCATTAAAAACATTGTCCACTTTCACAGCATATTTCCAGCCCATGGAATAGTCATTTCTTTTGAGACACACTGGAGGCAAGCGTAGTAGCTCCACCGCCTTAAAGGCTTTTAAGTGAAATGTACTTTCTCGAAATTGCGTGTGTTTTTTCGCAACAGAAAGTATGTAGTAAATGTAAATAAATGTAAATTCAAAATCACTTCCTTTGCCTCAAAACTTTACTGTACATAAATATGAATCTGACCGATTTCAGTCAAATGTCTATGGCAGATAACATTGTTTTAATGGTAGTTGTATCGCGTTATGTATTCACGAATGTGCGAGAAAATGGGGATAACATAACGATATAGAGACAACGCTAACTATTTACATTCATGCATCTGATGGGTGGGGTTGGAGGGGGTTTCTAGTTTTCTTACCCCCTCCTTGTTTCGGTATGCAAGCTCCATCTACCCCCACACACCCATCTACCGTACTTGGATGGGGGCGGGGTGCGGGGGACATTGATAGCATTTCTACTAGCAATTGTTATATTCCACGAAACTTTCTACAGTTTACAGTACATCCAGTTACTGGAAAGATCGGAGTACACGAAAAACACTTATAGTGATTATGAACTTTCTAATATACAGTATACACCACTTTTTTAGGCACTGTATTTGGCCAATGTCTAAATATGCACGATCTAAAAGGGGTGTGTACTGTTTATTAACAAACACATTTTAATGACAAAACAAATACCTTGATCATGGACCTCCAGCAGCAGACAGTAATCCCAAATCCAACTTGCAACAACATGTCAATTTCACGTGTCAAGTTATGTCACGGTGACCTGTCAGTCACCAACACTGCATCGTGTTGACACATAATGGGACGTTATTTCGTCCGGTAAGGTATTAGTGTTTACATAATATACGGTATGAAACACTGTACACGTGTTGTTAGACTCCATAGGTACCCGTAGTGCTCGCCGACGTAGCGCGCCCAATTTCGGGTGTAACAAAATGGCGTCTGTTTTAATTGGAAATTCGTAAAATAGTCCGTAAAATACAAAGAAATGGTCCATGTTCGCGGAGTTAAAATGCGAACAGAACTGATATGTTATAGGTCCGTGGCGTTCCTACTGCTAATTATACAGGCTCTTCAATGTTAACAGTTCAACATGTAAACATGCAGGTGTGTACACTTTGCACATCACCGTTGTTGTTCTAAGGTTTATAGTCCGTCCGCCTGTGTAACAGATGTGATGTACTAAAGGTATAGGCACAATAGAGTCGCCACTTTGTGTTACCATGACATTTGTTAGGTTTGCAGTCACCCAAGTTATGGTTTGATTGTACCCATGTAGATGAAGAAGAAGCTAATACATCTGTTCAATTTTCATAAACACACCTCGACAAGTATTCGAGTCATAACTCGATATCATATGGGTATAGTCCTATAGGGTACTGTTTACCTTTTAAACAGGGCTACTAAAATCGCCGGTTTATCAGTTCCCAGACCGAAATCTGTTTCTCCAGACCGTTTTTCTTTTCAAAATCTCTGTTTAAATCGGTCCAGATATTTTATCTATCGGTCGTTAAAAAATCTACAATTGCCCTTTACCCTCCAAACTATGCCTTGAGGCAATATTCTTTGATCCATAACACGATTGTTTGTCACTCGCTGTGCGAAAGTAGGTCAATTTGGACTAAACCATTACCGATAGTAGGGAGTTTTCCGGAAGAGTCTATAGCTAGGAGCATGCCTTTGATGTGTGATCAGAGAAAGTATATCACGTGTTCTGTCGGTTCACTAAAGCGATTGTTACCGTCTGTAATTTCTTTGACATACCGTCAGTCGTAAGGTGTTAGCCTGTTTGCTTGTGTCGATTTGTTTTTTTAAGTGGCCAAAGCTGGGACTGAAATTTGTTTGCGTCATTAAAAAAAATTAAAATACCGAGCGGTGTTACTTGTTTGTTTGATTTTTTTTTACAATGACTTCCGGTTTATTAGACACTTCCGGTTCAATTCCTCAAATGATCAACAATTTTAATATTGAGTGAAAATTATTCATTCAGTAAAGCGAAGACATGATGTCAGTCATTAAAATGTACAAATTGTGATAAAGTAAGTTATAAATAATACAAATATAATACAAACATAAGCCTGGCATGTTCATTCATATTAGGCGCCATATAACCTATCCTGTTAAAACCCCATTCAATTCACTGTACGGTGCAGTTCTAGACTTACGTGTGCCATTGAACTTCATTTGTGCAATGTTTTCAGTGTAGTGTCTGATGACTCCAATCAACAAGTGACTTTGGTTACCGTTACCATTTGATCATGAGCTTCTTTTGACCCCATTATTGGTAAGGTCAGGCCTGAAAAAAGAATTGTTTCCTAGTTCATGCTTTATATATATATATATTATATATATATATATATAGAGAGAGAGAGAGAGAGAGAGAGAGAGCATTGATCTGTAGGACTGGAATATTGACTTATCAGGTGCTTAAGAATCTTATTGACAATGTGAAAATATGTTTGGGAGTGTCAATTCAGTCTGAAAAAAACACACAAAAATCTGGACATTTGCAATAACAAAATGATGGCTTGGTTTTCTTCAGCAATCAGAAAATGAAAACAAAAGCTGTTTGTATTCTGTTTTCAGAAGATTGTTGTACATGGATGATACTTTTATGCCCCATATATAGTAATCGCACCACCCGTCAGTCCGCAGTTTGTAACCGGACTACCTTCATAACCCCTGCCTGGATTTTTAATTAACTTGGCACAGATTTTCAAATAACTTGCTCACCTCAACAAGACGGTGTCCGGACAATAGCTTTTGCATGCCTGGACGGATTTTCCAATAACTTGGCACAAGTGCTCACCACAACCAAACGACGTGTCATGCTCAAAATCCAGGTCCATGGCTCCAAGGTCATACATAGAGGTCAAAGGACACTTTGGGGGCATTTATCACTTACAGTGATATTTCTTGTTTTTATTACACATAGCGACAACCTAGCATCATGTTGATACTTTACACCAAGAGGCAGTAGGACATGTGAAACATTAGAAGGCTTCATAATGTTGATAATTTGTCAGTTCTGTTTGGACAAACACCCAATTTGAGGAAAAACACTTAAAAATATACTTATCTACTTTTGTTTTCTTCCAGATGTACTGTAGTTCTGTTTGAGTGGCATTTGTTTGTTGTATGCAATCGATTGGTGGCATATCGTGTACGGTGTAGAACGGTGAGTTATAAAAAACAACTTCCTTAAAATAAACTACCAGCAAATTATTTATCAGTGCTGGAGAGTTATTTTAAAGTAGGCGTCATTTCCAATTGAATCTATATCTGAGCATAAATTGTCTCGTAGCGAAGCTCTCGTGACCACCCACGTTGATGTCTCGATTGTTTATTATTGCCTACAAATAAAATGTAATTACAATTGATTTTTCAATGGTGTTGGGTGTTAATGATTTGCTGTCATGATTTATGTTTAAGATTTGATTATGTTTCAGTGTAGCAATACTCCCAATTCATTGATTGCATAAAATTGTTACAACCATTATAATTGCATATAAATAAATAACTACATAGCATATTAATTTATCTCATACATTAACATTTTATACAATTTGAAATAGGCAGGGTTATTACCTTGTAAATACATTTAACATTATTAAGAATAATGTCCGAAAATGTCCATTTATGACCTAAAATGAAAAGTCTTACCTTATTAAATTTTGACGCCTTTCAAAAAGCCTCTTGATTGACAGCTGGAGGACAGGAATGCTGACACTTCTCCCTTATACTAGACCTCTGGTGTAGATACTTATTTTCATCCCAGTGACAGGGATATGTTTCAGACACTTTCTCCTGTCTTGTAGACTATGTTTCTGTCCACTGGGTTAAACAACCCAGTGACGACAGATAGTAGACATAGATATGTGATAAGGTGCAGGCATTTTCTTTTGTAGACACTTGTTTACTGCCCACTGGGTTAAACATCCCAGTGACGACAGATAGTAGACATGGATATGTGATAAGGTACAGGCATTTTCTTTTGTAGACACTTGTTTCTGTCCACTGGGTTAAACATCCCAGTGACAACAGATAGTAGACATGGATATGTGATAAGGTGCAGGCATTTTCTTTTGTAGACACTTGTTTACTGCCCACTGGGTTAAACATCCCAGTGACGACAGATAGTAGACATGAATATGTGATATTCTTCTTTCTTGTAGACACTTGTTTACTGCCCACTGGGTTAAACATCCCAGTGACGACAGATAGTAGACATGGATATGTGATAAGGTACAGGCATTTTCTTTTGTAGACACTTGTTTCTGTCCACTGGGTTAAACATCCCAGTGACAACAGATAGTAGACATGGATATGTGATAAGGTGCAGGCATTTTCTTTTGTAGACACTTGTTTACTGCCCACTGGGTTAAACATCCCAGTGACGACAGATAGTAGACATGAATATGTGATATTCTTCTTTCTTGTAGACACTTGTTTTCTGCCCACTGGGTTAAACATCCCAGTGACAACAGATAGTAGACATGGATATGTGATAAGGTGCAGGCATTTTCTTTTGTAGACACTTGTTTACTGCCCACTGGGTTAAACATCCCAGTGACAACAGATAGTAGACATGGTTATGGGATATGTTGCAGAATTTTTTTTCTCTCTTGTAGACACTTGTTTCTGTCCACTGGGTTAAACATCCCAGTGACGACAGATAGTAGACATGGATATGTGATAAGGTACAGGCATTTTCTTTTGTAGACACTTGTTTCTGTCCACTGGGTTAAACATCCCAGTGGCGACAGATAGTAGACATGGATATGTGATATTCTTCTCTCTTGTAGACACTTGTTTACTGCCCACTGGGTTAAACATCCCAGTGACGACAGATAGTAGACATGAATATGTGATATTCTTATCTCTTGTAGACACTTGTTTTCTGCCCACTGGGTTAAACATCCCAGTGACAACAGATAGTAGACATGGATATGTGATAAGGTGCAGGCATTTTCTTTTGTAGACACTTGTTTACTGCCCACTGGGTTAAACATCCCAGTGACAACAGATAGTAGACATGGTTATGTGATATGTTGCAGAAATTTTCTTCTCTCTTGTAGACACTTGTTTTCTGTCCACTGGGTTAAACATCCCAGTGACAACAGATAGTAGACATGGATATGTGATATGTTGCAGAAATTTTCTTCTCTCTTGTAGACACTTGTTTCTGTCCACTGGGTAACACATCCCAGTGACGACAGATATGTGATAAGGTGCAGGCATTTTCTTTTGTAGACACTTGTTTACTGCCCACTGGGTTAAACATCCCAGTGACAACAGATAGTAGACATGGTTATGTGATATGTTGCAGAAATTTTCTTCTCTCTTGCAGACACTTATTTCTGTCCACTGGGTTAAACATCCCAGTGACAACAGATAGTAGACATGGATATGTGATAAGGTGCAGGCATTTTCTTTTGTAGACACTTGTTTACTGCCCACTGGGTTAAACATCCCAGTGACGACAGATAGTAGACATGAATATGTGATATTCTTCTTTCTTGTAGACACTTGTTTTCTGCCCACTGGGTTAAACATCCCAGTGACAACAGATAGTAGACATGGATATGTGATAAGGTGCAGGCATTTTCTTTTGTAGACACTTGTTTACTGCCCACTGGGTTAAACATCCCAGTGACAACAGATAGTAGACATGGTTATGGGATATGTTGCAGAATTTTTTTTCTCTCTTGTAGACACTTGTTTCTGTCCACTGGGTTAAACATCCCAGTGACGACAGATAGTAGACATGGATATGTGATAAGGTACAGGCATTTTCTTTTGTAGACACTTGTTTCTGTCCACTGGGTTAAACATCCCAGTGGCGACAGATAGTAGACATGGATATGTGATATTCTTCTCTCTTGTAGACACTTGTTTACTGCCCACTGGGTTAAACATCCCAGTGACGACAGATAGTAGACATGAATATGTGATATTCTTATCTCTTGTAGACACTTGTTTTCTGCCCACTGGGTTAAACATCCCAGTGACAACAGATAGTAGACATGGATATGTGATAAGGTGCAGGCATTTTCTTTTGTAGACACTTGTTTACTGCCCACTGGGTTAAACATCCCAGTGACAACAGATAGTAGACATGGTTATGTGATATGTTGCAGAAATTTTCTTCTCTCTTGTAGACACTTGTTTTCTGTCCACTGGGTTAAACATCCCAGTGACAACAGATAGTAGACATGGATATGTGATATGTTGCAGAAATTTTCTTCTCTCTTGTAGACACTTGTTTCTGTCCACTGGGTAACACATCCCAGTGACGACAGATATGTGATAAGGTGCAGGCATTTTCTTTTGTAGACACTTGTTTACTGCCCACTGGGTTAAACATCCCAGTGACGACAGATAGTAGACATGGATATGTGATAAGGTACAGGCATTTTCTTTTGTAGACACTTGTTTCTGTCCACTGGGTTAAACATCCCAGTGGCGACAGATAGTAGACATGGATATGTGATATTCTTCTCTCTTGTAGACACTTGTTTACTGCCCACTGGGTTAAACATCCCAGTGACAACAGATAGTAGACATGGTTATGGGATATGTTGCAGAATTTTTTTTCTCTCTTGTAGACACTTGTTTCTGTCCACTGGGTTAAACATCCCAGTGACGACAGATAGTAGACATGGATATGTGATAAGGTACAGGCATTTTCTTTTGTAGACACTTGTTTCTGTCCACTGGGTTAAACATCCCAGTGGCGACAGATAGTAGACATGGATATGTGATATTCTTCTCTCTTGTAGACACTTGTTTACTGCCCACTGGGTTAAACATCCCAGTGACCACAGATAGTAGACATGAATATGTGATATTCTTATCTCTTGTAGACACTTGTTTTCTGCCCACTGGGTTAAACATCCCAGTGACAACAGATAGTAGACATGGATATGTGATAAGGTGCAGGCATTTTCTTTTGTAGACACTTGTTTACTGCCCACTGGGTTAAACATCCCAGTGACGACAGATAGTAGACATGGATATGTGATATTCTTCTCTCTTGTAGACACTTGTTTCTGTCCACTGGGTTAAAACATCCCAGTGACGACAGATAGTAGACATGAATATGTGATATTCTTATCTCTTGTAGACACTTGTTTACTGCCCACTGGGTTAAACATCCCAGTGACGACAGATAGTAGACATGAATATGTGATATTCTTATCTCTTGTAGACACTTGTTTACTGCCCACTGGGTTAAACATCCCAGTGACGACAGATAGTAGACATGAATATGTGATATTCTTCTCTCTTGTAGACACTTGTTTACTGCCCACTGGGTTAAACATCCCAGTGACGACAGATAGTAGACATGAATATGTGATATTCTTCTCTCTTGTAGACACTTGTTTCTGTCCACTGGGTTAAAACATCCCAGTGACGACAGATAGTAGACATGAATATGTGATATTCTTATCTCTTGTAGACACTTGTTTACTGCCCACTGGGTTAAACATCCCAGTGACGACAGATAGTAGACATGAATATGTGATATTCTTCTCTCTTGTAGACACTTGTTTACTGCCCACTGGGTTAAACATCCCAGTGACGACAGATAGTAGACATGAATATGTGATATTCTTATCTCTTGTAGACACTTTTTTCTGCCCACTGGGTTAAACATCCCAGTGACAACAGATAGTAGACATGGATATGTGATAAGGTGCAGGCATTTTCTTTTGTAGACACTTGTTTACTGCCCACTGGGTTAAACATCCCAGTGACAACAGATAGTAGACATGGATATGTGATATGTTGCTGACACTTTCTTCTCTCTTGTAGACACTTATTTTCTATCCTCTTGGTTAAACATCCCAGTGACGACAGATAGTAGACATGGATATGTGATAAGGTGCAGGCATTTTCTTTTGTAGACACTTGTTTACTGCCCACTGGGTTAAACATCCCAGTGACGACAGATAGTAGACATGGATATGTGATATTCTTCTCTCTTGTAGACACTTGTTTCTGTCCACTGGGTTAAAACATCCCAGTGACGACAGATAGTAGACATGGATATGTGATAATCTTCTCTCTTGTAGACACTTGTTTTCTGCCCACTGGGTTAAACATACAAGTGACAACAGATAGTAGACATGGATATGTGATAAGGTGCAGGCATTTTCTTTTGTAGACACTTGTTTACTGCCCACTGGGTTAAACATCCCAGTGACATCAGATAGTAGACATGGTTATGTGATATGTTGCAGAAATTTTCTTCTCTCTTGTAGACACTTGTTTTCTATCCACTGGGTTAAACATCCCAGTGACAACAGATAGTAGACATGGATATGTGATATGTTGCAGAAATTTTCTTCTCTCTTGTAGACACTTGTTTCCGTCCACTGGGTAACACATCCCAGTGACGAAAGATATGTGATAAGGTGCAGGCATTTTCTTTTGTAGACACTTGTTTACTGCCCACTGGGTTAAACATCCCAGTGACGACATATAGTAGACATGAATATGTGATATTCTTCTCTCTTGTAGACACTTGTTTTCTGTCCACTGGGTTAAAACATCCCAGTGACAACAGATAGTAGACATGGATATGTGATATGTTGCAGAATTTTTCTTCTCTCTTGTAGACACTTGTTTCTGTCCACTGGGTAACACATCCCAGTGACGACAGATATGTGATAAGGTGCAGGCATTTTCTTTTGTAGACACTTGTTTACTGCCCACTGGGTTAAACATCCCAGTGACAACAGATAGTAGACATGGTTATGTGATATGTTGCAGAAATTTTCTTCTCTCTTGTAGACACTTGTTTCTGTCCACTGGGTTAAACATCCCAGTGACGACAGATAGTAGACATGGATATGTGATAAGGTGCAGGCATTTTCTTTTGTAGACACTTGTTTACTGCCCACTGGGTTAAACATCCCAGTGACAACAGATAGTAGACATGGTTATGTGATATGTCGCAGACATTTTCTACTCTCTTGTAGACACTTGTTTCTGTCCACTGGGTTAAACATCCCAGTGACGACAGATAGTAGACATGGATATGTGATAAGGTGCAGGCATTTTCTTTTGTAGACACTTGTTTACTGCCCACTGGGTTAAACATCCCAGTGACGACAGATAGTAGACATGGTTATGTGATATGTTGCAGAAATTTTCTTCTCTCTTGTAGACACTTGTTTCTGTCCACTGGGTTAAACATCCCAGTGACGACAGATAGTAGACATGGATATGTGCTAAGGTGCAGGCATTTTCTTTTGTAGACACTTGTTTTCTGCCCACTGGGTTAAACATCCCAGTGACAACAGATAGTAGACGTGGATATGTGATATTCTTCTCTCTTGTAGACACTTGTTTTCTGCCCACTGGGTTAAACATCCCAGTGACAACAGATAGTAGACATGAATATGTTATATTCTTCTCTCTTGTAGACACTTGTTTTCTGCCCACTGGGTTAAACATCCCAGTGACAACAGATAGTAGACATGGATATGTGATAAGGTGCAGGCATTTTCTTTTGTAGACACTTGTTTACTGCCCACTGGGTTAAACATCCCAATGACAACAGATAGTAGACATGGTTATGTGATGTGTTGCAGAAATTTTCTTCTCTCTTGTAGACACTTGTTTCTGTCCACTGGGTTAAACATCCCAGTGACAACAGATAGTAGACATGGATATGTGAAAAGGTGCAGGCATTTTCTTTTGTAGACACTTGTTTACTGCCCACTGGGTTAAACATCCCAGTGACGACAGATAGTAGACATGGTTATGTGATATGTTGCTGACACTTTCTTCTCTCTTGTAGACACTTATTTTCTATCCACTGGGTTAAACATCCCAGTGACGACAGATAGTAGACATGGATATGTGATAAGGTGCAGGCATTTTCTTTTGTAGACACTTGTTTACTGCCCACTGGGTTAAACATCCCAGTGACGACAGATAGTAG
The DNA here is from genome assembly GCA_037043455.1 of Cyrtodaria siliqua. Classification (NCBI taxonomy): domain Eukaryota; kingdom Metazoa; phylum Mollusca; class Bivalvia; order Adapedonta; family Hiatellidae; genus Cyrtodaria; species Cyrtodaria siliqua. Next base: position 366,612 of record JAWPHD010000906.1, read on the forward strand.
ACATGGTTATGTGATATTCTTCTCTCTTGTAGACACTTGTTTCTGTCCACTGGGTTAAAACATCCCAGTGACGACAGATAGTAGACATGGATATGTGATATTCTTCTCTCTTGTAGACACTTGTTTTCTGCCCACTGGGTTAAACATCCCAGTGACAACAGATAGTAGACATGGAATTGTGATAAGGTGCAGGCATTTTCTTTTGTAGACACTTGTTTACTGCCCACTGGGTTAAACATCCCAATGACAACAGATAGTAGACATGGTTATGTGATATGTTGCAGAAATTTTCTTCTCTCTTGTAGACACTTGTTTTCTGTCCACTGGGTTAAACATCCCAGTGACAACAGATAGTAGACATGGATATGTGATATGTTGCATGAAACTTCAAAGGAATGTTGCTCTTGATGTCTAATTGATCCTAGCAAAATTTCAGGTCTGCCGGAAATTTAAGATGGCCGCCACGGCTAAAAATAAATTTTCAAAAAACAAGTCTGTAGCGACTACTTCCTAAAATCAATCAGTAGAGCTTCAAGGTCATTGACCTCTTTTTTTTTGCCTTATGTTTAAACCTTAATGTTTTTTTCTAGTAAATATTAATTACGTAAACATTAACTTACCCGCATAAACTTGTGATGCCATTTTGCAGAAAAATCACAACTGAAAAGTGTACAAATAATACATATAAAAATTATAACATTATTTTCTAAAATTAATAATATGGAATACCATAAAAAAACACTTTTTCCTCCATATTTGTGATTATTATAAGGTTAAATTTTGCATTAAGATTAATTTATAACAAAAAACTTCAACCAAAATTGATTGGCCATACTTTGGTGATGGATGCATATACAGGATGGTACATCTTAAAGGCAAAATGGATCAGCTTCTCTGCTATTACTTTATTGTTATAGTACAAACTCGTTGCTAGTTGTACATATTTAAGTATAGTGATCACTGATGTACACATGTATATATATGTATATATATAATAAAGGGTATATGTATATATATATATATATATAGAAGCTTTACTCATTATTGAATTTAACGACTTTGCAAAAATGATAAAATGCAAGGCTCTTGCTAACGAGTTCAATACATTCAGTAATGAATGATTCTATTTTAGCGGGTATCCCAAAAAAAAAATATAAGAAAAAAGCCTACAAGGAACATGTTTCAGTGTAGCCCTCTTGTACTTCCTATACATGATGTTGCCTTTTGATGATGTATGTTTACATGACCAAGTCGTATGTTGATTCGGAATTTTCCGTAAACTACGGAACTACCTTGTTGATTTCCTTAATCCTGCATTTAAAATGGTTACGGAGATCAACGAGCAATTTGGATGCGCATCGAGATGAACGGGAAAGCCCGAACAATGATTTGACCCTCTATTGCAGAGTTGTATCGCTAGTTATATGTCGAAAACATAGAATGGTGTTATTCAATTCTATCACCCTAGCTTGTGTTATAAATATATTTGACTACATGACTATATATTAATGGTTATATTATTGACTTTTGACATAAATAAATGTTTCCGAAATTAATGTGTCAAAAAAAAATAAAAATAATGTTTCCGAAATTAATGTGTCAAATTTCACTTTTACTCACCAGTTCGAATATCTTCATTATATTATATTGACAAAGCAAATCAAATCAATTTAATTGGTGTGAAATCCAAACGATACACTGGATACATACCAAGTACACATACAACAGGTATGACAAATATAAACTGTACAATAGTATTATAAAGGGAGATAATTACAAGTTATATACCTTAATATGCCACTACGTCATAATAACAAAACCAAACCATAATTAAAACAAGGATTGTCTGTGCTTATACATTTTGCGGTTAGCTAAAATACATTCATACTACTTAGTATAAAACAAATTTTAGACAGATCATCTATCAAGTTATATGATGGATAACACTGATTTATAGCACATCATTTTAGATCTCTCGGTGTCTAACATACAACATTTAAGTACAAAATGAAATTCATCTTCAATATGTATTTGACATAACCGACATATTCTAACTGAACTTTATAATGCCGCACTTCTTCAACAAACAATTTACTGTTGCTATTTCTAATTATTATATTGATTGAAAATTGCACATATACCACTTCTTCATAGCACAATATTTAAACGGAATAATTGATTACTTCAGTTGGGAGTTCATATTCGCACCAAAAGTTGTCCTATGGCAACCACAGGTGCCCAGGGGCGCAATTTTTGTGTGCGGGCAAGCACCTGGTAGAGCAACCAACATTTCGCAAGCAAGCTGAATGGCTTCCTCACATAGATTCCAGGTCCCACTGGGACTCGGACCTACAGTGGTGAGGGTTAAGTGAAGTCAAGTCTTAGACTAACCAACTGGCCACGGACGCCGGAGTTATCTGGAAAAAAGACCCCAAAACAGCCATTCCTTCTGTTTGTAGAATTTATCCAATGGCAGCTGCAAACAAAATAACATGTTCTGAATTTATTTAAGAACATGGTACTTGCACTAATTCTCCAATAGCTTGCATTTAATCAAAATTAAGACCACAGTGCCAAAGTGGTAGAGCGTCAGCCTTACAAGTGGCAAGTGGGAGGTCGTATGTGCAATCTTCGGCCGATTCATACCAAAGACTTCATAAAAATGGTACTTGTATCTCCCTTGCTTAATACTCAGCCTATAAATGGTAGTCCTATGACTGCTTGGCCTGGTGTCAGTGGGTTAGACATAATGTCGTGTCTACAGTATCGTATTCCAGTGTGGCAGTACTATAAAGTTGAGCCAAGAGCTCTGCTTTCATCGTGATAACCGGGTACAAGTAAATGGTGAATAATCGTTCCTCAACCGGGACTCGAACCCAGGTCTCTGGTTTACCGTACCAGGGCTCTAACCACTGAGCTATCTAGGACATCCGGTTAGAAATCGATAATTCACCATTTACCTGTACCCGGTTACATACAATCCACCAGATTGAAATTCGTCCCTGATTTTTTAGTGGAATTAACTCCAGGCAGACTCACAGACTTATTTTCATACTGTTTCATGCTAACAGACACAGTCCTGGATCTCGGACGAGCCCCCAAATATAACAGGTGGTGAAAAAAATTGTTCCTCAACCAGGACTGGAACCCAATAAGATATCGAGGACACACGGTAAGGAATTGATTATTCACCATTTACCTGTACCCGGTTAAACATACATTAATTAAAATTACCAGCTTTATAAATGCAGTTTGACATTGAGCTACTGCTTTTATGTGACAAGGTAGAACGTTTATTTTTTTATGCGGTGTTCGAACCCTACCCTGAGGCTAACAATTTTTACATGCGAAAATCCTTGTAAGCAGCTCAGAAAAAAACAATTTGAATTGAATGTTGAACATCAGCACAGTATATAAGTTAGAGCTGCCCACGGGTTGAGCTCGCTATGACGGATTTATTGAATGTCGTTTAACGGCTCAACAACACAGTAGAGGTTATTTAGAGCCGCCCCAGAGAGAGGGGAAAGATACATAGGAATCCAGGAACCGTGCCCTACTCTTATTACCGAATAGATTCCTATGGTTCCTGTGGTTCCCGGGGGCCCCCGTTTGGTCACGGGGCAAAGAATAGGGCCACTGCAGATCCCTTTGGAGGGGTAGGCAGAGGGGAAGAATGCCCCCAAATTCATGTTCATTTTATCATTTTTGTTCATGTTCATTATTAAAAGGTCTTCATCATGATCCCTGCATTGTTTCAGGTGCTATCTCGCTCGCATCAAAAGAGAGGTGGCAGAAAAACAATAACGTGACTCCAGCGTAAATGGAGTTCAGGGTGAGAAGGTTCTAGGCCCGTTTTCCATATTTTATCTCGATGTACATGGAAGATGAGCCTGGCATTGACATGTTCATGCCTGTTAGGCACCATATAACATTTTCCTGTGTTGGTGCGCCTTAAAACCCCAATTCAATTCGCTCGGAGGATAGACCAATACACGGGACTGCCGACGGACGAGGCTAAGGGAAAATGTCTTGCCCAAGAACACACTGACGAAACTCAGTGACACCACGGAGGATTGAACCCGGGGCCTCCGGTTACAAATCCGTCGCGCTACCGACTGCGCCACGCCACAGCTCGCTATGAGACAGTGCCATATTCATAATTCATATATATGTCAATTGTCATACATATGCAGTATTTTGGTAGTAGCGGATCAGTTTACAGGGGCGTACCTGGAGCATTTTGAAATGTACGCCAGATATGAGAAGCGTAGCTGCGAACCGAGCAGCGACGCAGCGAGTGGGGGGTAGGTGTGGGAGGGAGGGGCGGTGGAGGATAGGTGTGGCGCGAGGGGCGGTGGGGGGTTGAAAATTATGAGGCAAATGATGCGTTCTCAAGCTATATTTCAGCTTTAATATGGCATTTTGAACTTTTATTTTTTCACTTTTGCTGACGAATTGTACGCATTGGCGTACGTGCGTATGCCTGGATACGCCCCTGGTTTATGTTTACATTTAATTTATTTAGCTCGTTGAGTAATTACGAACTTGGTGTAGCACCTTCAAGAAAAGTGATCCATTACTACCTGAAAGATGGGAGTCTTTGAAATGAAAAAAAATTAGTTAAAATGAAATAAAAAATGCACAGATGTTTTGGTGTAAACTGCTCATCATCAAAAGATCCATGATTTGGAGTTTTAAAATTTTCGGTGCATTGATTCAGGAAACAGACAAAATGACAGATTTTCAACAATTAACTAACAGAAGTATAAAGCATAGTTCATAATAATTCCGGTTAGCATATTGCTGAGAGAGCAGAATCTAGTAAGACATTGTCTTGAAAGTTTCCTTTGGCTTTACCAATGCTGTAGCTACTGCAGTTATCAAATATATCTATGTAGATGATCAGGCAAAATGCCATACAATGGGTACATTCACAAATCAATCGTTTAAATTAAAGAAAAGTACGCGTTTAGCACCTCAAACTTGTTTTTTCAGCAGAGCTGATGAATTCAGTCGGTATTCGTAGGCTTGACGCAGACGAACAATTTTCATTTGTTTACATCCGGGTTAGCTGGGAAAAAAGATCGGAAATATTCCGAGTTACTGGCCGGATTCGTATCTAATAGTCTGTCGATATTAAAAATAGAATACATGCAGAAATACCAATATTTAGGGACAAAAACTTAATACAATTATGTTAAATGATAATTTTCTTGCAAAAATTGTCATTTGTTTATGAAAAAAAGTTTGTACAACGTGAATCGGAAATTACGTTTTCGGAAGAGCCATAACCCCCCTGGTCGAATGACGTCACTAAAAACATCAAGCGATTTCCAAAGTTTGTTTACCATTCGATAACGTTAAAAACAGTGGGTGAGTGACCATTTCAATTATTTTATCAATTTCTGCCATAAAAGGTTGAAAAAAAACACGTATTTCTTTGTTGACACTATAGGAAGGATTCCGTTATTTTATTTGAAAGTAGTTCCTTATTTCTATTTCGCGGCTCTTAGCAAGCACGAGAAAAAGTTCCGGTGCAATATCAATGTGTGCAATATCGTAGAATATTGCACACTTAGCTCAATGCAAACTAAACGGGACAATATGAAAGTATACAATAAGTACATAAGTTCTATAGTAATATATGTACATAAGTTCTATAGTAATACATGTACATCAATAAGTTCTATGGTAAAGCATGTACATAAGTTCTATAGTAAGACATGCACATAAGTTCTATAGTAAGATAAGACATGCACATAAGTTATATAGTAAGACATGTACATACGTTCTATAGTAATATATGTACATTAGTTCTATAGTAATACATGTACATAAATAAGTTCTATGGTAAAGCATGTACATAAATACTATAGTAATATATGCACATAAGTTTTATAGTAAGACATGTACATAAGTTATATAGTAAGACATGCACATAAGTTCTATAGTAAAACATGCACATAAGTTCTATAGTAACACATGCACATAAGTTATATAGTAAGACATGTACATAAGTTCTATAGTAATATAGGTACATAAGTTCTATAGTAATACATGTACATACATAAGTTCTATGCTAAAGCATGTACATAAGTTCTATAGTAAGACATGCACATAAGTTATATAGTAAGACATGTACATAAGTTCTATAGAAATATATGTACATAAGTTATATAGTAATATATGTACATAAGTTCTATAGTAATACATGTACATAATAAGTTCTATGGTAAAGCATGTACATAAGTTTTATACTTATATATGTACATAAGTTCTAGAGTAAGACATGTACATAAGTTATATAGTAAGACATGTACATAAGTTATATAGGAGTATATGTACATAAGTTCTATATTAATATATGTACATAAGTTCTATAGTTAGACATGTACATAAGTTCTATAGTAATATATGTACATAAGTTCTACAGTAAGACATGTACATAAGTTATATAGTAAGACGTGCACATAAGTTCTATAGTAAGACATGTACACAAGTTATATAGTAAGACATGTACATAAATAAGTTCTATGGTAAAGCATGTACATAAGTTCTATAGTAATATATGTACATAAGTTTATAGTAATACATGTACATAAATAAGTTCTATGGCAGAGCATGTACTTAAGTTCTATAGTTATATATGGACATAAGTTCTAGAGTAAGACATGTACATAAGTTCTAAAGTAAGACATGTACATAAGTTATATAGTGGTATATGTACATAAGTTCTATAGTAATATATGTTCATAAGTTCTATAGTTAGACAGGTACATAAGTTCTATAGTAATATATGTACATAAGTTCTATAGTAAGACATGTACAAAAGTTATATAGTAAGACGTGCACATAAGTTCTAGAGTAAGACATGTACATAAGTTATATAGTAAGACATGTACATAAGTTATATAGTAGTATATGTACATACGTTCTATAGTAATATATGTACATAAGTTCTACAGTAAGACATGTACATAAGTTCTGTAGTAAGACATGTACATAAGTTCTATAGTAAGATATGTACATAAATAAGTTCTACAGTAAGACATGTACATACGTTCTGTAGTAATATATGTATGTAAGTTCTATAGTAAGACATGTACACAAGTTCTATAGTAAGATATGTACATAAATAAGTTATATAGTAAGACATGTACATAAGTTCTATAGTAAGAAATGTATATCAATAACTTATATAGTATGACATGTACATAAGTTCTATAGTAAGAGAAAACTGTAATTATAGGGACGCCAGTCAAACCCTATCACGGTAACAACAAACAATCGGGCTGTATTTAAAAAGTGGAAGAGTTAGTGAAATGTATACGAAATAAGTACAACCCGATAGAGGCTAGTTTTAGAAAACCTTTTGTTTTTAAAAGTAATACGAACAAAACAAATTGTTTAGACGTTTGGTTTATTTTGATACTTGAACATGTGTGAAACAGGACTCAATAGTGCCGTATTTCATTTTAAAATGATCAAACGGATACTGGATCCAAAACTTCCAACGTAAATCAAATTACACTGTAACAGAAATAAAACTGCCATCAAAACGAGGCTGCAAAATAACATGACAACCGCGTCAATCTCAAAGTCACAGCTAAATTGAAAATATCTTAGAAAATAAAATACTCATCCAGAAATACATAATTATAGAAAAATACCTGCAGTATACATATGACAGAAAATATATCTTTATTGAAATTTCGACATGACGCGAACCAATAAAGTGCCCTTCTTGGTGCCGAAAGCCTGAGAAACTTTCAATTTAAATTTTAAAATGGATTTACATTCTGAGACAAAACTACAGCCATTAATGGAATAGAGTTTTCATTTTTTGTTTTTCGCTAAATTATGTCCTTAACTTATCATGTTTTCTCCATTAATTCAGATGAAATCACCATGAATAGCATAAAATGGCAATTTCACGCATTTTAGTAATGGTGTGACTGATTGCATTAAACGCTATTGTAGTTAGCACATTAACACATCTTGCAGATGTCTTGCAGATGTCTTGACTATAAATTATTAGTTAGTTTTATTAATTGCTAGAAAAACATGTGGCGTTATACATAATCTTTAGTCATAACTTCTATTTTGTCTGTTTGACAAAATATAGCATTTACTGACTGTGTTGCACGCACGCACATATGCTCAATAGCAGGTTTGTTGTATATTGTGTTCGTGAGCAATGCTGGTAATTGAGAGAATGCAGTTACCGTCATGAACATTTAAGAAAAGTCATGCTCGAGGGATTTTAAAGTCTGAACAACCGCCTTACAATTTCATTTCGATTTTGGTTCGGTACACAGAAGACGATGTCTTAGAAGTTTATTTGATGAAAATATTTAAAACTGGTCTTTTATATGGCCTTATGAAATCCTCAAAGGGGATTTTGGTGCAAGAACCTTCGTCCCTCGGGTTTTCTGACTATACCCTATATTGGTTTTCTCTCTTGCTGTAACTGCTGTGGCTGTTCAGTACAATTCTGGATACATCCTGAGTTGTTGTTAATTATGTCTTTATATATATATATATATATATATATATATATATATATATATATATCTTTACCATCATATTTCCGTGTATCGTTTCGTTATCTCTATGGATGTGGAGTTTATTGTTATAAATTTTCTTTTATTTACATGTCTTGTCAATTTGAGTACTGAAGAGAGTAATATAGCGAGGTTATGTACATTTAAAATCGATTTAAGCTAACCAGTGGACCATATTTCCTACTGAACGTTCCAAGTCGGTAATCCTGTCTTCACCACTCTTTGTGTTGTGTGTTGTCCTTTTCATTGTAACGCTAACTTTCTCTTTGTTTGTGGTACAGTGTGGATCTACGGTGCCATTGCCTTTGCTGTGATTTCTGTAGGACAATTTTTCTCATCATTATTTCAAGTTTGGTATAACGCTGGATTTATACAGGGCAACAGACTGTGTGAATGCATGAATTTAACCGGAAGTACTATATCTTTTTGCGAAACCATCTATTTTGCCATTTGGTCAACATTTTCGGTACGCCAGGTATGTGCGATAAATATTTCATAGAGTCTTATAGGTGTCGGACTGAATAAACAATAATAAAATGCATTCAACTGAACCTCTTTTCGTGTGAAATATATTCTTGCCCCAAAGGTCATGCAGATATCAACACTAATATGTGCTTTTCTCACAAGATTTTTTTTGGGAGAATAACTAAAATAGAAAACAGACATTCGTTTCGACCCCAGTCTGTAAGTTTAGCGATCCCAGTTTAGCATTGTATTTGCTAGGGAAATGCGTGCCATTGGCTTCACAGTTTGTTTTTATATCTGATTACAACCCTTATAAAGTTTTCCCTTTTTGTTTAATAAGCCAATATTATACTGATTCGACTCCTAAGAATAATAATTTTCATACAGGAAAGTACGTCCCCTTCAATTTTTTTTTGAAATAATCAAAGCGTACTTTGCTCGCAGGAAGTTGGAAATGATAACTCCAAAATGTGTATCGATTAAAGATACTATATACTTAAAGTAAATTTGAGGGTTTTACCTATGGTTTGCTACCAAATGCAAGCATGTGAAACATGGCCGTAAACTAGTATATGAGGAGAGAAACCTATACTTGGACATCATATTACACATCATACGTTGTAGCAATATCGATTTAAAATATATCGTTGTCACAATCATTGAATAATAGTTCGCTCAACACGGAATTTGAACTCGAGACCGCTGGATTGACAATCTTTATACATAACCTTTTAGGCCACCTGAAATACTATTTTTCGTTATAACTATATATTCGTGTATAAATGGGTTATTTCAACAAAACGTAAGCAGTATATTTTCATCGTGTTCTATTCTAATGTTGGAATTCGAAATCTATATATTCTGGTGCCATTTTTGCGGGTGTTTGGCGTACGTATATACTTAGAAAACGCATTACATAACTAACACAAAGTGAACAAATGATTATGTATACAATGTTAACAGTATATCGATACAAATAATAGAATTGATCAAGTGAATATATAGTCTAGGGTTAAAGATATGTCATGGTCAATCCGAAGGTCATGGGTTCGAATCTCGCATAGGGTATACTATTTTTAGTGTACTTTTAATGTTACTTTTTCGTTCGCAGGTAAAGAAATGAATATAGGTTCGCTACACAGCTGCCTTATATAAGGGCTGGCAGCCTTATTTACGAGCTTGAACATGGTAATAAACCAAGCGTTAAACCGCATCCACTTGCTTAAGTAACACTTCCTCTAGCCTTAAATACAGCTATAGTAGCTTTAAGGGTGAGATAATCATGTCATCAAACTAGGCCACAGACCTGAATGTCCTTAGCAGCAAATGACGTTTCCTAAATATAATTGCATTTTTGCATTTCTAGTTCAGTAATATCTGAATAACGTGATTAGTCTCAAAATTCAAGCTAGATTCTTTCAAACAGAAATGTAGGAATCGTTCATTTATTTGTCGAAGTATTTATTTGGACAAACAATGTCGTTTTGATAAAACTGTTATGGGTTATCAAAATAAATGCAAACTATTTGATTTACAGCAAATTTAAAATTATATAAAGACCATCGGTCTAAATTTTACAAAATACGTATCTTTAATATAAAAATATATAATGAATTGAATTGAATGTTGTTTAACGGCTCATCAACACAGTATTGGTTATTTAGAGCCGCCCCAGAGAGAGGGGAAGATACATAGGAATTAGGGAACCGTGCCCAACTCTTATTATCGAATAGATTCCTATGGTTCTTTAACGTGCTCGGAGGATAGACCGATACACGGGACCGCCAGGTTTACGTCCCTATCCGACGGACGAGGATAAGGGAAAGTGTCTTGCCCAAGAACACACCGACGAAACTCAGTGGCACCACGGAGGATTGGATCCGGTGCCTCCGGTTTCAAATCCGGGTCGTTAGCACGTGACAGAGACAGCTGCTTTTTGTATATAAGACAACGACTTCAAATTACCGTTTTTAATAAAACTAAGGCAAGTGAGTACTCCAGTTTTGCTGATGATTTTGTGAGGTAATTTTGATTTGTTAAGAACATTTAGAGAAACTTCTATAGATGAAAATGGAGATAGTGGTAATGAATATACTGAACCGTCAACTATTTATTCAGAAATATATCAGACAGGTAACAATATTCATAACGTAAAATATGATGGCGTTGACACATAATCATACGAGTTTTACAAAAATCCGGGTACAATTAAATAGAGCATATACGCCTTGTTTAGAAGATTGTTTGTAGTGCCTGTTGTATGGGAACAAGAGATCATATACATATACACCTTGTTTAGAAGATTGTTTTAGTGCCTGTTGTATGGGAACAAGCAATCATATACATATACACCTTGTTTAGAAGATTGTTTTAGTGCCTGTTGTATGGGAACAAGCAATCATATACATATACACCTTGTTTAGAAGATTGTTTGTAGTGCCTGTTGTATGGGAACAAGCAATCATATACATATACACCTTGTTTAGAAGATTGTTTTAGTGCCTGTTGTATGGGAACAAGCAATCATATACCTATACTCCTTGTTTAGAAGATTGTTTGTAGTGCCTGTTGTATGTGAACAAGCAATCATATACATATACACCTTGTTTAGAAGATTGTTTTAGTGCCTGTTGTATGGGAACAAGCAATCATATACCTATACTCCTTGTTTAGAAGATTGTTTGTAGTGCCTGTAGTATGGGAACAAGCAATCATATACATATACACCTTGTTTAGAAGATTGTTTTAGTGCCTGTTGTATGGGAACAAGCATTCATATACATATACTCCTTGTTTAGAAGATTGTTTTAGTGCCTGTTGTATGGGAACAAGCAATCATATACATATACTCCTTGTTTAGAAGATTGTTTGTAGTGCCTGTTGTATGGGAACAAGCAATCATATACATATACTCCTTGTTTAGAAGATTGTTTTTAGTGCCTGTTGTATGGGAACAAGCAATCATATACATATACATATACTCCATTTTACCCCCTTGTTGGATCAGTTTTACATAGAGTTATAGGGAAGAACTTCAAAAATCTTTTTTCTCTGAAACTACAAGAGATAAAGGTTTAATATTTTTTATTTGTTATCAGCTTTTGGATCCTCTACCAAGTTGTTCATATGGTGACCCTGTGGTCAAATTTGGGCCCCGCCCCGTGGGTAGCCAGTAGAGCGATACAGGCCCTCTTGGGCCTCTTTTATTAAACGATTTACAGTGTACAAATTCAAGTTGCATTCTCAAACTTCCTGTGGTGTAGTGGAAACACACATATCATTTATTGGTATGCGACCTTGGTTTGAATCCAGGCAGGCAGATAGAAAATTGCATGTAACGTTATTTGCTTGCACATTGTAAATTTTGTCGCTTGTCAAAAACACAAAATAAAAATACTGTAATTAACAATATCTTTTTGAAAAAAGGGTCAATTCCTTTTCTCCATAGAATATGCACATGTTCATTTGTTTGGGTACCCAGCTGTTTATCGACATAATTAAATCTGTTGACCTCGGGTTTTTTGTGTTCATCCATAATACACGTTGCATTATTATATATGTATGTATATATTTTATTGTAAGTCAAATATGGCCCATGAACATGTTTACAAATAATACAAATATTGATTTCAATATGGTTAGATGGCAGCAGTACATGTGTTAGTAGTTTTTGCAGACATATATGTCACAGTACATGTATATAGTTAACGAAACCATAATGAACTTGTTTTACAGATTAACAATAATTCAAAGAAAGTTTTCAATAGGACGTAAGCTAATTTTAAACAATAATTGTTAAAGTTCACATACCTGCGTACTCTGACTTAAGCGTGAACTAGTATGCATGTGACTTGAGAATTCTTGAGAATTCTTGGGAGAGATCTTTGGTTTGCCATTGTATACTGTAATACTATATAGTTTTCCTTGCTTTGGTTACAAGGGTAGTGTTTTCGGTAGTCTTACTAATTAATTAACGGATTGAATATTGTTCACTCGTTTTCTTAGTTCAAAAGCCTTATATACGTATATTCCTAAATTTTGTGTTTCATTTTTATTTTCATGCTTCATTAATTGTTTAAATTTCATGAAACTAGGATTTTTCCAAAAGTATTGTTTTATATATATCTTTCTAAATTCATTGTAGTTTGTACATTCTATTACAAAGTGATATTCGT